>LR738710.1:97102045-97146832 GCA_902687465.1 Secale cereale | reverse complement strand
CAGGGTCATGCCCGGCCTCGGAAGATCAACACGTCGCAGCCCTACCTAAGCACAGCAGAGAGGTCAGCACGCCGGTCTAAGTCCTAGGCGCGCAGGGGTCCGGGCCCATCGCCCAACGCACACCTGCACGTTGCGTACGCGGCCGGTAAGCAGACCTAGCCTCTCCTAATACCAGAGTAGGCTTTCCAGTCCAATCCGGCGCGCGCCGCTAAGTCGCTGACGTCAAAAAGGCTTCGGCTGATACCACGACGTCGAGTACCCATAACTATTCCCACGTAGCTGGTTAGTGCGTATAGACCAAATGGCCAGACTCAGATCAAATACCAAGATCCCGTTAAACGTGTTATTATGAAATAACCGCGGACAACGACCAGGGCCAGGCCCACCTGTCTCCTAGGTGGTCGCAACCTGCCTTGTCGCTCCGCCACAAGTAACCATCAGGGGACTGTCGGGAACCCAGGCCCACCACTACCTGGGTGGAACCACCTGCCCCTTCAGCCCCCATCTCCGAATCATCATCATGTGTATGTAAAGTGAATGTAGTATATACCCGTGATCACACCCAAGTGATCACGGCCCGATAGAATAGCAGGGCAGACGGACAAGGGTGTAGGGCCACTGATGGTATACTAGCATCCTATACTAAGCATTTAGGATTGCAGGTAAAGTATCAACAATGGTAGCAACAATGACAGGCTATGCAGCAGAATAGGATTATCGAAAGCAGTACATGCTACACTACTCTAATGCAAGCAGTAGAGAGAAGAGTAGGCGATATCTGGTGATCAAAGGGGGGGGGCTTGCCTGGAAGCTCTACAGACGAAAGGAATCTTCGGAAGCGTAGCCGTAGTCGAACACCGAAGCATCAATGGTCTCGGGGTCTATCACAGTACCGGAGTCTACCGAAAATAAGCAACGAAGGGGAAACAAATAAATAACAGAGCAAACAATAGCATCACAAAGCATAACATGGCAAAAGGCAGTGCTACGTGTGACCTAACGCGGTGCTCGGTGGTACAGGCGAAGAGGAATAACATCCGGAAAAGTATTCCCGGTGTTAGGCATTTTCGGGCAAATGAAACGGAGGGGAATGTTGCATGTTCAGTATGATAGAGATGTGTGGCGGACGAACGGACCGCATATTCGGGTTCGTCTCGTCGTTCTGAGCAACTTTCATATATAAATTATTTTCATCCGAGTTACGGTTTAAAAGATATGATTTTCTAAAGTTTTAAACATATTATGTATTTACTATTAATTAAATCAATTCGAAAATCATTTAACGTTAAATGCTAGGTGTACACAGAAAGTGTACACAGCATTGTGCCAAAGAGGCTGACAGTGGGGCCAATTGACTGAGTCAACTACCCAGTCAACAGAGGCTGACTGGTGGGCCCAGCTGCTGACTCATCAGCAGCTGACTGGACCGGCCTTATCCACTGGAATAGTGGGTGGGACCCACCTGTCATTGTCTCAACCATTTAATCAGTGGTTAAATTTAACCCAGGGCTAGTTAGAGGGGGAGGCCCCACATGTCAGGGAGTAACTAGGTTAGTTAATTAGCAAGTTTAATTAAGTTGTGGTTAATTAGGAAGTGGGTCCCAGCAGTCAGTGGCACTGCACGTTATTAGTGGCTGGGCTAAGCGGACAAGTCAGTGGCGCCGACGTTTAGCCGCTGGCGACCAAAACACGGCGGCGGCGCACGGGAAGTCGCCGGAAATCGTCTACAGGCCACCAAAACGGGCGTCGTTGGGCGCGTTCGAACGGCCAGACGACGGCGCGTTGACTGGGACCGGTGGCGTCGTCGGAGTTGGCCGGAGCTGGCCGGAACGGTGACGAAAGCGGCGACGGCGTTCGGGGGGATGGAGATATGGCGCTACGGGGCACGAGGTGAGGCGTACGTGGGTGCATCGTGCTCCTGGGAGCACCAGGAGCTCGGCGCGCTGCTCGGGTGAGGGTGGCACAAGTGGTGGCCGCGACGGCGGAGCAGAACGGCGGCGATGAGCATGGCCATGGTGGCGAGGGCTACGGGTGCAGAAGGAGAGGGGGAAAGAGGGGGGATTACGGCGCCGTGCTCACAGTGGTGTCGATGAGAGGCTCGGGGAGGCCGGTGGCGGTCGGGGAACGACGAATCGCCGTGGCGACGGGCGGTGGCCGGAGGTAGAAGAAGGGCCTGGGGCGGCGCTGTAGTGTTCCCCAGCCCGGGCTCGTGGTAGGGGAGGGCGTTGGGGTCGACGTAGGACCTCGTAGATGCGCCGGCGGGGTGCGGGGGCGATGGTGGCCGTGGTGGGGTGAAGTGGCCGGCGACGAGCGCGTCGGGAGGTAGGGGATCTGGAGGAGGGTGAGAGAGAGGAAGTGCGCGAGGGGGCTAGGGTTAGCGCCGGGGGGTCGAGGGGGGTCAAGTAGGTCACCGGGAGCGACGGGGGTGGCCGCGGGATGGCCAACGCGTGGCCATCCGCGCCATGGTCGCGGGAACGCCGTCCAGCGCGACTGTGAACAGGGACAGGTAGGGGACGACCTGCTAGTGGGCTCGGCCCACCAGTGTGCTAGCAGGCCTAAGTGCACAGTGCACTTAGGCCTATTTCTTTTCTTTCTTGTTTTTCCTTTTTTTATTACTTTATGTTTTCCATCTACTTTCTAATTAATTTTTGTTTTATAAAATACAAAATTAGTACCTAAATTATTGCAATACTTTTAGCCCTCTCCTACAAAAGTTTTGACTCCCAAATAAAATAGTTTAATAATTTATAAATAAAAAAGACATTTAATTAATCATCTTTGATGTTGTTTTGATTATTTTAGGATATACAAATTCTTAATAAATGTTGATTTCTTCACCACTATTCTGTAAAGATTATTTGCCACATATAGAACATTTTGTTTTTGACTTTTGAGAACTTTAATTATTTGACTTTGTTTTAAATTTGAAATTCGAATCGGTTTGAATCATCGCGAAATTATCAACAGTAATTGTGGTGATGTGGCATCATTAGCAGAGTTTTACTGTAGCTTGATTACCCGGGCGTCACAATTCTCCTCCACTACAAGAAATCTCGTCCCGAGATTCAGGAGCGGAAGAAAGAGGGGAGGGATTTGGTTACGAAATTCTAACGAGTCTTCTCGGTCTTGGCTGCCCCTTCGAAGAGGTTGATCCATTTTGTTGATGTCTTCATTTATCTGCTTCAAGTTATCGTGATCAAGTCGTCATCCTTTCTTCGGGATCTCAATCGTCCTACGAACGCGACCAGGGGGAAAACTTTGGTGGAACGTACCTCCACGAAGTATGTGCATCTGACGGTGAATTCAGAAAGTGATACACGAAGTACCCTACGCGTAGTATTTCAGTGAATGCATTAAGTACAATAAGCGATGGTACCAAAGTTTCAAACGGGTAGGCAGCCATTCGATGCCTAACCAGAAGCTGGAATGGGGTCTTGATCAACGAGAATAATATGGTGTTTGATACCAAGATGAAACATGGTAGAATTTAGCTCGTGAATTACACACGAAGCCAAGTGCAAAGAATACATTAGAATCAGGTTTGTACATGAGAGTCAGGTTTCGATCCCGTGGACCTGTGGGTTATAGGCCCATCATGTGGGTTGAAAATAGGAAGGGTGGTGACGTCTTGCACGATCTCATAAGCAAGGTATGTCGGAGGATAGCATGCCAGTTATGTCGGCAACAACATCGGTACCAAGGGCGAGGGACGGAGAGAACCATTTTCTTGCTCGTTGAACGAGGCGGACCAATAGGCAAAGTTCTCGTCCATCGGTGGTTACCGGAATGTTATTAACAATAGTAACATGTTCTTACTGACAGAGTTGTATACCAAGGTGTTTACATAAGCAGAAATTATTACTGCTTAGATTATATGTAGATCAAAGAAAGGTTAAACAAACAAATGGAAAGGAAAATTGTGATTACACACAATTATTAGGAGTATATCCTTCCCATGGACAAGAACAAAAAGGCATACAGGGTAGGAGAGCAAGTACCCAACCATTCAGATTAAGAGGCAAGGATTAATCAAGATGTTACCCATACAACGGTGTTTGGGTAACTGACCAGGAAACATTTAGCATTGGGCTTCAAATGCTCTTGTTGAAAATCGGAGTACCACAGACATGCTTTGAGATAGCATTGGCATGGTCTTGAAGCAAAGGTCGGACTTGGATACACAAAGGATTCATCAGGAACAACTAATAGAATAAATCTTAAAATTTACTCTTGGAAGAATGGTTATCCTTGCAAAAGAGAATATAATGATAGGTCCTCCAGCCAGGGGTGCTAGGCATGACATCATATTACCGGGTCAACAAAGGACCAATATTATAAATACTGGAAAGTTGTCCCAACCATCATATCTGACCGAGATTCAGATCCGATTGGTGTCGTTTTACCTCAGACTCGGGATGTTCGAGAAGAAGAGGTGCATCACAAATCCACGAAATGGAATTGCAAGATTCTCGAGAAATGAACTATGGGAGCGGTTTCCCAAAACAATAGTTCATCATTTAACCAAGGAGAGGATGAGTAGGTGGCTGATGGGCTCAGCGTCAATTTATCGAGAATTCCAAACGGATGGATTCCCACAATAATGTGATCAAGAAGATGACACTTGTCAATTCAAATGGTATAATGTTGTATGCTCGAGGAAAACATACACCATTAATCAATAGTTGGAAGGTGTGCCCAAAATATGACCTTAAGCAGCAAGATCAATGTTAGAGGGACGATTCAATAACCAACAGTCTAAAAACAAACTGTCGGGCATTAACTTCATAGCAATAGGGTTGCTAGAAGTATAGAACTCAAGCAGCATCATTAGCATATTGGTATCCCGGTTAAAAACAACACGGGGACCAAGGAAGGATGGGGATGGTGAGAAGTATCATCATACCGAGAATTTCTAAGAGGTGGAGCAATCCCCACAACATTCTCGACATGAAAGACATTAATACTTCAAGGCAGAACACAACACTACCTGGAGAGCAAGTTGCAATTATAATGTGGACAAGTTCGCGATGAAAGGAAGTCAAGGGTGTTGTCGATGGTATAAAAAAAATCATCGAGGGCAAGGAGGGTATTTCTCATCACGAACACAGTTGACATCTCATAAGTAGTCAAAGTGTTGAAGGTGATCCGACACATTTGTCGGGAGGGTTTCATGGGGATGCAATCAAACGACAACGGCAACAAGCAAGGGAATGATGAAGTGGCAAGTTATAGGATTAATATATAAGATGCAAGCTCGGAATCAAAGTTGCCTTACTGAACAAGCAACCAGATGCTGAAAGCTCGACGTAAGTTGTGCTCAATCTCTGAAGAATTCGTGCACCAAAGAAGGACGAGGTAGCACAGTCAAAGATAGCTAGACAAGGGATGTACCCGATAGTCTAGGAATAAACCAGATTGAGTTTAAAAATTTCCAGTAACATCTACTAGGGGTGTTGAATTTTTAGAGCAGATTTGATTTATTAAACGGTGTCCTCGGTTGACGGCAACCTAGAACCCATAGAGTGATTACGACAAGCAAAGGTATTACTTCATCAAAAGTTCAAAAGGTTTAGTGCAAAGGCATGATATCCTCGAGATATCAGAGGGTAAAACTCGAAGGTAGAACACGATAGAAGTTGAACTAGGTCATTGACCTATGACAGTAGATGCTTTAACCTTGTCAAAAATTGACGAGGCTTGGAATGGATTTATTCCAGATATATTGGATAAGGACAGCATGGTCGGGACCATAACTGCAAGGGATCAAATTTATTGACACCGAAAGAATTATTTAGATGTAAAATCATTTTGCGAGAAGCTCCCGAGACGGTCTACATCGTTTCCATGGGCATGAACAAAAGCTCAAGGTCGACTCCCATTTCTCCAATGCATACGTTTCATTTACCTCTTGCTTTGATAAAACTGTAGTGTTGGAATTTTATCCGGTAGAACACCGGAAGGGTATGACTTGTGAAAACTTTTGGGTTCTCACGGATTAGGGGAAGGCATGGGTTCGACCCATCGGGCATCTTAGTAACATATACCACGAGTTTCAAAAGTAAATAACACCAGCTCAAAAGGAGAGCATGGTTGTCAGAGAAGAGAATACAATTTACCGAAGGTATTATGCATCAGGGACAGAACTTCTTGAGGTTTTTGTATACTAAGAACATTGTCGGATAATATTTCCACAAAGGATCGGGCGATCCACAACGGAGCTGATGGGAGTATCGGTACTCACTCAGAGGAAGAAAGAATGCAGAGGCATCAGATTCAAGAATCACCTGATTAGTCTGATGCTTAAATAGAAAGAAGTTATGGTTTCCAAGATGAAGGATCAGAAGTAGACGCTCTGATCAAGGATGGATAAGTTGAAAACACTTAGCTGGACAATCAATAAAGGTTTGAATTGCCGAGAACCAACTCATGTCCGGAATGACGTCTGAGTCGAAAAGATAATTTTATAAAGGATAACCTGATGACTGCGTGCATACGCACACATTGAATCAATAGGCCCAAAATGGCTAAGACAATGGATGTTAACGAAGACTACTAGTCATATGGAATTAACCATAATGCAAGTAGGCAAGAATTACAGGAGTAACAGGCTGCAGAGGATTTTCGAAACATCGAAAAGTATTCCGAAGAATTTTGGGAGACATATGAACAATCAAGGAGAACGGGTCCTTGATAAAGGTGAGGAAATAACCGTGAGGGTTTTCATGTGACATAAAGCTGCAAGACAGTAAACTCAAAGGATTCTCGAGACAACGGAGAATATTTCGAGGCCTCTTGTAACAACAAGAGCGACGAGGGATGATCATGAGTATGACAAGTGCATGCAGATATCCATAGGGATATATCGGTGGCAGTGAATTCCAAAGGTGATGAGCACAAGTTTTCGGGTTAACAACGGAGAGTAACTTCAGGGTCTTCTGGTGCAGCAGACGATCGTCGGTAATAAGGTGTTCTCCGGGTGAAAGTTATAGTGAGCTCCTAATGTTAGATTTAGCAAAATTCATTTATCCCGAATAGAAGAGAGATAAGAGTCCCAGAGTATAGACGAGGAGTAAAAGATCCTAATACCACCCATTGGTGTTGTGGGCCCGTAAGCCACACAACAAGTTAGTAAATTTGTTTTTCAAAGACTAGACTCAACTTCGGCCAAGGAGTTGGAAAGGGGGATTCCTACAGGCAGTTGGCTCTGATACCAACTTGTGACGCCCCCGATTTGTCCGTACACTAATCATGCACGCAAATGTGTACGACCAAGATCAGGGACTCACTGGAAGATATCACAACACAACTCTAGACACAAATTTAAAATAAAACAAGCTTTATATTACAAGCCAGGGGCCTCGAGGGCTCGAATACAAAAGATCGAAAACACAAGAGTCAGCGGAAGCAACAATATCTGAGTACAGACATAAGTTAAACAAGTTTGCCTTAAGAAGGCTAGCACAAATGTAGCAACGATCGAAGAGGCAAGGCCTCCTGCCTGGGACCTCCTAACTACTCCTCGAAGCCGAACTCCATGTAGAAACATCCTCGGGATCCTCTGGGTCCTGGACTCCACCATCTGGTTGCATCATCCGAGAAGAAGGGACAAAAGGGGAAAAGGGGGAGAAAAGCAACCGTGAGTACTCATCCAAAGTACTCGCAAGCAAGGATCTACACTACATATGCAATGATATCTGTGTAAAGGGGGGTAATATATGTGGGTTAAACTGCAGAATGCCAGAATAAGAGGGGGATAGCTAATCCAATCGAAGACTACGCTTCTCGTAACCTCCATCTTGCAGCAGAAGATGAGGTAGCTGGAAAGTAACAAGTATCCTCGCTCTCGCGGCCTCCGTCTTGCAGCAGTAGAAGGGAATAGATGGTAAGTTCACCAAGTAACCTCGTATATCATAAACCTACCCGGTGATCCTCCCCTCGTCACCCTGTGAGAGAGCAACCACCGAGTTATATCTGGCACTTGTAAGGGTGTGTTTTATTAAGTATCTGGTTCTAGTTGTCATGAGGTCAGAGTACAACTCCGGGTCGTCCTTTTACCGAGGGACACGGCTATTCGAATAGATTAACTTCCCTGCAGGGGTGCACCACATAACCCAGCACGCTTGATCCCATTTGGCCGGACACACTTTCCAGGGTCATGCCCGGCCTCGGAAGATCAACACGTCGCAGCCCTACCTAAGCACAGCAGAGAGGTCAGCACGCCGGTCTAAGTCCTAGGCGCGCAGGGGTCCGGGCCCATCGCCCAACGCACACCTGCACGTTGCGTACGCGGCCGGTAAGCAGACCTAGCCTCTCCTAATACCAGAGTAGGCTTTCCAGTCCAATCCGGCGCGCGCCGCTAAGTCGCTGACGTCAAAAAGGCTTCGGCTGATACCACGACGTCGAGTACCCATAACTATTCCCACGTAGCTGGTTAGTGCGTATAGACCAAATGGCCAGACTCAGATCAAATACCAAGATCCCGTTAAACGTGTTATTATGAAATAACCGCGGACAACGACCAGGGCCAGGCCCACCTGTCTCCTAGGTGGTCGGAACCTGCCCTGTCGCTCCGCCACAAGTAACCATCAGGGGACTGTCGGGAACCCAGGCCCACCACTACCTGGGTGGAACCACCTGCCCCTTCAGCCCCCATCTCCGAATCATCATCATGTGTATGTAAAGTGAATGTAGTATATGCCCGTGATCACACCCAAGTGATCACGGCCCGATAGAATAGCAGGGCAGACGGACAAGGGTGTAGGGCCACTGATGGTATACTAGCATCCTATACTAAGCATTTAGGATTGCAGGTAAAGTATCAACAATGGTAGCAACAATGACAGGCTATGCAGCAGAATAGGATTATCGAAAGCAGTACATGCTACACTACTCTAATGCAAGCAGTAGTGAGAAGAGTAGGCGATATCTGGTGATCAAAGGGGGGGGGCTTGCCTGGAAGCTCTCCAGACGAAAGGAATCTTCGGAAGCGTAGCCGTAGTCGAACACCGAAGCATCAAAGGTCTCGGGGTCAATCACAGTACCGGAGTCTACCGAAAATAAGCAACGAAGGGGAAACAAATAAATAACAGAGCAAACAATAGCATCACAAAGCATAACATGGCAAAAGGCAGTGCTACGTGTGACCTAACGCGGTGCTCGGTGGTACAGGCGAAGAGGAATAACATCCGGGAAAGTATTCCCGGTGTTAGGCATTTTCGGGCAAATGAAACGGAGGGGAATGTTGCATGTTCAGTATGATAGAGATGTGTGGCGGACGAACGGACCTCGTATTCGGGTTCGTCTCGTCGTTCTGAGCAACTTTCATATATAAATTATTTTCATCCGAGTTACGGTTTAAAAGATATGATTTTCTAAAGTTTTAAACATATTATGTATTTACTATTAATTAAATCAATTCGAAAATCATTTAACGTTAAATGCTAAGTGTACACAGAAAGTGTACACAGCGTTGTGCCAAAGAGGCTGACAGTGGGGCCAATTGACTGAGTCAACTACCCAGTCAACAGAGGCTGACTGGTGGGCCCAGCTGCTGACTCATCAGCAGCTGACTGGACCGGCCTTATCCACTGGAATAGTGGGTGGGACCCACCTGTCATTGTCTCAACCATTTAATCAGTGGTTAAATTTAACCCAGGGCTAGTTAGAGGGGAGGCCCCACATGTCAGGGAGTAACTAGGTTAGTTAATTAGCCAGTTTAATTAAGTTGTGGTTAATTAGGAAGTGGGTCCCAGCAGTCAGTGGCACTGCACGTTATTAGTGGCTGGGCTAAGCGGACAAGTCAGTGGCGCCGACGTTTAGCCGCCGGCGACCAAAACACGGCGGCGGCGCACGGGAAGTCGCCGGAAATCGTCTACAGGCCACCAAAACGGGCGTCGTTGGGCGCGTTCGAACGGCCAGACGACGGCGCGTTGACTGGGACCGGTGGCGTCGTCGGAGTTGGCCGGAGTTGGCCGGAACGATGACGAAAGCGGCGACGGCGTTCGGGGGGATGGAGATATGGCGCTACGGGGCACGAGGTGAGGCGTACGTGGGTGCATCGTGCTCCTGGGAGCACCAGGAGCTCGGCGCGCTGCTCGGGTGAGGGTGGCACAAGTGGTGGCCGCGACGGCGGAGCAGAACGGCGGCGATGAGCATGGCCATGGTGGCGAGGGCTACGGGTGCAGAAGGAGAGGGGGAAAGAGGGGGGATTACGGCGCCGTGCTCACAGTGGTGTCGATGAGAGGCTCGGGGAGGCCGGTGGCGGTCGGGGAACGACGAATCGCCGTGGCGACGGGCGGTGGCCGGAGGTAGAAGAAGGGCCTGGGGCGGCGCTGTAGTGTTCCCCAACCCGGGCTCGTGGTAGGGGAGGGCGTTGGGGTCGACGTAGGACCTCGTAGATGCGCCGGCGGGGTGCGGGGGCGGTGGTGGCCGCGGTGGGGTGAAGTGGCCGGCGACGAGCGCGTCGGGAGGTAGGGGATCTGGAGGAGGGTGAGAGAGAGGAAGTGCGCGAGGGGGCTAGGGTTAGCGCCGGGGGGTCGAGGGGGGTCAAGTAGGTCACCGGGAGCGACGGGGGTGGCCGCGGGATGGCCAACGCGTGGCCATCCGCGCCATGGACGCGGGAACGCCGTCCAGCGCGACTGTGAACAGGGAGAGGTAGGGGACGACCTGCTAGTGGGCTCGGCCCACCAGTGTGCTAGCAGGCCTAAGTGCACAGTGCACTTAGGCCTATTTCTTTTCTTTCTTGTTTTTCCTTTTTTTATTACTTTATGTTTTCCATCTACTTTCTAATTAATTTTTGTTTTATAAAATACAAAATTAGTACCTAAATTATTGCAATACTTTTAGCCCTCTCCTACAAAAGTTTTGACTCCCAAATAAAATAGTTTAATAATTTATAAATTAAAAAGACATTTAATTAATCATCTTTGATGTTGTTTTAATTATTTTAGGATATACAAATTCTTAATAAATGTTGATTTCTTCACCACTATTCTGTAAAGATTATTTGCCACATATAGAACATTTTGTTTTTGAATTTTGAGAACTTTAATTATTTGACTTTGTTTTAAATTTGAAATTCGAATCGGTTTGAATCATCGCGAAATTATCAACAGTAATTGTGGTGATGTGGCATCATTAGCAGAGTTTTACTGTAGCTTGATTACCCGGGCGTCACAGTCACTCCTGTAGAGTTGGTGCGGGCAGCGGCGCGGTCGCCCCGGCAAATCCGAGCTTTCGTTGGGGGAGCCATGGGTGGCGAGCGTGGGTTGGCCTCGGCCTGGCTAACTCAGGCGGCACGGCTTGCAGTTGCGCCAGTGGGATAGGGCTCGGGTCTGGCTGCCAACAGTTGTGCCGCAGGTTGTCCCTGCGGTCATGAAGGTCGGTTTGTGGTTGGCCGGCGATGGCCTGGGCATGGTCGGCGGTGACAACACCGTGTGCGCGGAGCCGAGGTGGGGCGGGTCACCGGAATGGCTGCTAGGTGGCCGGAGTTGTTGGCCGCCATGTTGATACGTCTCTGTCGTATCTATAATTTTTTATTGTTCCATGCCAATATTATACAACTTTCATATACTTTTGACAGCTTTTTATACTATTTTTGGGACTAACATATTGATCCAGTGCCCAGTGCCGGTTCCTATTTGTTGCATGTTTTTTGTTTCACAGAAAATCCATATCAAACGGAGTCCAAACGGGGTAAAAATGGACGGATATTTTTTTGGAATATTTATGAATTTTCGGAAGAAGAATCAACGCAAGACGATGCCCGAGGGGGCCACGAGGCAGGGGGCGCACCCTAGGGGGTCAGGCGCGCCATGGGCCCTCATGGCCACCCCGTAAGGCAGTTGGTGCCCTTCTTTCACCGCAAGAAAGCTAATATCTGGATACAAATCATGTCAAAACTTCAGCCCAGTCGGAGTTACGGATCTCCAGGAATATAAGAAACGGTGAAAGGCTAGAATCTGGGAAAGCAGCAATAGAGAGAGACAGATCCAATCTCGGAGGGGCTCTCGCCCCTACCATGCCATGGAGGCCATGGACCAGAGGGAGAACCCTTCTCCCACCTAGGGAGAAGGCCAAGGAAGAAGGAGAAGGAGGGGGGCTCTCTCCCCCTTGCTTCTAGTGACGCCGGAACGCCGCCCGGGCCATCATCGTGTGACGGCGATCTACACCAACACCTCCATCATCTTCACCAACATCTTCATCACCTTCCCCCATCTATCTATAGTGGTCCACTCTCCCACAACCCGTTGTACCCTCTACTTGAACATGGTGCTTTATGCTTCATATTATTATCCAATGATGTGTTGCCATCCTATGATGTCTGAGTAGATTTTCGTTGTCCTATCGATAATTGGTGAATTGCTATGGTTGGTTTAATTTGCTTGTGGTCGTGTTGCTGTCCTTTGGTGCCCGTCATATGAGCGCGCGTGTGGATCACACCATAGGGTTAGTTGTATGTTGGTAGGACTATGTATTGGAGGGCAAGAGTGACATAAGCTTCAACCTAGCATAGAAATTGATGCATACGGGATTGAAGGGGGGCCAATATATCTTAATGCTATGGTTGGGTTTTACCTTAATGAACGTTAGTAGTTGCGGATGCTTGCTAATATTTCCAATCATAAGTGCATAGAATTCCAAGTCAGGGATGACATGCTAGCAGTGGCCTCTCCCACATAAAACTTGCTATCGGTCTAGTAATGTAGTCAATTGCTTAGGGACAATTTCGCAACTCCTACCACCACTTTTCCACACTCTCTATACTAACTTTATTGCCTCTTTACCTAAAACAGCCCCTAGCTTTTATTTATGTGCTCTTTATATTCTTGCAACCCTATCCCGTTACACCTACAAAGTACTTCTAATTTCATACTTGTTCTACGTAAAGCGAACGTCAAGCGTGCGTAGAGTTGTATCGATGGTCGATAGAACTTGAGGGAATATTTTTTCTACCTTTAGCTCCTCGTTGGGTTCGACCCTCTTACTTATCGAAAGAGGCTACAATTGATCCCCTATACTTATGGGTTATCATGACCTTTTTCTGGCGCCGTTGCCGGGGAGTTATAGCGTGGGGTGAATATTCTCGTGTGTGCTTATTTGCTTTATCACTAAGTAGTTTTTATTTTCTATTCTAAGTTGTTTTCTATCTTTAGTTATGGGTAGGAAACGCAAAATACCAAAAAAATAGTGGTACCTACTGAACCAATGGTTGAACCACTCAAAATCTATCACACTCCTGAAGCTTTTTACTTGGATCATCTTCGATCCCTATGTGCTCGAGCTGAAACCCCGACTAACTTAGTTGAGGGCAAATCTTTATATGAGCATGCTTGTTATGTGCGACACCGCATATCTGGAAAAGGGAAACTATTACTAGATCAAATTCATCGTTTGCAGTGCTATGCTTGGAATTTATGTGAAATATATGATTGTACTTGTTGTTCTAAAGACCCTAAGAAACACCTTCCTTACCAATGTGAGTTTAGTGATAGTTGAACCGTATCTTCGTATACTAAGGGGGTTTATAATTACTATGATGTTTAACAAATTGAAGAATTTGTTGCTTTTAGGGGTACTTGTGAAATTGCTTCTTTCATTGAAGAGTGTGATACTACTCTCTACAAATCTGAAAATTTGGCCATACTTAAATATTGCTATGATGGTTATGCTTCTAATCCTTATATTAAACCATATATTGAAGACTCCTCCGTTGTCCAAGAAGAGACTAATATTTTGCAGGAGTCTATGGAAGAATAAATTAATGACATTGTGAGCTCATTTGGGTGAAAAGGATGAGGAGGATAGCGAAGAACAAAAGGAGGAAGAGCGGATTGTGAAGGAAATATGCCTAGAGGCAATAATAATTTTGTTATTTATATTTCCATATATCATGATAAATGTTTATTATTCATGCTAGAATTGTATTAACCGGAAACTTAGTACATGTGTGAATACATAGACAAAACAGAGTGTCCCTAGTATACCTCTACTTGACTAGCTCGTTAATCAAAGATGATTATGTTTCCTAACCATAGACATGTGTTGTCATTTGATCAACCAGATCACATCATTAGGAGAATGATGTGATGGACAAGACCCATCCGTTAGCTTAGCAACTTGATCGTTTAGTTTTACTGCTATTGCTTTCTTCATGACTTATACATGTTCCTATGACTATGAGATTATGCAACTCTTGAATACCGTAGGAACACCTTGTGTGCTATCAAACGTCACAACATAACTTGGTGATTATAAAGATGCTCTACAGGTGTCTTCGAAGGTGTTTGTGGTGTTGGCATAGATCAATAATATGATTTGTCACTCCGCGTGTTGGAGAGGTATCTCTGGGCCCTCTCGGTAATACACATCGTAATAAGCATTGCAAGCAAAAGACTAATGAGTTAGTCACGAGATGATGTATTACGGAACGAGTAAAGAGACTTGCCGGTAACGAGATTGAACTAGGTATGACGATACCTACAAACGAATCTCAGGTAAGTAACATACCGATGACAAAGGGAACAACGTATGTTGTTATGCGGTTTGACCGATAAAGATCTTCGTAGAATATGCAGGAGCCAATATGAGCATCCAGGTTCCGCTATTGGTTATTGACTGGAGATGTGTCTCGGTCATGTCTACATAGTTCTCGAACCCGTAGGGTCCGCACGCTTAACGTTCGATGATGATTTGTATTATGAGTTATGTGATTTGATGATCGATGCTTGTTCGGAGTCCCAGATGAGATCACGGACATGAAAAACAGTCTCGAAATGGTCGAGATGTAAAGATCGATATATTGGAAGGATATATTCGGACATCGGAAAGGTTCCGAGTGATTCGGGTATTTTCCGAAGTACCGGGGAGTTACGGGAATTCACCGGGAGAAGTAATGAGCCTTATTGGGCTTTAGTGGAGAGAGGGGAGAAGGGCCAAGAGGTGGTGCGCACCTCCCCCTTGCCCAAACCGAATTGGACAAGGGGTGCGGCCCCCCTTTCCTTCTCCCTCTCCCTCTCTTTCCTTCTCTCCTACTCCGAATAGGAAAAAGGAATCCTACTAGGACTTGGGAGTCCTAGTAGGACTCCCTATGCTTGGCGCACCCCTAGGCCGGCCGCCTCCTCCCTCCCTCCTTTATATACATGGGGAGGGGGCACCCCATAGACACACAAGATTTGTATTAGCCGTGTGCGGTGCCCCACTCCACAGTTACACACCTCGGTCATGCCGTTGCAGTAGTTAGGCGAAGCCCTGCGTCGGTAGCTTCATCATCACCGTCACCACGTCGTCGTTCTGACAAAACTCTCCCGTGATGCTCAACTGGATCAAGAGCTCGTGGGACATCATCGAGCTGAACATGTGCTGAACGCGGAGGTGTCATATGTTCGGTGCTTGGATCGGTTGGATTGTGAAGACGTTCGACTACATCAACCGCGTCACTAGACGCTTCCGCTTTCGGTCTACGAGGGTACATAGCCACACTCTCCCCGCTCGTTGCTATGCTTCTCCTAGATAGATCTTGCGTGATCGTAGGAAACTTTTGAAATACTACGTTCTCCAACAATGGCATCATGAGCCAGGTCTATGCGTAGATGATATGCACGAGTAGAACACAATGAGTTGTGGGCGATAATAGTCATACTGCTTACGAGCATGTCATACTTTGATTCGGCGATATTGTGAGATGAAGCGGCCCGAACCGACATTACGCGTACACTTACGCGAGACTGGTTTCACCGTTACGAGCACTCGTTGCTTAAAGGTGACCGACGGGTGTCTGTCTCTCTCACTTTAGTTGAATCAAGTGTGGCTACGCCCGGTCCTTGTGAAGGTTAAAACAGCACATACTTGACAAAAATTCATTGTGGTTTTTGTATGCGTAGGTAAGAACGGTTCTTTCTAAGCCCGTAGAAGCCACGTAAAACATGCAACAACAAAGTAGAGGACGTCTAACTTGTTTTTGCAGGGTATGTTGTGATGTGATATGGTCAAGACGTGATGAGTTATACGTTATTGTATGAGATGATCATGTTTTGTAAAGTTATACCGGCAGGAGCCTTATGGTTGTCTCTTTATTTTATGAATTGCGAAGGCCATGTAATTGCTTTACTTTATCACTATGAGTTAGTGATAGTAGTTGTAGCAATAGTTGGCGAGATGACCACGATGCTACGATGAAGATCATGGTGTCTAGCCGGTGACTATGGAGATCATGACGATGCTTTAGAGATGGAGATCAAAAGCACAAGATGATGATGGCC
Organism: Secale cereale; assembly: GCA_902687465.1. Lineage (NCBI taxonomy): Eukaryota > Viridiplantae > Streptophyta > Magnoliopsida > Poales > Poaceae > Secale > Secale cereale. The sequence continues at coordinate 97,130,573 of LR738710.1, read as the reverse complement.
ATATCATGTCACATATTTTGATTGCATATGATGTTTATCGTTTTATGCTTCTTATTTTGCTTAATACGACGATAGCATTATAAGATGATCCCTTACAAAATTTCAAGGTACAAGTCTTCTCCCTGAGTATGCGCCATTGCGAAAGTTCATCGTGCCAAGACACCATGTGATGATCGGGTGTGATAAGCTCTACATCCAAATACAACGGGTGTAAGGCAGTTTTGCACATGCAGAATACTCGGGTTAAAGTTGACGAGCCTAGCATGTACATACATGGCCTCGGAACACTAGAGACCGAAAGGTCGAGCGTGAATCATATAACAGATATGATCAACATAAGATGTTCACCATTGAAAACTACTCCATCTCACGTGATGATCGGACATGGTTTAGTTGATTTGGGTCACGTGGTCATTTAGATGACTAGAGGGATGTCTATCTAAGAGGGAGTTCTTTAGTAATATGATTAATTGAACTTTAATTTATCATGAACTTAGTCTTGATAGTATTTGCAAATTATGTTGTAGATCAATAGCTCGCGTTATAGCTCCCCTATGTTTTTGATATGTTCCTAGAGAAAACTAAGTTAAAAGATGTTAGTAGCAATGATGCGGACTTGTTTCGTGATCTGAGGATTTTCCTCATTGCTGCACAGAAGTATTATGTCCTTGATGCACCGCTAGGTGACAAACCTATTGCAGGAGCAGATGCAGACGTTATGAACGTTTGACAAGCTCGGTATGATGACTACTTGATAGTTTAGTGCGCCATGCTTTAACGACTTATAACCGAGACTTCAAAAACGTTTTGAATGACACGGAGCATATGAGATGTTCCAAGAGTTGAAATTAGTATTTCATACTCATGCCCGTGTCGAGAGGTATAAGAGCTCTGAAAATACTTTGCCTACAAGATGGAGGAGAATAGCTCAACTAGTGAGCATGTGCTCAGATTGTCTGGGTACTACAATTGCTTGAATCAAGTGGGAGTTAATCTTCCAGATAAGATATTAATTGACAAAGTTCTCTAGTCACTATCACCAAGTTAGTGGAACTTCGTGATGAACTATAATATGCAAGGGATGACGAAAGTAATTCTCGAGCTCTTCGTGATGCTGAAATCGGCGAAGGTAGAAATCAAGAAAGAGAATCAAGTGTTGATGGTTAACAAGACCACTTGTTTCAAGTAAAGGGCAAAGGGATAGAAGGGGGACTTCAAGAAGAATGACAAGCAAGTTGTCACTCCCGTGAAGAAACCCAAAGCTAAACTCAGGCCTGAAACTAAGTGCTTCTACTGCAAAGGAAATGGTCACTGGAAGAGGAACTGCCCTAGATACTTTGCGGATAAGAAGGATGGCAAAGTGAACAAAGGTATATTTGATATACAGATTATTGATGTGTACTTTACCAGTGTTCATATCAACCCATGGGTATTTGATACCGGTTCAGTTGCTAAAATTAGTAACTCGAAACGAGAGTTGCAGAATGAACAGAGACTAGTTAAAGGTGAAGTGACGATGTGTGTTAGAAGTGGTTCCAAGATTGATATGATCATCATCGCACACTCCCTATACTTTCGGGATTAGTGTAAAACCCAAATAAATGTTATTTGGCATTTGCGTTGAGCATGAATATGATTTGCTCATGTTTGTTGCAATACGGTTATTCATTTAAATTCATAGAATAATTGTTGTTCTGTTTACATGAATAAAACCTTCGATGGTCATACACCCAATGAAAATAGTTTGTTGGATCTCGACCGTAGTAATACATATATTCATAATATTGAAGCCAAAAGATGCAAAGTTGATAATGATAGTGCAACTTATTTGAGGCACTGCCGTTTAGGTCATATTGGTGTAAAGCGCATGAAGAAACTCCATGCTGATGGGATTTTGGAATCACTTGATTATGAATCACTTGGTGCTTGCGAACCATGCCTCATGGGCAAGATGACTAAAACTCCGTTCTCCAGAACAATAAAGCGAGCAACTCACTTGTTGGAAATCATGCATACTGATGTATGCGGACCAATGAGTGTTGAGGCTCACGGCGGGTATCGTTTATTTTCTGATCTTCACATATGATTTGAGCAGGTATGGGTATATCTACTTGATGAAGCACAAATCTGAAACATTTGAAAGGTTCAAAGAAATTTCAGAGTGAAGTAGAGAATCATCGTAACAAGGAAATAAAGTTTCTACGATCTGATTGCGGAGGTAAATATTTGAGTTACGAGTTTGGTCTTCATTTGAGACAATGTGGAATAGTTTCACAACTCACGCCACTCGGAACACCACAGCGTAATGGTGTGTCCGAACATCGTAACCACACTTTATTAGATATGGTGCGATCTATGATGTCTCTTACCAATTTACCACTATCGTTTTGGGGTTATGCATTAGAGATAGCCGCATTCACGTTAAATAGGGCACCATCTAAATCCGTTGAGACACCACCGTGTGAACCGTGGTTTGGCAAGAAACCTAAGTTGTCATTTCTTAAAGTTTGGGGCTGCGATGCTTATGTGAAAAAGCTTCAACCTGATAAGCTCGAACCCAAGTCGGAGAAATGTGTCTTCATAGGATACCCAAAGGAAACTGTTGGGTACACCTTCTATCACAGATCCGAAGGCAAGATATTCGTTGCTAAGAATGGATCCTTTCTAGAGAAGGAGTTTCTCTCGAAAGAAGTGAGTGGGAGGAAAGTGGAACTTGATGAGGTAATTGTACCTTCTCCCAAATTGGAAAGTAGTACATCATAGAAACTAGTTCTAGTGATTACGCCAATCTGCGAGGAAGCTAATGATGATGATCATGAAACTTCGGATCAAGTTACTAATGAACCTCGTAGGTCAACCAGAGTTCGTTCCATGCCAGAGTGGTACGGTAACCTAGTTCTGGAAGTCATGTTACTAGACCATGATGAACCTACGAACTATGAGGAAGCGATGATGAGCCCAGATTCCACAAAATGGCTTGAGGCCATGAAATTTGAGATGGGATCCATGTATGAGAACAAAGTGTGTACTTTGGTTGAATAGCCCAATGATCGGCAAGCCATTGAGAATAAATGGATTTTCAAGAGGAAGACGGACGCTGATGGTAGTGTTACTATCTACAAAGCTCGACTTGTCGCAAAAAGGGTTTTTCAACAAGTTCAAGGTGTTGACTACGATGAGTTTTTTCTCACTCGTAGTGATGCTTAAGTCCGTCCTAATCATGTTAGCAATTGCCGCATTTTATGAAATCTGGCAAATGGATAACAAAACTGCATTCCTTAATATATTTATTAAATAAGAGTTGTATATGATGCAATCAGAAGGTTTTGTCAATCCTAAAGGTGCTAACAAAATGTGCAAGCTCCAGCGATCCATCTATGGACTGGTGCAAGCATCTCGGAGTTGGAATGTATGCTTTGAGAAGTTGATCAAAGCATATAGTTTTATACATACTTGCGGTGAAGCATGTATTTACAAGAAAGTGAGTGGGAGCACTACAACCTTTCTGATAAGTATATGTGAATTACATATTGTTGATCGAAAATGATGTAGAATTTTCTGGAAAGCATAAAGGATTGTTTAAAAGGAGTTTTTCAATAAAAGACCTTGGTGAAGCTGCTTACATATTAGGCACTTGGATCTATAAAGATAGATCGTGACGCTTGATAAGACTTTCGATTAGTACATACCTTGATAAAGATTTTGAAGTAGTTCAAAATGGATCAGTCAGAGAAGCAGTTCTTGCCTGAGTTATAAGGTATGAAGTTGAGTAAGACTCAAAACCCGACCACGACAGACGATGGGGAAAGAATGAAAGTCATTCCCTATGCCTCAGCCATAGGTTATATAAAGTATGCCATGATGTGTGCCAAACCTGTTGTGTACCTTGCCATGAGTTTGGCAAGGAGGTACAATAGTGATCCAGGAGTAGATCACTGGACAACGTTCAAAATTATCCTTAGTTACTGGATGACTAAGGAAATGTTTCTCGATTATGGAGGTGATAAAGAGTTCATCGTAAAGAGTTACGTCGATGCAAGCTTTGACACTAATCCAGATGACTCTAAGTATCAATCTGGATGTGTATTGAAAGTGGGAGAAATTATCTAGAGTAGCTCCATGCAGAGCATTATAGACATAGAAATTTGCGAAATACACACGGATCTGAATGTAACAGACCCACTGACTAAACTTCTCTCACAAAGCAAAACATGTTCACACCTTAGTACTCTTTGGGTGTTAATCACATGGCGATGTGAACTAGATTATTGACTCTAGTAAACCCTTTGGGTATTGGTCACATGGCGATGTGAACTATGGGTGTTATTCACATAACGATGTGAATTGTCGGTATTAAATCACATGGAGATGTGAACTAGATTATTGACTCTAGTGCAAGTGGGAGACTGAAGGAAATATGCCCTAGAGGCAATAATAAGGTTGTTATTTATATTTCCTTATATCATGATAAATGTTTATTATTCATGCTAGAATTGTATTAACTGGAAACTTAGTACATGTGTGAATACATCGACAAAACAGAGTGTCCCTAGTATGCCTCTACTTGACTAGCTCGTTAATCAAAGATGGTTATGTTTCCTAACCATAGACATGTGTTGCCATTTGATTAACGAGATCACATCATTAGGAGAATGATGTGATGGACAATACCCATTCATTAGCTTAGCAACCTGATCGTTTAGTTTTACTGTTATTGCTTTCTTCATGACTTATCACTACAAAAAAAGACACATCTGTGACATTTTGGTCCGAACGAAATTTTTTTTGTCATACTTATGACACTTCTATGACAATAATTGTGACAAAACACGGTATCATCATAGATGTGGTGGGGTCCTACTTCTATGACAATAAATCATGACAGAAAATGGGATTTTCGTCCTGGGCGGGCCGGAGACGCAGCTGCATGACATTCTTTGGGCCGTCCATGACGGAAAAAACCGTGGTAGAAGCGAGGGCGAGGAAAATATCGGGGTGTTCCCGGTTACGGTGGGTGGTCGGGGCCGAGCGATGCGCGTTTCTCTCGTACACGCATGCGCGTGGGTGCGAGGCGTTGGGCTCTAATTGAACCCGAGCGAGGCATTGGGCTCTGACTAAACTCGAGTGATTGCACTGCAGGCTACGCGTTACTGAACCCGAGCGATCGATCGATGGCTGTTAACTGAAACCGATCAGGCGATTCCTTCGCTACTGCTGCTAACCGAAGCCGATCAATGCTGCTTCTGCATGAATAGTGAGCGTTGCTGGGGGGTTTGGATGAACTGTTCCCAGTGGGGGTGGCTGAACAGGACCCCGTGGTGTTGCCTATGCATGAACAGGAACCCGTTCGATCGAGCCGGTTGGGGCTGGATGAACAGGACCTCGTGGAGGGCTGCATGAACAGTAGACAGTGGAGGGCTGGCTGAACAGTAGCCCGTGGAGGGGGGGTTGAATAGGAGCCCGTGGAGAGGGCTGGTTAAACAGTAGCCGGTGGAGTAGCGCGCGGTGGAGGCTGAACAGTCGCAGGTGGAGGCTGGAGGAGGTCGACGGTGGATGAACAGTAGCCCGTGGAGGTTGGAGGGGGTCGACGGTGGTGATGAACAGTATCCCGTGGAGTCCCGTTTTGCAGTACGCCACGCCCCTCCCGATGAACAGGACTCCCGTCTCGACCGTAGCGCTCCAACACAAGTCCGTTTCCTCCGTTTTGCGGTACGCCACACCCTCCTGATCAACAGGACCCCCGTTTCGACCGTAGCGCTCCAACACAAGTACGTTTCCTCCATTTTGCGGTACGCCACAACCCTCCCAATCAACAGGATCCCCGTTTCGATCGTAGGAGGTTTGTTTCCTCTGTTTTGCGGTACGCCAGACCCCTCCCGATGAACAGGATCCCGTTTCGAACGTGGCCGGTCGAACACAAGGCCGTTTCCTCCGTTCTACGGTACGCCACGCCTCGTTTCCATCGGCTATTCCATCCAAGCCCTCCCAATGAACACGACGACGCATTCCGTTCCGACCCAGCCGGTTGGCTCCCTATGAACACGACGACGACGTTGTTTCTCCGTTTCGACCAAGCCATGTACACGAGCCCTGGCCGTACGTATGCGCGAGTAGGCGTTCGAGACCCTGCCCGTATGTACGTACGTGGCCGTGTTTTCTTTCTTGCACACTTGCCGCTGTACGTACATGTACATGCTACGTGCGCGCCTCTACTACGACACGTGCGCGCCTCTACATCGACCAGTATGTACATACACATTCGCGACCAGAATAACAACTCTACGTACGCTTCGACCAGGTGGGTCCCGACTATCAAGCACTTCCTTGCCTGCGAAGATGTAGCTGGTGGGTCCCAGCAGTCAGGGGGGCGAATCATTTTTTTTGCCCGGACGCACTTCCTTCCGTGTGAAGATGTAGCTGGTGGGTCCCAGCAGTTAGGGGGAAATGTTTTTTCGCGAAATACAGTGGCCCGTCCGGTGGGTCCCCGCTGTCAGGTGGAGGAATAATTATTTTGCGCGTAATAAGGAGGCACTTCCTTGCTGCGGCCGTGGACCCAGATGTCAGTCTCTCCACTTACAGTACTCTTCCGATGGAAGTCGTTCCTTGACCATGTTGACCACGCCGCGCCGAGAGCACCAGGGCGGTGGACGACGGCGAGGCCTAGGAAGGGGACGACGCGGAGCCGGGGAAGATGCGGCAGTGGAAGCCCGCGTGGAGAGGAGTACGAGGGTTCACTGGTTCGGCTGCGGTGTGAGGCTGCCGTCGCCGCAGAATAACAGGGGTGTGGGTGAGTAGAGGGATGGCCTGGCCAGTAGTGGGAGTAGTAGGGGGCGGTGAGGCCTCCGCGACATCGTAGACGGTCACGGGAGGCAGGAGCACGAAGCATGACCGGCGTTGGTTTGGGCGGCTGGAGCAAGAAGACCAGAGGTTGAAGAAGCACTACGGCCGTTGGATAGACATCGTACGGTCAATGGAGCTAGAATCGTGCATATTGACTAAGTTGACAAAGCCCTCCATCCCCGTCAACTTAGTAGGCCCACAAGTCAACCTCCCACTATACTGGATCCCAGCTAGCAGGGGGAGTATTCATTTTTTGTGCGCAATAAGGAGGCACTTGCAGTCGGTCCGAGCTGATAGCGGGGGGGGACGTTTTTTTCACAAAATACGGTGGCCCATCCGGTGGGTGTCAGCAATCAGGGGAAACATTTTTTTCGCGAATACGGTGGCCCGTCCGGTGGATCCCTGCTGTCAGGTGGAGGAATAATTATTTTCCACCTAATAAGGAGGCATTTCCTTGCGGCTGCCGTGGACCCAGCTGTCAGCCTCTCCACGACAGTACTCTTTCGATGGAAGTCGTTCCTTGACCACATTGACCAGGCTGCACCGAAAGCACCAGGGCGGTGGACGACGACGAGGCCTAGGAAGGGGACAATGCGGAGCCAGGGAAGACGCGGCAGTGGACCCATGCGGATAGGAGTACGAGGGTTCACTGGTACGGCTGCGATGTGAGGCTGCCGTTGCCGCAGAATAACAGGGGGTGTGGGTGAGTAGAGGGATGGCCTGGCCAGCCGTGGGAGTAGTAGGGGGCGGGGAGGCCTCCGCGGCATCGCAGCCGGCCACGGGAGGTAGGAGCACGAGGCACGACCGGCACTGGTTTGGGCGGCTGGAGCAAGAAGACCAGAGGTTGAAGAAGCACTACGGCCGTTGGATGGACATCGTACGGTCAACGAACCTAGAATCGTGCATATTGACTAAGTTGACAAAGCCCTCCGTCCCCGTCAACTTAGTAGGCTCACAAGTCAGCCTCCCACTATACTGGGTCCCAATTGGCAGGGGGAGTATTCATTTTTTTGTGCGTAATAAGGAGGCACTTCCAGTGGGTCCGAGCTGACAGCGGGGGGAACGTTTTTTTTCGTGAAATACGGTGGCCCGTCCGGTGGGTCCCAGCAGTCAGGGGGGAAACGTTTTTTTCGCCAAATACGGTGGCCCGTCCGGTGGGTCCCTGCTGTCAGGTGGAGGAATAATTATTTTCCGCGTAATAAGGAGGCACTTCCTTGTGGCTGCCGTGGATCCAGCTGTCAGCCTCTCCACGACAGTACTCTTCCGATGGAAGTCGTTCCTTGACCACGTTGACCAAGCCGCGCCGAGAGCACCAGGGCGATGGACAACTGCGAGGCCTAGGAAGGGGACGATGCGGAGCCGGGGAAGACGCGACAGTGGATGCCCACGCGGAGAGGATTACGGGGGTTCACTGGTTCGGCTGTGGTGTGAGGCTGCCGTCGCTGCAGAATAATAGGGGGTGTGGGTGAGTAGAGGGATGCCCTGGCCAGCGGTGGGAGTAGTAGTGGGCGAGGAGGCCTGCACGGGAGGCGGGAGCAGGCGGTCCCGCCGACGCTAGATTTGGCGGCTGGAGCAAGAAGATCAGAGATTGAAGAAACGCGACGGCCGTTGGATTAACATCCAACGGTTACGTCTGATAGAATCGTTTGTTGACGTATATAGTAACTAAAAAAATCTTGCATACGCGTCAACTTAATTGGCCCATAAGTCAGACCATTCCCTCTTATTTTAATAATTTATATATAGCTCATTACGACTTCTTATGCAATTTATTGCAATCCGTTTTTTTAGGTTGGCCAGGGCCAATTTCGCATATTTCTGTGGGTTCCAAACAATTTTTAATACCGAAATGTCGAGCCAGATTTAAAGTACTTTGTTGATATATTTAAATTAGGTTAATGTCCAGTGAAATAGGAATCTCAAAATGTGAAAAATTCAGAAATTATAAAGTAATTGCCAATTTTTCATCTGTTTTATATTTACAACCAATTTTATATTACTTTCAAGATTTGCAGGCGTCTTGAAAGAGTTGCAGCCCATCAGGGCGTAGAAAAATAAATAGGCCTAGATTGGATATTCTTCAGAAAAAATAAACTGGGCTCATTTTACAGTTTGTTAAAAGTACAACCCATTTTCTAGGTAGTACAACGATTAATAATTTCAACCAACCGTTCAAGACAGAATTCAATAAAATTCCGCACATTTTGATTGGATTCAAAATATTTTTATCCCGAAATTTCTAGTCAGATTAAATATAAATTTTTATTACGTAAAAATCTAACGAAACATTGCCCGCGCAACAATTAAAAATTAAGATTTTCAAAATCCATAAATAATATTTTATAAACTAATTTCGTGCTTGGTGCATTTTTTATAATTACTGCCCAGTTTTTATAATTACATCCCATTTATTATTTTTTAAAGCCCATTTTCCTGTTAAGCCTAATGCATCCCTCATAGAAAGATTTGCAGCCCAGCGGGGCGGAGAATAACAAGTTGACCTTGCCTGGGTATTCCTTAAAAAAACGTATAGCTGGGCAAGCCATTTTCATCTTGAAAAAAATTAATATCCGGGCTGGATATCTGTCCTGGGCTAGACGGGCCACAGCCCGCCCAGTTAATACCCTACTCTCCTCTGAACAACAACGAAAACATCGCCAAGAAAAAGTCTGCACTGCTCACGCCTCAGAAACACAAATACTACTCGAGTTGCTTGGTCCCAGTTGTCGGCCGCACCTTGTGCAGTTCTCTCGTTTATATTGACTACATAGGTTGACAATGGTGTGGGACCGTCATGTCAGGAAACTAGGAGGAAGCAAAAAAAATATAGTTGTACATAATAAGGAGACACTTACGTACGTACGGCTATGGCCCTAGTGTGCCCCTACTGTCAACTAGTCAAAATAAAGTCATTAATCCTCATGTTCATTGACCATGTTAACAAAGCTCGGCGCCACGGCGAGCGCAACAACTCGAAGGACGACGGAGAGGGCCTCGCGGGCCCTACTGATGGTCTGATACAGCGCCAGCTGCTCATTCAGGAAGCCAAAATCATCGGACACATATGAGCACCTTCGAGAGACTGAGACAGCATGAAACGGTAAGGCCGCGCTTGAGAGGTCTGGTTTATTTCACACCTGTATTAAGATACAAGTGTAATTTACTCGTCATTCGGAAACAATGCATAAAATACACGCGTAACGAAACCGAGGGCCCGAGGTCTGTAAGTAAAACCGGCGGGTTACGCGTGTAATTTGAGAGACCGGTGTATACTTTACTAGTCGAAATCGACCAACCAAGCGCTTCGCCCGAGACCATCTGCTTTTATTTACAAGCGTCAGTTTTACAAGCGGTTTTGGTTGGAAAACGACGATCCAATCACGGCCTAAGATGATGAGTTGGTCGGAAGATCATATGATTTCACGTCTAACCTACCCGACTTGTCGTATAGGCTATCAGTGAAACATAAGACGATGAACTTCTTAAGCACGGAATGATGGAAACAACAGAAGAGGATGATCTTCCTAACAAGCAAATCACTGGCATTAGATCGACATGCAAAACAATACGAAGCATTATTCTCAGGAGGCACGGTGAACAGCTCGTGATGCCGCATGCCACAACATTCCAAGCTCAACTTTGCAATCAAACACAAGGCCTGGCATTACATAGACAATATTCAGAACAAACTCTTAAAATATCTTAGATAAGTCAACATTCATGTGACTATCCATCTCAGCAGAGTAAATATTTACTTCTGAACTCAAGACATGAATAGGAAAAAACGATCGACGTTGCTCACAGCTAGGGCGTCGCACTCAAAAATATCAAATGCATGTCTTCTGGCTAACATCAATGAGCAAAAATTGACAAGGTTTTTCAATTCCAATATATTAAACTAATGTAAACTTTGACAAGCTTTTCCCATTCAAAATATGCAATGCCTATGATTGTGGAACGGGTAGGGTTTGTCATCAGTTTGTCATCTGATAGTACGGTGGCTGAAGGTGACGACGAATGATTAGAGAACCATTTGATGTATTGTGCATGATGAAGTATTATTATGGAGGACATGAACCATCTGAACATTTTGCGCAGTTCCACTAAAATCAAGCTGAGCATCCCTGTGGATTTCGTATTTATATGCTGCCAGAAAACAAAGACACATCAGCACACACATGAATATTGGCCCAAGTGTCAACCCACCAATCGGTGGACTAACAAACTGAAAGTACGGTAAACAGATTACCATACCCAGATGCCCCATCATTGTTTCTTAGAATGACATTGACAGATTTGGAGTCCTGTCCTGGCTTCCTGTACTTGTTTGGGCACTTTTTGCCCAGTGCACTCAATGTGTTGTAGAGTTTCCTATGCTCTTTGCAGACTAGTCATGTCACCAGCGTCTACTAATACTCTGTAAAGCTTCTAGATCATTCCTTGTGTAATGTAGCGCAAATAGTGGCTACTTCTTTCTGCAAAGTGGTAAGACCAACTGGACCCACTAATGTAGCAGTTTACCTTAGACACATAGGCTCCTTTTGTGCAGTTCAACTAAAATCAAAGTCGGAATAAAACCGAGCTTTAATTTTGATATCCATGTAAGCAACAAAAGGTATAAGGGAAACAATTACTAAGAAATAATGGTTGATGACTTGTACTCCCAGAAGAAAAACACCTACTGATCTACCTTATCTTAATGGGAAACAAAGCAGGAGAGTAGCAATTATCAATCAGTGTGATTCATTCATATTAACTGAGACATTATCTTAACAATGCCTTGTTTCAACATGTATAAAGAATGACAAATCAGAAAAGTATCATTCCTAAAACAATGCGACTGATTCATTTTAACAAAGACATTATCTTAACATTACCTTGGTTAAACATGTATAAAGAACTACAAAGCAGGATAGTACCATTTGTAAAACACTGTAATTGATATATAATAACAGACACATTATCTGAACAATACATTTCATAAACATGGACCCTGGCCGATCCCTAACAGAAATGGTACTCCCGCCGATCCCTAACAAGTGTTGTAGTTTTGAACTAAGATTCACTAGTTAATTCTGAGGAAAGTCGGTACTGACCTTTCAAGACCAAGATTTGAAATAACGCGTGACGAAGACCTCAAAGAGATCTCAACACATATATGGAAATCCGGTCTCATTTTGTGCAGTTCCACCAAAATTAAGAGAAGCAAAATGTCGCAATAGCAACAAGTTGAATAGATATCCCTATTTTAACAGAGGAAAAAAAGGAATCAATTACTGGTCAATAAAGAACGATGAAACATGGGGCTAGAAAAATGGTAATCCCGCCAATCCCTAACAAGTATTGCAGTTTTGAAATAAGATTCAGTAGTTAATTCTGAGAGTGACATTGCTTAATTTTACCAGCGGCATTAGATTAACAAAAAGCATAAACAGTTCCAGGGGAGAGTGGGCGCAACAACAACATGTGCTTCCATCTACTTATAAAGGAGGTGATGCAGAGTTTATTTAAAACAGTACCAATACAAGTAGCACAACATCTCAAAACACACTGCACGATCATGTGGATGCATGGGACATGGGACATGCCAGCACCATGTGCGTCCACACGTATAAATGGGTGATGCAGAGTATGTAGCCAAGCAGCATATCTGCGTTGGTCCCATATTTGTTCTCTTTGAAAGTTTTTCCGATGCGAGGGCAGCAAATCTAGTCCTGCACAAACTACCCGACCCCCCGTTTCTTTCCCTTTTCAACAAAGAGTTCGGTTCCTTACAGATGTGTGTACTAGGTTACCCCCCCCCCTTTTCCCTTTTCGACCAACAAAGGAGCTGGATAGCTAGTCTATACTACTTTCCTTCCCTCCTTTCCTCATTGAACCATGTCCTAGATTCATGCTCCACCCCACTGCACCCTTCTTTCCTCTTTGAACCAAGACCTAGATTTGACTACAGAATCGAAAAAGATCAGCATGCAGCTAGACCAATGACGGTTTCAAAGAAACTTATACCTTAGGGTCGTCGGGATGTGGCAAGGCGTGCGGTGGGAGGTCGGATCTACCCACACTACGTACGGTAGCAAGGAAGAAGGGGTCGGTGGCCCTCTCGCACAGGTGTTGGGTGAAAGAGAAAAGTGGAGCCGGCAGTGGATTGCCTCCCTCGCCGAAGGCGATAGAGTGAACGTTGCACCTCCTCCCCTTCCCGGTGCGACGGGATCCCGACACCTCCTTCGCTAGCTGTGAGGGGGTGAAAGAGACAGAGGCCACAATGCAGTCTTGTTTAGATCTGGTGAAGAGGGTGAGAGACAGTGAATATAGCAAACCCTAGCAAAGGAACGTTGAGCCTCCAGCGTGTATATATATATATGTAGTGCGGCGAGAGTGTGGAGAGTGCAAACCCTAGCGAACAAGCGCTGAGGCTCCCGCTTATATATATATTGTAGTACGGACTGAGCTCCGGTGCCTTAACTGCACCTGCTTTTGGCTGTATGACAGGTGGGCCAGCCACATTTTGGGCCCACCTGTCATAAACCCAAAGGCAGGTGCACTGAAGTCAATGAAGCTGCGTCCATATAGTACTCGTGTATACGACTAATATATAGTGGAGTGGTTTTCTTATTCTCTCCATAACAATCGTTTTAAATTGTGTAAGTACGAAACGAAACTCTTTATTTAACATACCAGTGAAGAAAACTACTACGTACTTCTGATGAACTAACGATCCACGCGTCCTGGTCACACTTCATGTCCTTCATGTGCGGTACACTACCCTCCCTTAAGTGAACAACCACACATGCGTCAAATTATCGGAAACGTGTGAGAGTGTGTACAAATAAAGAATTTTAATTTCAATTATCGAAAAGGTTTGAGAGTATGTATAGTTTTCCCTCTATAATAATTATGGTTTGTTGTGTTCGGCCTAAACTTGGTCAAACTTTACAAAGTTTGACTTCAGTTAAATCTAATATGCGGAGTAAATAAAAATGGAGAGCTACTACGTCCATCCGGGTTTTTAGTCCACACCATTTTTAATCAAAGTTAATAGCTGGACAAATAAAGGGGAGCTAGAGGCAAAGTTGTGAGAAGGCTTAGAAATCAATACAAAACTTATGCTCTTAGTACCAGCGTCGATCCTTCTTCGAGGAAACATTTGGTTCATAGCCAATTGTGTGATAAAATTGCACCAACGTGAAAGACAACTGTGTCTCCAACGCAACCAAGGTGAACTGACAAAGGATATCATCTTTGTGGGTAACAAGCAAAGAGCACTGATGGAAGACGGCTTGTTTTTCGTTGAAAATCGATCGGCTTCACCAGCCGACGCAACCATGAGGCGCAACCATGAGCATCGATAGGTCATCGTGGTGATGCATCATCCATTTGGCATCAAGTTTGGGTGAGGCACCTATGAAGTTTGACAAATCCTCACTGTGGTCTGTTTCTTCTCAGTAGTCAAGCTCGAGGAAGGAAGAACCACGTGGTAGAGGACAGTGAGGCGGAACAACAATGGCCATCCAATTTTGTGTAGTTCCACTAAAATCGAGGAAGACATGCCCGGGTATGGAGATACGCATCGCTGTTTCCAAAAATATAAAAAAGGGATATAGTGTTGTTACTTTGTTTTACAAGATTAACAACGACATCTCAATTGTCAATAAGAATTATGAAAAGTACACCAACAAACAGAAGCATCATGATTATCTTGATGGGAACTAAACCAGGATACGCGAGAAAAAAAGCATTTCTTCATTTAACCAGTGATAGTATTAGATTAGCAGCAGCAATAGGAGCATATGGACAATGACCGCACAACCACGATGTATTTTTTGTCGAAACAACATGTATACCTCCACTGAGGCATAAATCAGGACAACTTTTCGAGTGGCATTTCCTCTATAATAGTAGTAGGTGATGTTGGACCAGCCGACGAACCCTAGCTACTATACATGGGGAGCTGGGGAGTAGTCGCATAGAAGAAAACCCGCATGCAGCGACCTGGGGAGCTGGACCAGTACAAGAAGTTATACCTCAGGTGGGCGAGATGTCGCTTAGGCGGGCGGGCGGGATCTGCCCACACAACGGCAGCGAACAAGGGCGCGGAGGACCTCCGTCCGCGCCAGCGCCGGCTCCGAGAGGATGGTGCGCATCGGCTTCCTCCATCGCCGACGGCGACAACGTCAATGCTGCACCTCCTCACCTCCCGCAGCGGACGGGATTCGGCCGGATCTTTGACCACCGGTGAGGAGAGAGATAGTGTGGACATTGTCATCTTGTTTTGATATGGAGAGGGTGAGAGAGCGAGATGCGAGAACTATATCAAACAAGAGGCTATAATGGAGTAAAACATTCTCTCCATGGCAGTGGTTTTAAATAGAATACACGCGTTCCCGGAGAAAAGAAACGAAAACTGGCGGATAATTTTTTAACGTACCAAGAAAGAAAACTCGATCAAAAACACGCCCCCGCTTCCAGATCGCGAGAGTTGTCGCGCACACACACATAGACATAGACATGCATATCCGTGTTTACGTAAAATTCCATTTCCATCTCCATCTCCAATCATATTTGTCCAACTGGCACATTATTTATGTTGTTAATTATATACGCGACAATATTAACGTACATCATCTCTTGTTTGCGGCTGTCCGGACCGCTTCCACGGCCGCTCCTGACCAACCCGAACCCTCTTCATCACCCGCGCGTGCTTCCTGGCCGAAATACTCAATGCCGCATTCATGCCCGGCCAGAGCGGACGTGACCTGTCACTGGGGCCGTCATTGAAGAGTGAAATGATGGTTGCTTCTTTCGACTAACTTACTATGTGATTTGACTGCTCCTTTAGTGGCCCCTACACGTACTCCCCCTACGTGTATGCAACAGTCACACGTATACATGGACGCAAAAATGCGTCCGGCGCCCTAATGCACACATGTCTGAGCACACGACGGAACACATACGGTCACGCTCAAGTGCTCAACCTACACGTGCATGCACACACATACTCAGCCAGGGTGAGCTAGTGACCGTATAAACACCAGAAAATGTATATGTTGAGCGCAATGAGCGTCTTATGAAGTCCACTGACCCTATTTTTACAAATATACAGTGACAGACAGTGTATTTATCTCGTTTGAAGTTAAGCCATATTAACCGGAGAGGAGGCGGTATGGACTAGCATTACTTTGGTGTGTCCCGTCAACTTGCCAAACGAGGAGAAGCTTGCAGGACGGGAGAAGCTTGCGCGCGGTGGCTCGCAGGACAAGGAGAAACTTTTGACTAATGCAAGCTGTCCTTCGCTCAGGCTGTGGACGTGCAACAGTTAATTCGGTGTCAGATTGCCAGAAGCATACACTATACTGGTAGTACTATTATTGTTGCACTTCCCGAAGAGGCGAACAGCCAAGCGCAAAGTTTACTAGTACTAGTACTACTACTATAATAGTCTATAGAGGTACACTAGGAACCGGATGGAGGAGCGTTTGCACTCTTATTATATTTTTAAAATGTGATAAAGCAATCTTCAACACATTTGGTTCTCTTCGAGGGTTCTCGCATGTGATAATGGAAGTTGATTGCATGGAACACTCGCCATAATTTTCGCTTAATTCTGGTTCCTATCCTGTTACAAATAGGAGCGCTCGGTAATATTTCCTCTTTTTTTGTTATTCAGCATGTAAACAGGTCAGCAAACCTTGTGGCGCATCTTTGTGCGAACCGTGCTTGCTGCACTTTGAATGTGGCCGAGAGCTGGCTTGATGAAACACCTCGCTTCCAACTTCTTTTTTTGCGGGGTACCTCGCTTCCTAGTGACCAGTCTCTTGGCTGATCGTCCTAAGAATGCTTATATATGAATAAAGCTCTCTCATTTACCCGCAAAAAAGATTAAGCCATATTAACTGGAAAGGAGGGAGTATGGACTAGCACTACTTGTTGGTGTGTCCCGTCAACTCGCAGAACGAGGAGAAGCTTGGAGGACAAGGTGAAGCTCGCTTACGCCTTTTGACTAATGGAACGTACCCTCGCCCACGCGGTGGACATGCATCGGTTCATTTGGTGTCAGATTGCCAGAGGCATACACTGTAGTACCAAACATGCGGAGTACCATCATTGTTTGACTTCACGAAGAGGCGAAGAGCCAAGTGCAAGGTTTAGTAGTACAAGTAGTACTACTACTAGAACCGCATGGTGGAGCCTCTGTACTTATATTTTTCTTTAATCTCTGATAAAGTACACATTTATTCCAGAGAAGGGCGGAAAACGGCAGCCCAACATGTAATGATGATATCGATCAACCATGCTCGAATATATCTTGGCCTCCATGCGAGCCTGTCTGTGTGTTCTCGCTCCTCGTCTCTCTCAAGGAACGGCGGGTTGGCCATTTTGCCGTCAATTGAGATCGGTTTGCTCACACTTCGGTCCCACATGTCAGTGATATGCCAAGAGGAGGTGCGTTGACCGATTGGCCTTACACGTACTTGGTTTTGAACCTTCATACTACTCCTTCCTCCGTCATAGTTTACAGGGCGCGCTTCATTATGATGCATTTCTCTCAATGCATTTCCACCACCAGAGAGACTTTAGACGTGTTTGGTTTAATGCTCAATTAATTAGGGCGTGGTAACCGCAATTTTCTCTCGATGTAGTACTACGGAGTGGAGTAAGTGCATGCATCTGTGTACCCGGGGTGGAAGCACTGCATGCATGTGTGTACGCGCTATTTCCTCCAGTAATAGACGACGTACTATAACTACCAATGCTATTTTTCAGGCCGTTCGCTAGTCGCCTTGGTCCCAGAGATTTTCTCTTTTTTCTGAAGCGCGCTCTATAAACAGTGACGGATGGAGTAGTATGAGCGGATTCAAAGAAGAGCGTATTGATGGTTGCTTCTTCCGAGCAACTTACAGTGGGAAAGGTGGGGCTTATGATTTGACTGCTCATTACTCACTATTAATGCGGCGCAACGACCGGTCTGAGTCTCCCATGCCGCTGTGCACTACCCCCTTGGTTCTTAAATATACTCTGGAGTGTTTGTCTTTCTAGAGATTTCAATGAGTTACTACTCAAATATTTGTCTTTTTAGAGATTCAAATGGACTACTACATACGGATGTATATAGACATATTTTAAAGTGTAGATTCACTCATTTTTCTCCGTGTGTAGTCACTTGTTGAAATATCTAGAAAGACAAATATTTAGGAACGGAGGGAGTACACATACGAAGAAAAATGAGTGAATCTACACTCTAAAATATGCCCATTTGAAATTTGTAAAAATACAAATATTTAGGAAGAAAGGAGTATAATTTGCGCATGGCACATGGACCCGAATGCCAAAGAGGCTTCTGGCAATGCTATCAAGCTTCTAGCATTTGTTTACATAATTGACGTACTATACAAATAATTTTCCAGCGACATGAAATTGTACAATGGTGTGAGCTTTCAGCTTTTGTTTCGTGTGTCTTGCCATCGATGCTCTTTCGGAAACAACAAAAAACTAACTTCCTTGCTAATCAGAGCTAATATTTACATCACAACTGAAGACAAAGTTGTGAGAAGGTGTTAAATTAAAATTGATCCATGCTTTCATTGGCAGCAATGTCCCCCCAGCTCTGTCTAAATCAACAAGGCATGTTGGGAAAAAAATAGCTGTCTGGAGCATGCAACATTCCGATCATTTTGTGCAGTTCCACTAAAATAGAGCTGAGCGTCCCTGTTCCAAAGATATTAAGTGTGATTACGATAATAGAGGACTACTGATGAAACAATAAACACACAAATAGAAGCCGGTCACCTTTGCAGTCTCTCTTAAGGCTAACTAGTTGGAGAAGATTAGGCTCGGGGTTGGATGAGGAGGATAGAGCAAAACCAATCTCCCTTTATGCAGTCGCACTGAAATGTAGAGACGTTGCCCGTGTGACATTTTGGTAGAACTGCACAAAACACTCTTAAGGAAAAAAAGTGATTTGTGCAGTTCACCAGAAGGTCACAATAGCAACGAGGCGAAATGGATAGCCCTGTTTGCAAAAAAGAGGTAGAAAGGAAACAATTACTAGCCAATAACAGTTGATGACACATGCGACGACAAAAAAGAAGCATATTCCTTGTCCTAAGGGAAGATAACAACACGGTTGTGTTTGTCTAAAACGGTGTGAGGACGAGATTGCAATATGGAAAGTACGCCGGACGAGCTACGTTTTGGGAAAAGAACTATGGAAGATCCACATGCAGCGATGTGGGAAGACGGGCAGTGGAGCAAGGCCAGAGGGGATACCTGGAGGTCGTCGGGATGTAATTAGGTGAGCGGCGGCGGGCGGAATCTGCCCATACTACGGCAGCGAGCAGGTGACGTAGGCCCTACCATGCCGGAGCTTGGTCAGAGAGAACGGTGTGTACCGCAGATCGGGACGTGCTGCCTCGTGATGGGCCTCTAACCCCTCGTTGGTTACCCCAAGTGGAAGGTGTGAGATGCAATGTTGTGGAAGTTTTTCCCTTAGCAAAGATGCCAAGGATCGAATCCCCAGAGACTCCTAGGTTCAACAAGTAGGTGTCAACTGCTAACGGCACCAGATATTAGCAATCAACGTGGACCTGCACACAGATACAAATAACTTTGCTCCCAACGAGTATAGAGAGGTTGTCAATCCCTCCGGCCTTGTAGTTCACAAAGGATTAAACACAAATGATAGTAGTGATAGATAATGTTTTGCAATAGTAAGTAATAGAGAAAAGTAAATAGCGGATGTGATCAATGATGGTAATATGAACCGGAGTCTCATGATGTTCACTAGTGATGTCTCTCTCCCAAAAGATGATAAAACAGCTATGTGAGGTAAACGAATTACAGCTGGGCAATTGACAGGACCACGAACGTAAACCAATGCTGACTACATTGCAAGAAAGGTTGAGGTTCAAAGCATGGGTGGTACGCCAAAGTAAGTAGACCGAAATCCATCAATATCTACTACTAATCATCCACCTTGAGATATCTATCCAGAACATCTCGCTGGTATTAAGTTACGAGTCCCACCCATAGTGTAAACTCAATGCAACAGACAACTGCATTAAAAGAACTTTGCGTAAAGTAAACAATCCTTGCACCCGCGGGCACAAGCACCGTTGTTTTCCCCCTTGTGGCAACAGCACATCCCCTAGACTCATGTTTCTGTCACTCAAGCTAGTCATCGAGGGGCATGAACCCACAATCGAGCATAACGTTCCCTCTTGGAGTCACTACCTACTACTTGGCCAAAGCAATAAATAACAACGGAGAACATGCAAGAATTACTTACGAACATAAATATAAAAGAGGTAGATCAAATATATTGCTCAATCACAATCTGAACATAATCTCATAATCCATCGGATCCCAGCAAACTCATCATAGCAACAGCATAAGGATTACATATGTGCCTCGATCATGTAGGGCAGCTCACGAGGACTAATTAGTGAAGCACAAGAACGGGAGGAGAACATCACATAGCTACTGGTCATGGACTCATGGTCCAAGGGACACTACTCACAACTCATCCGGGAGGCATCCATGGTGGTGGAGAGGCTCCCGATGGTGATCCTCCCCTCCGGCAGGGTGCCGGGAAGAGTTCTCCTGGTGCTCCCAATCTTGGAAGCGGCGGCGGCGACGGAACAGAGATGAGATCGCGAAAAAGAGTTTCCGTCCCGAGGGTTTCAAAGGATGCTCTAAATATACGCCAAAGGGGGCACCAGACGGGGCTCGGGGGGCCCAGGCGCCCCCCCGGCGCGGCCCAGGGGGGGCGCGCCGCCAGGGCGCCTGGGGCCCTGGTGCCCCCCCCCCCCGGCTGTACTTCGGGCGCAAGGTAGGTTCTGGAACGTTGATTTTTTATATAATTTTTCTGGATTTTTCCTGACAGTTCTCGTAATGTGAAAACCTGAAATACAAAAACAGCCGAAAACAGAAACTGGCATTGGGGTGCACTGGATTAGTAGGTTAGTCCAAATATGATCAAAAGTGTATGGAAGTGTATAAATATCATAGCAGTATCACCCAAAAGTGGCATGGAGCAAGCAGAAATTATAGATACGTTTTGGACGTATCACCTCGGCGCCGTCGAACGGAGAAACGATGCACGTCCTCCCTTTTTCCACCGGCGAACGGGATGCGGCCAGATCAGTGACCAACGGTGAGAGAGATAGAGAGGCCACCGCAGCCTTGTGTGAGATACTCTGAAGAGAGACAAACCAGGCAGGCATGCTGCATTGTATATAGTGGAGCGGACGACCTTTTTCTCCATAAAAATCATTTCATATTTTGTGTACATGCCATTGAGCGACATAACTTTATTTAAAAATAGCGCGCCAACGCATCAAGTCAAACTTTGTTTCATGCACGCATGGTACACGACCTCCGTAGGTAAACAACCGCTACACGTGTTGAAATTAGCACGTGGGCTGCCATTTCGTACAGAAATGAGCTCCACCGTGTACCCGCGCGGGTGTGGCTGGGCACGAAGCGTGAGTACGTGCACGGTGCACCTATTCTCTTCTTGTATACGTACACCACCTACGTTGGGTTGTGTGAGAGAGAGACAAACATAGAGAGAGATAGTGTGTGGGTTCATGAGAGTTTGGGGGGGGGGTCAATAAAAAAATGTAACATATGCAATGTGTCTGAAATAGAGTCTTGGATATGTCATATATATAGAGGGGGCGATCCACGAGAAGAGAGTGGAGGTATCATCGGCTTGAGGTGTCCATAGAATCGAAGAGAGGGATGATATGTGTGTGTGCATGCGCGCGATCGATAAAGAGTGCCATCGAATTTGTGTGTGCCCACGTCAAAGATATAGAGTGGATGGCCTACTGGAATGTGAGAGGGGACATGTGAAGTTTGTCTCTGTGGCATGGATACCTACCTACAGCGCTCGACTATCGGTGTGTGGTGGGGGGAAGGGAGACCTAATTAACTATAGAGGTACAATGGCTGGTATATGTGTGGAGGAGGAGAGAGGCCTACCTCGTGTATTAAGGGAGATCGATCTACCTCATGTATTAAGGGAGATCGATCGGCATCCATGCATATGTGTAGGAGAGGAATAAGGTTGGGAGAGAGACAGAGCTAGAGTGTTGGAGGGGGTGGTAGTTGAGTTGCTTCTAACAAATAGTGGGATAGGCTTGCTAGACAATCGGAGGGCACGCCTGCAATATCAATAAGAGAGGGGATGGCTGCCTGTCTGTGCAAGTGCGTGTGAGAGACGGGTCAGGAGGCATGCACGAATGATGAGGGGGCGATATGGATGTGGTAAGTAGACATAACTACATAGGAAGAGCAATCGTCCTTTGTTAGAGAAAGTAGAGACATAACTTGTGAGGTATGTCGATCGATGGGGGGGAATAGTTAAAGTCGACCTAGGTATATGTTGGGAGATCGATCGGTATACATGCATGTGTGTGTTAGAAGCAAATGAGACACGGGGAGAAGGATAGAGAGAGAGGGATGCATCTAGGAGGTGGTGCGAGAGTCATACTATATCGAGGGGGGAGGAGTGTGCGAGTACGAGATCGATGAAGAGAGTGGTGGGAGTGAGGCATGGACGGTGATAAGAGAAGAGGGGAACCTTGTGTTTTGTGCTAGCACACCTGGCTAGAGAGGCATATCGATCGATGTGTGCCGTAAAGAAGGAGCTGGGGGGGCTACACACACCGTGGGTGAACGACCTAAAGTGAAGAGACAAATTTGCGCGATGGAGCTAGAGAATGCTGGGGGAGGGTGAGAGGGATGCGGGCGTCTGCATGCACGAGAGAAAGTTAGCGCTAGCTAGCTACAAAGATAAGAGGATTGTGTGGGTCTAAAAGACGAATAGAAATCATACTTCATTATAAAAAGCGAATTCGGATGTTTGAAGAATTTATCATAGTGTTTTAAACCGACGCATGTGTGAATATATATAAAGGTGATACACATGGTGTGGTTATGAACATGTTATACTACATATAATATATTTTATCTCTACTCTTATAAAAAACGAAGTTGTTGATGATGGTACCATCTTGCAATATAGGTCGTCCGATTTATATCTGACGGATAGGAAGGAAACTATGGCAATTTTGAAAAAGATACCCACACCCCTCTCCATATTTGCAAATAAGACCTCCCCTTGATCATGTTGATGTTCTGTGGAACGCATGGGCATCTTGCTAGTACTACGTATAACATATAGAACATTGATCATAATTTGGGCTAATGTGTGGCTTTTGCAGCTCAGGTCTAAATATTTGTGATAATGTAGGGGCGGTGTCGTGGTTCTAAGTCTGACAGTACGAGTAGGGGGTATGTAAGAGGAGGCAAGGCCCTAGCTATGGTGAGATTGTACGCAAGGTGTATATGAGTTCTGGCCCTTCTCGGAGGAAGTAAAAGCCCTATGTCTCGGTGCCCGGAGGCGGTCGACTGGAATGTATAGGGGTGTTTGAGTTACCAGGGGTGCGAACCCTTGTACTGGAGGAGGGGTGGCTTATATAGTGCGCCAGGACCCCAGCCATGCTCCACGTTACCAAGGGTTCAATGTACATAAAGGCAGGCGTTACTAATAACGCCTGTAGTAAAGAGTAATAAAGGCATTCAATGTAGCGGAGTGAATACCAGACTGTTGCTGTCTTAAGGGACCTTTGACCTTCAGGGGTCGAATGTCTTGGAAGGGTCGAGTGAAGTTCAGTCATCTAAACGGGGGTGTACAGTCGAGTGGAATGTCCTCTTGGGCCGTGTCAGTCGACTGTTCTTGTTGCCTTCGGTTTGTCTTTTGAGCTTCTGGGGTAGTGACCTTGGGTGGGGTATCTTGGTCAGGCCTGTGACCCTACCCTAGGTCTGCAACATCATCAGTAGCCCCCAAATGGATTGAGGCTTGAGCAGAGGGGAGTGTTGAAGTTGGCTTTAGCTCGAGTTCGATGTCCCTGGGGTAATCTTCTCCGAGCTTGTGAACCAGGCCGACTCTTCAACCTCAACTTGGTCGCTTTAATCGATTCCGGAACCGTCGAGTGTACTTATTCGTGTTGACCGTCAACTGAACCTTGCGCACGGCACCGAGCATCGTTGGTGCGCGCAGTTTTCGGCGGGATCGGTTGCTCTCTCGTCTCTGGATTTTGCAGGATTTCAAAATTTGGGGAAGCGCGCGGGACGGGTCGTGCTGTGGCAATCGGATCGGATATCCCGGAGCGCCTCGATCTCCGTGCCGCCTTTTCGCCATGTATCGTGTGTGCGCCTGTTGCGGGATTTGACAGGATAGCTCGGGGCCACCAGTCAGCCACTCTACCGGTGCGCTATAAATGTGCGTCACGGCCGAGGCGAGGGCACTGTGCACCCATTCTCTGTTTCTTCATCTCCATTCCTCCGACGCGCCTCTGCATCTGTCTCCCTCTCCTCGGCCAACGCCGGCTTGCTCGCCATGGGCAAGGACAAGACCGCGGCGGTAGAGCGCTCGAAGAAGGCGGCGGCGACGGGGAAAGCGAAGCGGACCAACCGCGGGGGGTCGTCATCGAGGTCCGGGCTCCCACCTGGCTGGATCCAGGAAGACTGGATCAAGTCCACCATGACGATGGAGAACATGGAGGAGCTAGAGGAGGAGGGCCTGGTCGCTCGCGACTCCTGGCGGTTGCCGGGGGCGTGCTCGAGCCTCAGCCGCGGGAGGGTGAGTGCGTTCTCCTCGCGACCCATGTCGACCGAGGTTTCTCCATGCCCCCCGCACCCCTTCTTCCGTGCTTTCTTAGCTTTTTATGGCGCTCAGCTGCACCACTTCACGCCCAACTCCATCACTTTCTTGGCTGCGTTCATTTCGATGTGTGAGAACTTCCTCGGCTGCCGACCGCACTGGGGTTTGTTCAAGAACATCTTCACTTGTCGTTCTCAAACTATCAAGAAAGCGAACCCGAGTGACGAGAAGACGCATGTCATCCAGATGTGCGGCGGACTGGGTATCCAACTTAGAAATAGAAGTGCTTTTCCTGCTATGATCCTTCCAGAGTCGGTTCGGGGCTGGCAATCGACTTGGTTCTACTATAGGGACGCTCCGACTCCTGGTCAGTCGACTGGGCTTCCTCCCTTTTCCTTTGGTCGAGTCAGCCAGCCACCGTCGTTGGTTGTGAGTCGGACTGAGAGGGTAGAGGTAGATATGTTGGTGGAGCGGGTTGTCCAGTTGGTCCACGATGGGGTCACGGGGTTGGATCTGCTTGAGGTGTTCCTTATGAGGAGGATCCA
This sequence comes from Secale cereale, assembly GCA_902687465.1. NCBI lineage: Eukaryota > Viridiplantae > Streptophyta > Magnoliopsida > Poales > Poaceae > Secale > Secale cereale. The sequence goes on along the minus strand of LR738710.1, from coordinate 97,105,517 downwards.
GCCTCTCCAAGCTCGAGACCATCTGATGTGGCTGTACTACGGCGTCTATGACTCGTCTTAGGTCCACCCAGAGGAGGCCACGGCGAAGACGGTGGCGTAGTGTTTGAAGTGCATCACGGGGAACAAGGACAACCCTAGGGGGCTCAGAAGGGTTCCTCCATTCGACGCCGACCACCTACCTGACAAGGTCTGGCCTTGACTTCCGAGTGGTTTTCGTGTTTCTTGTTTGCGGCTGTCTAATGAATCCGACTGATGTTTGACTAATCTTCTTTTCCACTGATCTATACCGAAATGTTTTTGGTGCCCAATGGGGATCAGTCCAAGAGGGCGAAGAAGGTGCGGGCGAGGCTTCCGAGTGGAAGTCCGACGAGGAGACCGGAGAGGAGAGCGAAGACTCCAGCAGCGGCGAGGAGGTCGAGTCACCTCCCCGCGGCAAAAAGCGCTCCAAAGAGAAGCATAACCTAGAGGATGTGCGCTCCAGGGCGGGCCCCTCCAGCTCCCAAGTGCAGAAGCGGGCTCGCACGGCCATTCCCGATCCGACTGAAAAGGCGCCCAAGCGGCCTAAGGTCGCCGCCGTCAAGCCTTGGAAGGCCCTGCCCAAGATCAAGGTGGACGTCCCAATCGCCTCCACGTAAGTGCTGCTCTGCTTCATTTCTCTCTGCTCTTCGGAAATCAACTTTGTATTCGTCGACTCACTTTCAATGAAATCTTCAGTGCTGCTGCTTCCGCGACCTCGATGGATATCGACAAGGGTCGAGATGACGAGGAGACCGCTGATGCTGCTACGTCTCGCGCAGGTGCGGGTTGTAGATCGCACTTTGCTATTTGTCTGTTAGAACTAACGGTCGACTGAACTTCGTGGTTGTCTTTTGAAGTGCCGCGCCATGTCATAGAGCTCCCAGATGACGACGATGACGACGATGAGGAGCGCGCGGGAGTGACTCGATGATGCACGGGAAGGAAGGGCCGAAAGGCACCCTCTGGCTCTGAGGCCCAGCAACAGGGAGACGTGGCCCGGACCACGGTCTCCTTCACCGTCCCTGTGTTGACTGTCCGCCCTTCTTCATTGACTGCTCCGGCCATCGACCCAGCGCCTGCTCCGCCATCCGTTCTCTTCTCCACCCATCACGTCCCGGAGGACCCCGTGGGCGCGGCCCAAGAAGCCGTTCGTCAGGCGGGGTTGATGATGGAGAGGACGAAGGAGGCGTATGAGGCTAGCATGGCTGCTTACAACGCTAGCTCAGCTCTTCGGACCAATGTCCAGGTTCGTCTCTTCCGACTGGTTTGCTGTATTGGTGTAGCCTTCAATTTGAGAAATTTAGTGCCTTGTTCGTGAGATGATGTCACACCCACTTGGTGTCTTCTCTTGTAACTTTATTTTTTGTAGTCCAACCGACCAGTGGGGGCACGTTCAGTGCGCCCAGTGAGTGTAGTCCCCGAGGCCATGGTTGACTGGAGTCAGTCGACTGTGGTCTTTAGAATATGTCTTGTTCATTTGTTTCGAACCTCTCTTACTCGCAGACTGATCTGGCCGAGTGAGAACCAGTGGGGGCACGCTCAGTGCACCCACTAGGTGTACTCCCCGAGACCGAGGTCGGCTACTGGTAGTCGGACATGGTCTGAGAATAGAACTTTTCCTCCTTTTTTTGGACTCTGGTCAGACTGATCTGGCCAAGTGAGAACCAGTGGGGGCACGCTCAGTGCACCCACTGGGTGTAGTCCCCGAGACTGCGGTTGAGTGTTTGACTCGACTATAGTCTTAGAATTCTAATTTGTTGTGTCGATGCAGAGATCTTGTGAGTTCGGGGCCAAATTTGCGGACCTCGAGAAGAAGCAGGTCCATCTCAATCTTGACTTGCAGCTGGCTCGGGACCATCTGAAGAAGATTTGGGACGAAGCGGCTGGTAATAAAGCGAACAACTTGTTGACTGATCTTCGATAAATGTGTCATGTGAATCCTTATGTTCATCTGTCTAGTAACGTATCTTGTAGATCAAATGAAGGCAGCCCTGGAGCAGAAGGACCTAGACCTGGCGGCAGCACGGCAGAGGGCGCAGGAGAAGACCGAACTGGCGGAGCAGAAGCTGGCTTCAGTCGGCACACTCGAAGCAGAGATCACCAGGCTGAAGGGCTCTCTCGACGCGGCCAACCAGGAAGTGACTCGACTGAAGGGGGCTAAGAACGCCCTGAATGAGAAGTACGAGGGCCTCTTCCAGAAGAAGAGCGAGCTGGAAGCTTATCTGTGTGAACTCACTAATAAGTGGTATATCATGCTTGAAAGCATGCCTCTTTTGCTCTGGTCTGGGTCAAGGCGGTCGACTCGTAGCTCGCTTGCTGACTCGTCGCGTTCTCTCTTGTGTAGAATTCTGCCGCAACTTCGATGAAGAGACCGGGCGGGTCGAGCCTGGTCTGGACCCCGCCAATTCTATTGTCAAGGATGAAGCTGCCATGAACATTTTGAGGTTGGAGTCACGCCTTACCAGTGCCACAGGCTATCTTGGTCGACTGAAAGCAGTGATGTCCCAGATCGACGCTGCACTCTGGAGGGGAGCCGTGCATGAGAATGACCTCGAGTCCCTGATGACTCGACTCAATGAGATCCCCGGTCGAGTGCAGGAGTGGAAAAAGTCATCTGCTCACTGCGGAGCTGACGTAGCACTGTCTCTGGTTCGGGTGCACTGTAAGGAGGTGAAGGAGAAGAGGCTGGATGCGCTCAAGGTCGCCAACACGAAGGAGCTCCAGTTCCAGTTGTTTATGGAGACTTTCTTGGAGGCTGCAAACCGCATCGCCGACGGGATCGACCTGGATGAGTTCGTTGCGCCTGCGGGCCCACCTCCTCCTGAGGAGTGAATAAACTTTGATACTTCGATTTAATTTTCCTCGAAATGCCGAGTGATCCTGTAACTGTTAAACTCTCGTGGGCCCGATGCCCAAGTACTCCTGCCCGAATCTTGCGGGGCTTTATCTGGATTTGATTCCTTTTGCATTTGCTTGTTTTGCTTTCGACTCTTTCTGGTCTTTTGGATTTTGAGTCGATGCCATTTCTGTGGCATGGCTCTGACGGTTGAACCATTTGATGGTGACGTAGTAGTTGTGGCGTAGCTCGGAGGACCGCAGCTAAGCCCTCGAGTGAGAGAGTTGCTCTTCACTCGGAGTAGTTTTTGTAACTTAGGCGATTACGGGGTCGCGGCTAAGCCCCCGAGTGAGAGGATTGCTCTTCACTCGGAGTAGTTTTTGTAACTTAGGCGATTACGGGGTCGCAGCTAAGCCCCCGAGTGAGAGGGTTGCTCTTCACTCGGAGTAGTTTTTGTAACTTAGGCGATTACGATCTACGTTGTACTTGTGGCGGAGCTCGGAGGACGGAGCCACGTCGTACTTGTGGCATAGCTCGAGGACCGCAGCTAAGCCCCCGAGTGAGAGGGTTGCTCTTCACTCGGAGTAGTTTTTGTAACTTAAGCGATTACGAGCTACG
>LR738710.1:97042524-97101501 GCA_902687465.1 Secale cereale | reverse complement strand
GTTTTTGTAACTTAGGCGAATCGCGTTTGCGGCTAAGTCCCCGAGTGAGAGGGTTGCTCTTCACTCGGAGTAGTTTTTGTAACTTAGGTGATTACGGGTTCGCGGCTAAGCCTCCGAGTGAGAGGGTTGCTCTTCACTCGGAGTAGTTTTTGTAACTTAGGCGATTACGAGCTACGTTGTACTTGTGGCGGAGCTTGGAGGACAGAGCCACGTTGTACTTGTGGCGTAGCTCGGAGGACCGCAGCTAAGCCCCCGAGTGAGAGGATTGCTCTTCACTCGGAGTAGTTTTTGTAACTTAGGTGATGACGGGGTCGCTGCTAAGCCCCCGAGTGAGAGGGATGCTCTTCACACGGAGTGGTTTTTGTAACTTAGGAGAATCGGTTTCGCGGCTAAGCCTCCGAGTGAGAGGGTTGCTCTTCACTCGGAGTAGTTTTTGTAACTTAGGCGAATCAGGTTCGCGGCTAAGCACCTACTGGGAGATTTTGAGGACCAGCGTCTTAGAGACCAACAATCATTAAGGAACTTTTGCGAACTTGTCTTTGAAACAAACTGGAAAATCTTTATTACAACTCGACTGTTCGAGTGCTTTAAGTATAGAAGCCGCGGAGCAGGTCCGCGTTCCACGAACGAGGTTCATCTCTCTTCTTGGCGACGTTGTAGAGGTGATACGCTCCATTGTGCAGTACCTTGGTGACGATGAAGGGGCCTTCCCAAGGCGGGGCGAGCTTGTGCGGTCGTTTCTGATGCACTCGAAGAACCAGGTCTCCTTCCTGGAATGCTCGGCTTCGGACGTTGTGAGCATGGAATCGGCGCAGGCCCTGTTGATAGATGGTCGACCGGATCAAAGCCATCTCACGTTCTTCCTCCAAGAGGTCGACTGCACCTTGATGGGCTTGCTCTGCTTCGGCTTCGGAGAAGAGTTCCACTCGGGGGGGCATTGTGCAAAAAATCACTCGGCAACACGGCTTCAGCTCCATAAACCATGAAGAAGGGGGTACGGTCAGTTGACCGGTTCGGAGTTGTCCTCGGTCCCTGTCGGGGATATACCCCGCGGTATGAAACGGCCGGAATTATAACCCGGCCGGACTTGGTGTTTTACTTAAGACGGTTTACATTTGGCAAGTTACTGGTAACCCGGCAGGCGGATCATGGATGACAAGGCCCAAGGCCCAGAAGGCCGGTTCATGTATGGTGGGACGGTTTATGAAGAAAGCATAAGGAATATTCTCTTACAAAGGAAGTAAGAGTAGGACTCCTTGTAATAGATCAATCCTAGTCCTACTAGGACTAGTCATGTAACCCGTCCCTTCAACATATATAAGGAGGGGCAGGGCTCCCCAAAGAGGGACAAGTTTAGAGAAGTTTAGACAAGGAGACAAGTTTCTAGGGTTAGACACCAAGAGCCGGTTTACCGGCGACAGCACGAGGATCATAATGAGACCTAGCCTCAAACATCACGTAGGGTTATTACCGGATGATGTTTCCCGGGGCCCGAAGCTATCTAAATCCGTGTCTTGCATCGCGTCTCTCGATTCCGCTCAACCCCTTCAAGCTACTACATAGATGCGCGGCCTCACCACTAAGTCCGCTAAACCGGACATCTGACGTGTTAATTCCACGACAGTTGGCGCCCACCGTGGGGCCTGCGCACGGTGGTGTTGAGTCCTTGAAGGGATATATTTTAGGGTTCGAGGGGCTCATAATTTTCGGATGAAGAAGAGCCGGTTGAAAAAAAGATCTACATCGTTTTTGAGTTTATCAGTCGAGAAAGAAATTTTTTGCGCCGTCTGTAAGACGACAGACGTTTACGCCTTGAAGTCATGGCTTCATCAAATTTCAACTTCGGCGAGATCGTAACAGGCCGGTTCATCCACCCATCATCTGTCAGGCTGCAGCGAGTCATACAAACCAAAGGAGATTTTACTAGTTGAGGGCCCAAGGCAAAATACGTGCTGCTGTTATCTCGTTGTTTAAGGCGTCAAATCAATCAGTACGTAGGTATACTGAGTACGGCCTCCAGATTCAATGAGTGGCCGCAGGTGAGCTGTTCCTGCCTGGGAGCCACTTTTTTGCTATTGACAAACACCTGGGATCCAATGAGTACGGCCTCCAGAGCATACAAGATTGATAAAAGTTTGATGGTTCGGGTGCGCCGCCCCGCGGGAGGCTCGGCGCTTTGTCCAATCCAAAAGCCGATTAATTTATCGAATACGCTGAGTCCGAGACAAGGTGGCGTACGCTGCCGTCAGGCTTCGAAACCGATCAAATTTTCTGCCTGCCGTGGTCGTATCGGATTTCCGTTATCTGGTTGACACCAAGTCCAAGACAAAAGCCTACTGCAAGGGCAATTTATCTACGGCAAGCCTACTGGAGTCACAAGTCACCAAACTGGAGTCACAAGTCGTGCGATTGCCTCGCGCGTAGTGGAGACTCTGCCGAATCCGAGTCTGCCTTAGGCCTTGGGCCTAGCCTTGAGCCGTCGCCTCTACAAATCGGAATCGGGAGCACAGCAATTCACGAAAAATACCAAAGCTACGTGCTGGGATCGGATAAGTCAAACGCCATGGACTAGTACTTCAAGACGGCAAGCAATGATTGTGGCAGCACCTCTCCAACACAGCAGCGTGCAAAGGATCAATCACGTGGTACACTAGTACTACAATACAGATTCGCTAAGGACTTGATAGAAAAAGAGAGGAGAAGGTCACGTAGAGACCTCAGAAATAGAGGGAGTATTATAGAAAACAAGGAACCAATGCGACTCATTTACCAATCAATCATTGTGTCAAAAATAAGAGCAGCGTTATGCTTTATCCAGTGCTAGCATTCGTGTTCGTCCGACAAAAATGCCAGGTGCTATCTGTTCTTAGTATTTTTAGCACATATTAATTTTTCCGAGAACAATTATTTTTGCACGTAATATTTTTTACGCAGGACGACTACAAAAAGCGGCAGCCGGATCATCAGTAGGGTATGCCACGGATGAACGTTCAGCTGAGTTGCGCAGCTTCACGAGTACCTGTGTTGCGGTCCGGTTTACATCAATGCGCCGGCCGGCTCGTCTGCCCGCGCCCACGCGCGCTGGCCTCCAACACCACGACCGACTCCCTCGCCAATGGACAAGCGCACGCCGACGTTTTTACGGTCCGATCCACATTAACACGATGTTGTCCGCGCCTACGATTAACTCACCCACACGCGCCGGCTTACAATGCCGCTGCTGACTCATCTGCTGTCCGGACGGATCAGGTGATATCTTTCCTATTTATTTTTAATACATATTAATTCATCCGAGCAAAAATTCCTTGCCCTACTGTATTTTATATGCAGAAAAATTATTCATTATAAAATGGTATTATACCACGGAGGTGGAGGCACGCTAAACATCATTTGACACAAGTGGTCGTCGTGATTCCACGGATTCCCGCGCCAGTTTACAGCGCCTTGACCGTTTCCCGCGACCGCGCCGGTTTATCATGCCGCGGCCGTCTCTCGCATCCGCGCCGGCTCACAACGAGGAAGGCAACTATCCCGTCGGCGCCGGCCGACCCATCAGCTATTCGAACAAATCAGTAAAATCATTGTTATACTGCGGATATAAAACACGCACTGGCAATGTTCTCCAAATGGCATTTTCATCTATGTCACATTACTTGATGAACGGACGGCCGGTTCACACATCCGCACCGGTTTACCACCAGGAGGACAACTTGTTCATCTCCGCCGGTTTACAACTACGGCCGATTCATATATCTGTGGTGCCACTGATGCTGTGGTCGTTTTACTGTCCACCCTGTGATCCGGTCTATTCAACATACCGGTTCAAATTCACTCAGGTGATATCCATTCACAGTATTATTTCTCTTATTATATATTATTTTTTAAGAAAATAAGATGCTTTGATCAGTCTATCTGGTTGTGCAGCGCATATGTACTCTAGAGCAATAACTCACCGAAGGGATTACTGTTCAAACATAGGTCGTATTCGAACCAAAGAAGACATGGCATGGAGGCCCTCTGGACAGGCGACAGCCATCCAGTGATTGGCTAAAGATTTACCCATGGTTCTATGAAACCATGGAGGCCCTCTGGACAGGCGACAGCCATCCAGTGATTGGCTAAAGATTTACCCATGGTTCTATGGAACCATGGAGGCCCTCTGGACAGGCGACAGCCATCCAGTGATTGGCTAAAGATTTACCCATGGTTCTATGGAACCATGGAGGCCCTCTGGACAGGCGACAGCCATCCAATGATTGGCTAAAGTTTTACCCATGGTTCTATGGAACCATGGAGGCCCTCTGGACAGGCGACAGCCATCCAGTGATTGGCTTAAGTTTTACCTATGGTTTCATGGAACCATGGAGGCCCTCTGGACAGGCGACAGCCATCCAGTGATTGGCTAAAGTTTTTCTTATGGTTCCTATGGATGATTCGGCCACATCCATCGACCGGCCCTCTGGATGGTAAGCCCATTCCATTGATTGGCTGAACCTTCCTTTGAGCCTGGCAGCTCGTAAAAAGCCTCGATTACACGGTTTTATTTGCAAATTTGCATTTCTGTTCTTTATGTTTTGTGGTTCTTTAATCCGGAGTGGGACAATTCAGGAAGTTGACCACATATCTACAAAGTTAAAAGTCTGGGTCATGAACACCAGTATGAGTCAAAAAGTCTGGGTTAAAAAACACCAGCAAGAGTTAATCCGGTGTTTATCATAATCCGGAACAATAATGATGCAGGAACAAAGTAAGAAGCCGAGTATGATCTAAACCGGCAGCTTCTGTAAGACCCGGGGTTATTATTGGGTCTATCAAAATACTCCCTTCAAAAAGGCAAAAATCGCCGGATTAAGAATATCAAGCATACTTGATCGCAAGTATGAAGTATTTTTAAATATATATTAGCAGTACATGATCAGTTATAATGACCGGTGTTTATTAAACCGGCCTGGCTTTGACTATAAGTCGCCAGTATGAGACGAAATAATGATCGGTGTTTATTAACACGGCCTGGTTGTGATCATATATCATTGGAACCGGTTTTCAAGACCGGATTATATTATTCAAAATCTTTAATAGCCAACATGGCTGGATTATTATTATGGTTATCAATATTACGATTGAGGTTTTCAAAGTCGCTATAAGCGCAATGGATATTATTTCATTAATGGAAGTGATTCATTTTACAAAGGAATAGTCCCGAGTTGCTGCAGGCTTACAACCCGGCACTTGGGGGTTACATTATTCAAATTAAGATTATATAAAATACACAAGTCTCATGTCGCTGCAAGCATGCACCATGACACTTGGGGGCTAATGCAAAGTCATTTTTACTGGCCTTATTGAAGACCCGACTCATCACATCGTAATGAGCCGGCCCTTGGGGGCTACCAATCGCTCCTGTCAACAATTCAAGGTACACAAGTATTAATCCATTATATTGAAGGGTCCACTGCTCAGTTGGTAAAGCACAAAGCTCTTAACCTTGTGGACGTGGGTTCAAACCCCACGATGGAAGTTACATTATATAATGTTATTTTCAATGATCATATTTTCAAAGTCCCTGCTCATTATTTCATAATGACCCGGCACTTGGGGGCTACATGTAATATGCATATAAAGGAGGAACATCTTCAAATTCTCAGTTTTGGCATGACCCGGAATTGTCAATTTTTAAAACCCAACAATGGTGGTAGTCATAAACCGGCAAGTTCTACATTTCCAAACCGGTTGGATATCAATTGAATATTTAAAGATCAATATTTTTGACAAGTCAGAGCATTGAAGGCCAAGTCAAATGGATTCTTTGTTTGCAATATTTTTTCTACAAACAAGCTGATTATGAAGCTGGTATGTTGACTTTTTAGAAGAAGGAAAGGACAAGGACTTAAGGATGGTTAGAGGTCGGTTTATAAGAAATTCTTAACCCGGAGCACAACCTGTTAGATTTGTTCTTGTGTTATTTTGCAGCATAAGTTTACCATGGATAAATCCAAGCTAAACTTGGGGGCTAATGTCGGGGATATACCCCGCGGTATGAACCGGCCGGAATTATAACCCGGCCGGACTTGGTGTTTTACTTAAGACAGTTTACATTTGGCAAGTTACTGGTAACCCGGCAGGCGGATCATGGATGACAATGCCCAAGGCCCAGAAGGCCGGTTCATGTATGGTGGGACGGTTTATGAAGAAAGCATAAGGAATATTCTCTTACAAAGGAAGCAAGAGTAGGACTCCTTGTAATAGATCAATCCTAGTCCTACTAGGACTAGTCATGTAACCCGTCCCTTCAACATATATAAGAAGGGGCAGGGCTCCCCAAAGAGGGACAAGTTTAGAGAAGTTTAGACAAGCAGACAAGTTTCTAGGGTTAGACACCAAGAGCCGGTTTACCGGCGACACCACGAGGATCATAATGAGACCTAGCCTCAAACAGCACGTAGGGTTATTACCGGATGATGTTTCCCGGGGCCCGAAGCGGTCTAAATCCGTGTCTTGCATCGTGTCTCTCGATTCCGCTCAACCCCTTCAAGCTACTACATAGATGCGCGGCCTCACCACTAAGTCCGCTAAACCGGACATCTGACGTGTTAATTCCATGACAGACCCCATAAGACAGATGGTAGTTCGGTTACCCAAGCTCCGGCGGCATGCTCGAGGTCACGCATAAGCCGCGTCTTTAGGCCTTGGAGGATCAAACCATTCGCTCTTTCTGCCTATCCATTTGACTGTGGATGTGCTACGGAGGCGTAGTCGACTCGTGTTCCTTGGGAGGAGCAGAAAGCTCTAAATTCATCTGAGTCAAAGTTGGAGCCATTATCCGAGATGATGCTGTGGGGGGACTCCATATCTGAATATCAGTTCCCTGATGAAGCTGATGGCGGTGCTTGAACCGAGATTCTTGATGGGCTTGGCTTCGATCCATTTGGTGAACTTGTCGACTGCTATGAGCAGGTAAGTAAATCCGCTTCTGCCAGTTTTGAAAGGGCCGACCATGTCCAACCCCCAAACGGCAAAAGGCCAAACCAACGGAATGGTCTTCAAGGCAGACGCCGCCTTATGAGACATGTTGGAGTAGAACTGGCAGCCTTCGCGCTTGTCCACGATATCCTTAGCCATCTCGTTAGCTCGGGGCCAATAAAACCCAGCTCGGTACGCCTTGGCCACTATAGTCCGAGAGGAAGCATGGTGGCCACAAGTCCCCGAGTGAATTTCATTCAGAATCAGTCGACCCTCCTCTGGGTCGATGCAGCGATGAGCGACTCCTGTGACACTCTCCCTGTAGAGCTGACCCTGAATGATGGTAAAAGCCTTGGACCGATGGACAATCTGGCGTGCTTCTTCTTCATCCTCCGGGAGTTCTTGCCTGAGCAGATACACTATGTAAGGTATAGTCCAGTCGGGCATGATCACTAAAACCTCCATGATCAGGTCGACCACTGTAGGTACTTCGACTTCGGTCGGATCAGATGCACTGACTGGCTGCGGGGTTCCTCCGTGAAGGGGCCTTCTTTGACTGAGGGGGTGTGCAGATGCTCCAGAAATACATTCTTGGGTATAGGCTTTCGAGTCGACCCAATTTTCACGAGATCGCCAGCGAGCTGATTCTTGGCTCTGGACACGTGATGGAGCTCTAAACCTTCAAACTTCTTTTCAAGCTTTCGCACTACACTGCAATAACTGGTCATTGTCGGGCTTCTGACGTCCAACTCTTTCATCACCTAGTTCACCACTAAGTCTGAATCGCCGTAGACCATCAGGCGACGGACGCCGAGTGAGATGGCCATACGCAATCCGTACAAAAGTGCTTCGTATTTAGCTTCGTTGTTCGATGAGTCAAAGTGGATTTGAAGGATGTAACTGAGCTTATCGCCCCTGGGAGATACCAGGACCACACTGATACGTCCAAAATGCATCACTATTTTGTATCATAATTTATCCTTATTCATTGATATATTTCACATTACGATGATGTTCTTATGTTGTTTTGGCCTATTTTACACAGTTTGCAACTTTCCGGTGCCGAAGCAGCAGACGCAGGATTCAGCGGTAAAAAGTGGACGCTGAGTTGCTGAAGAAGAATACCTCCAAATCACCTGAAAATTGACGGAGAGTATTTTTCAAACGAATCACGAAGACACGCGAAAGGGCAACCAGAGGGGGGCCACAGGGCGTCCAAGCGCCCTGGGGGTGCCCCCCCTGGCTGCGCCGGGGGGGTGCCTGGACCCCCTGGCCCACCTCCGGCCGCCCCCTTTTGCCTATATACTCTCCGTTATCCGAAAACCCTAAAAACGAGAGTTTTTACGGAGTTCCGCCGCCGCTCCGTGGCGGAAACCTACATAGGAGAAAAAGCCATCTCCGGCGGGCAGATTCCGCCGGGGAGATCACCTCCCGGAAGGGGAGATCGTCGCCATCGTCATCACCATCGTCACGGGCATCATCGAGATCATCATCAACATCATCCCCAACACCAGCACCATCTCCATCTTCATCCAAATCTCATCTCACAATTGCAACTTGTGTTGTAACTCGTACTATCTATCCTCTCTACTCCATCGGTGTTGATTACTACTTTGTGGTGAATGCTATTGAGTTTTGTTGGAGAAATATCATTATGTCCAGATTGTTTACCACCCATTTATCTCCACTGATCATGATCTCTTTTATGTCTTGTGAGTAGTCACCTTAGTTCTTGAGGACATGGGGAAAGTCTTGTTGTTAGTAGTCATATGCTGTTGAAGTAATATGTGTTGTTTGATACTTAAGTTGTGTTGTCATTCTACTAGTGGTGTTGTGTGAGTCGAACACTCAACACTTCGCCTTATTAAGGACCTAGGAGAATACATTGTGTACAAAGAATGCTTACGGTGGGTTGCCGGAGTGACAGAAACATGAACCCCAGTTCGCACGCTTTTGCATAAGGGAACAATGGATCCTCGATCGTATTGCTATGGTTAGGCTTTTGCCTTAAATTCTATCTTGTATTTGCGGATGCTTGCAAGGTGTTTAATCATAAGAGTGCACTCATCTTAGTCTAGAGAGTGTACTAGCATAGATCCACACACTCAACACTTATCAACACATAACATAGTACCGATACGGGATATGGCGAAAGCACATGACTACCTCTCCCGTGTGTCCTCAGGAACGCTTTAGCCTTTATAAGTTCAGTTGCTAGGCCTCTCCTTTGCTCAGAAAGGATTGGGCCACTTGTCACTCTCAGTACCTTTTATTTTGCTTGCTTTTACTTTCCTGTCGCTTATATCAAGAAAACCCCTAAAAAGTTATCTTTCAGTGCTTGCAGTAATTTCTTGCTCAGAATCGCTTATCAATACCTTCCGCTCCTCATTGGGTTCGACACTCTTACTTATCGAAAACGCTGCAATAGATCCCTTACGGTTGTGGGTCATCAAGTACCGTTTTCTGGCGCCGTTGCCGGGGAGCGTAGCGCTATTGGTAAAGTGAAACTGGTAAGGAAGTTTTTATAATTCTGTTTTTATTTTCGCTATTGCTGCTCTTTGTCCTGATGGACAACCTTGTTATTGGATCGTTGCTTGCGGGAAGGCGCCCCACACCTGTGGTGGTTGCTCCTCCTCCTACTGAAATTGTGCACTATAAAATACCAGATGGTATTATCGATTATGTTTTGGCTAATCGTTATGCAGGAGACAGACATCCCGGTGAACACTTGCTATATCTGTCACAACTATGTTTATTATTTAAGCTTGCAGGTGTATCGAGGGAATTTGTCATGAGGAAATTGTTTGCCGTATCACTTATAGATAAAGCTTCAGATTGGTATAGGCTTCTCGATAACTCACACTTGCTTGACTGGCAAGAGCTGATGTCTCTCTTTTATACTAAGTTTTATCCTCTTTATGAAATTCATCGAGACAGGAACTATATTTATAACTTTAGGTCTCGTGATGGAGAAAGCATTGCTCAATCTTGGGGGAGATTGAAGTCCCTAATGCTCAAATGCCCTACTCATAAGCTTCCCAAGGAAATTATACTTACAAATTTTTATGCTAGGCTTTCTCGTCAGGATAAGGAGATGCTGGATGCCTCCTCTAGTGGGGTATTTCAGACGAAGAGTGTTGAAGAAAGGTGGGATCTCATTGAAAGGATCCAAAGGAATACCGAAGATTGGGAAATCGATAAAGGTATTGAACCCGCTATAAATTATGAACATGATTACATTGAGAGCTATGTGAAAACTGATTACTTCAATACTTTTTGCTCTAAGATTGGTCTTGATTCCCATCTAGTGATTGATTTCTGTAAGAATTTTGCCTCTCACGTTGATTCTTTTAAAAGGAAGAGAGACCAGCATCATGAACCTTTTAAAGAGCTACCTATTGATATTCATGTTGCTGACCCTATTTTGCCTGCAGTTATATATGAACAGCCTCCTTTTCCCGCAAGGATAAGGGAGCACTCTCTTGTGACAGGGATAATAAATAAAAGTGAGAGAAGAGTTGATGAGCCCGAGGACCAGATCAGGGTCGATCCTCAAGTTGCATTGATTAAAGACCTTGTTACTAATGATGTTTTGGATTCCAATATAAATTTTTGTGCTGTTTCCACTAACCTTGTCACAGCCAAGAATAAAGGCCCAATTTCAGGTACTCTAGTGGTATCTGTCAAAATAGGAGATCACAATTATTATGGGCTATGCGATTTGGGATCGAGTGCAAGTGCTATCCCCTATTCACTTTATGAAGAGATCATCGGTGAGATTTCCCCTTGTGAACTTGAAGAAGTTGATGTTACCATTCATCTTGCAAACAGAACAACTATCTCTCCTATCGGAATTGTGAGGGACGTTGAAGTCCTATGTGGAAAGGTAAAATACCCTACCGACTTTCTGGTACTTGGTTCAGAGACGGACAATTTCTGTCCTATTATTTTTGGTAGACCTTTTCTTAGAACTTGTGGAGCTATAATAGATTGCAAGAAAGGTAAAGTTTCTGTTGGATTCAATGGTGAGCCATATGAATTTAATTTTTCTAAGTTCTCTAAGCAGCCTCGTGGTACTGATTTACCTAGTGATGATAAAATTATTGAAAGTATTGCTTCTATTGCTATTCCCCCTAATGATCCTTTGCAGCAATATATGGAGGACCACGAGAATGATTTGCATATGCAGGAAAGAAATGAACTAGATGAAATATTCTTGAGGCAACCTGCTATCCTGAAGCACAACCTTCCGGTTGAACCTTTGGGAATTTTATCAAAACCGAAAGAAGACCCGGTGTTCGATCTTAAACCTCTTCCCGATACGCTCAAGTATGCTTATTTAGATGAAAAGAAAGTATATCCTGTTATTATCAATTCTAACCTTTCAGGATATGAAGAAGAGCGACTATTGGAAGTACTTCGTAAACACCGAGGCACAATTGGCTATACCCTTGATGACCTTAAGGGGATTAGTCCATCTATCTGTCAACATACTATTAACCTTGAGCCTGATGCTAAACCAGTTGTTGATCATCAACGACGGTTGAACCCGAAGATGATGGATGTTGTAAGAACTGAAATTCTCAAGCTTCTAGCTACAGGTATTATCTACCCTATAGCTGATAGTAAGTGGGTAAGCCCGGTACATTGTGTTCCTAAGAAAGGAGGTACAACTGTGGTTCCTAATGATAAGAATGAACTAATACCTCAGAGAATTATTATTGGATATAGAATGTGTATTGATTACAGGAAGCTGAACAAGGCAACCAGGAAGGATCACTACCCGTTGCCGTTCATAGACCAAATGCTTGAAAGGTTATCCAAAAATACCCACTTTTGTTATCTCGATGGTTATTCTGGCTTCTCTCAAATTCATGTTAACACTGCTGATCAAGAGAAGACCACTTTTACTTGTCCCTTTGGTACTTATGCTTACAGGCGTATGCCTTTTGGTTTATGTAATGCCCCTGCTACTTTTCAAAGGTGTATGTCTGCTATCTTTCATGGTTTCTGTGGGGATATTATGGAAGTCTTCATGGACGATTTCTCCGTCTATGGAACCTCCTTTGACCATTGTCTCCACAACCTTAATAAAGTTTTGCAGAGATGCGAGGAGACAAATTTGGTACTCAACTGGGAGAAGTGCCACTTCATGGTTAACGAAGGAATTGTTCTTGGTCACAAGATTTCCGAAAGGAGAATTGAAGTGGACAAGGCCAAGATCGAAGCTATTGAGAGGATGCCCTATCCAAGGGACATCAAAGGTATTCGCAGTTTTCTTGGTCATGCTGGTTTCTATAGAAGATTTATTAAAGACTTTTCTAAGACCTCGAGGCCCCTCACTAATCTTCTCCAGAAGGACGTTCCTTTTGTATTTGATGAGGATTGTAAGGAAGCTTTTGAAGTCCTTAAGAAAGCTTTAATAACCGCTCCTATAGTACAACCACCTGACTGGAATTTGCCTTTTGAGATTATGTGTGATGCAAGTGATTTTGCTGTTGGAGCTGTTTTAGGACAAAGAGTTGATAAGAAATTGAATGTTATACATTATGCTAGCAAAACCCTTGATAGTGCTCAAAGGAATTATGCTACTACTGAGAAGGAATTCTTAGCTGTAGTGTTTGCTTGTGATAAGTTTAGGCAGTATATTGTTGATTCCAAAGTTATTATTCATACTGATCATGCTGCCATTAAGTACCTTATGACAAAGAAGGATGCCAAGCCAAGGCTTATCAGATGGGTACTCCTTCTTCAAGAATTTGATTTGCAGATTGTTGATAGGAAAGGGGAAGACAATCCGGTGGCGGACAATCTTTCGAGGATGGAAGATATACCGCATGATCCCATCCCAATCAACGACAGTTTTCCAGACGAACAACTTGTCGTTGTAAAAGTACAATCTCTTTCCGATCCTTGGTATGCAGATTATGCTAATTTTATTGTTGCAAAGTATTTGCCTCCAGGTTTAACATTTCAGCAAAGGAAGAAGTTCTTTCATGATTTGAGGCACTACTTTTGGGATGACCCACATCTTTTCAAAGAAGGTCCCGACGGGATCGTGAGAAGATGCATACCGGAACATGAGCAGAAGGACATTCTCAGACGGTGTCATGATAGTCCCTATGGAGGACATCATGCCGGTGAGAGGACTGCGCATAAGGTTCTTCAATCAGGTTTTTATTGGCCTACTCTCTTTAAAGATGCTAGAAATTATGTTTTAGCCTGTGATAAATGTCAGAGAGTTGGTAACATTAGTAGAAGGAATGAGATGACTATGAATTACTCACTAGTGATTGAACCTTTTGATTGTTGGGGTTTGGATTTTATGGGTCCTTTTCCTTCTTCGCACAAGTACACTCACATTTTAGTAGCTATTGATTATGTGACCAAGTGGGTTGAAGCAATCCCCACTGAAAGTGCTGATCACAAGACATCTTTGAAAATGCTTAAAGATGTAATTTTTCCTAGGTTTGGTGTACCAAGGTATCTCATGACTGATGGAGGATCACACTTCACGCACAGAGCCTTTAGAAAAGCTTTAGCCAAATACGATGTCAATCATAGAATTGCTTCACCATATCATCCTCAAACTAGTGGGCAAGTTGAGCTCACCAATAGAGAGATTAAGTTGATCTTGCAGAAGACAGTAAACAGAAATAGAAAGGACTGGTCAAACAAGTAAGGAGATGCTTTGTGGGCGTATAGAACTGCTTACAAAAACCCCATGGGCATGTCCCCCTATAAGATGGTGTATGGCAAGGCTTGCCATTTGCCATTAGAGTTAGAGCACAAAGCTTTCTGGGCTGTTAGAGAGCTTAATGCTGACCCAAAATTAGCTGGTGAGAAGCGTCTCATGAACTTGACTTCTCTAGATGAATGGAGAAGTGAAGCTTACGAGAGCGCTAAAATGTTCAAGGAAAAGGTAAAGAAGTGGCATGATAGGAAGATTCTGAAACGTGAATTTAATGTTGGTGATAAAGTTTTGTTGTTTAGATCCCGTTTCAGGTTTTCTCCAGGCAAACTACTTTCCAGGTGGGAAGGGCCATTTCATATTGAAGAAGTATATCGGTCTGGTGCAATTAAGATTAACAATTTTGAAGGCACCAAACCTCAAGTTGTGAATGGGCAAAGACTTAAACATTACATAGCAGGAGACCCTGTCAATGTTGATGTGAATATAATATACACAACAACTCACGAAGAACATGTTACAGCCCTGGTTCAGACGCCAGCAGAAGCAGAATAAAGAAAAGGTATATATTACGGTAAGGAAACGTCGCGAACCGCCATAAAAGTTCCGTATTATGAGTTTTTGCAAAATTAGTAAAATTCTGAGCCTAAATGGAGCCGGAGACGAGCTCCAGGGGGTCCAGGCGCCCCCCTGGCGCGCCCTACCTCCTGGCCGCGCCGGGAGGCCTCCTGGACACCCGGGAGTCCGTCTCCGACCCCGCTTTAGCCTGTTACCTTCCTTTCTGTGCATAAATTTTTGCTATATATTTGCCCGGATTGTTCCGGCAACGTATCTTGCAATTTCGTGTATTTTCTTTTCGATCTGTTTCTGCCAGGCAATCTTTCAGCTGAATCTAGGTCCCATGGCTTCTCCAAGTTCCCCCAAGGACAAGTTTGTCGTCAACGTCATCAACCCTTACCTCGCTGAGGTGAAGAAGCACCCTCAGGTTGTTCGGATGGAGGACGGTGTCCTTCATCAAGAAGATCTGAAGGGACCTATCAAGGAGGGGAGCATCCAGGCC
The DNA here is from genome assembly GCA_902687465.1 of Secale cereale. Classification (NCBI taxonomy): domain Eukaryota; kingdom Viridiplantae; phylum Streptophyta; class Magnoliopsida; order Poales; family Poaceae; genus Secale; species Secale cereale. The sequence continues at coordinate 97,086,790 of LR738710.1, read as the reverse complement.
AGGCTGGAAGAAGTGGAGCAAGAAGTCTTCAAGTACAAGAAGATGATCGAGCGTGGTGTTGAAGCTAACTTTGACATCATCAACGAGCTGAAGACCTACTTCCTGAAGGAGATGAAGGAGATGTGGAAAAGCATCACTGCGTCTGAAGAAAGAATTGAAGAGCTCCAAGGGCAAATTTATGATCTACATAACCAGAACCATGAGTATGAACTATGGTTTATGCGCATGGGTATGGGTGCTGCATGCAGGATTCAGCAGACAAACTTCTCATATGAGACTGGAGAACCCCTTCCATGGAAGCGTTTCGCCGAGGACTACGTGATCAACGCCAACAAGAATGAGGAGTGAAATCTCCTTGGGTAACGGCATTCCCTTGGCTTGTTCCAAGCTTGGGGGAGTGCCCGGTATCTTTATCTTTATCTTTTGTCTTTTAGAGTCAAGTAGAGTCATATCGTGTTTAAGGAGGTTGCTATATGAAATAGGTGTGTGCATTGAGGTCTATCACTCCTTCGATGGAGAGATTGTATCCGTGAGTGTGGAGTCGTCTATGATGGAATATTAATGAGAAGTTTATTGGTTCCTTTTGCTGCACTCGGTATTCTCTTCACGCAATCGACCTTATATGATGATTCTTATGGGGAGTATTGACCTTATATCAGGTATGGCTGTGAAAACTTTATTTAATCTTGGCAAACATAGCTTTGGTCATAACAAAAAGCATGATTTTCTTAAAGTATCGACATAGCCAAAACCTTTATGTTATTATGTTTGAAGTGTTATGCTGACAAGGAAGACAACTTGATGTGTTATGCTTATTTCAATGTTCATGCTTATTGTTTTGCATCTTAGTCATCATCAATTGTCTGCTCCCTCAAAACCTTTGCTAGCCTAACTCTGTACTAAGCGGAATTCTGCTTGTGCATCCATACCCTTAAACCAATACCTTCCATATGAGTCCACCATACCTTCCTACTCGTGGTATTCTACTACCACCTCCTAAAGTACAGAATTTATGTGTTATCCTTAAATGTTCAAAATCTTTTATTTTTGTGCCTCTGCTTTACCTCATGAGGAAGTAATAGTTAATTCATGGTCTTTTTGAGTTGGACAAGCTTCACCCCGGGATTGCATGTCTAATGTGCAAAGCCATAATACGAGAAGGAACTGGCAAAGAGTGCGCCCGGCTCAAAAATAATATAACAAACAAACCCTCCTTCACGCTTTGTTCATGAGAAATCAGAAAACTTTGGCAGTGATAAACAAAGGAGAATAAGAGGATGTGATCGTCCTCGTGTGGGAGCCGTTCCTCGAAACTTGTCCAGCTCAAGAAGTAATTGAGTTATCTATTAGCATTCTTGACAAATCATGCACCTCTCAAAACTTGTTTTCATTCTGTTTGATTTAAGGATAGCACATGAGTTTTCCCTACTTCCCAAGAGCAGGGCCTATCTTTTAATTTTAGGTTGAGTCAGTTATTCCTACTTCCTTCTATTTCTCAAACAGAGCAGACATTTGATGTTGATAAGGATTCATTCATATAAATTTGCATTAAGATTTGTCATATCATATCCTTGTTGACATTATCGTTTGATAAGTAAGTTGTTTGTCAAGCCCAGCTAAGGCAAATATCTTCCTTTGTGTTAACACTTTCACTTCTTGCCTTATAACATGTTCTTTCAAAAGCTTCAATTAATCTCATCAAAACATAAGAGGAAGAGCAAAAGTTAAATATATTTGTTGTTCTTTGACCAAAGGACATGTTTGCCATGATTTGATGAGTTTCCTTAGCCCTACTTTCGAATATAAGTGTTATCACTCTTTTATAAGGGCCTTATGAATTGAAGATTGATGTTGAGGATATTTGAGTTGGTAAAGAAACTGTGATGCTTCTTGTCCGTATTCTATTTATCGACACTTCACTCTCTAAACTTGTGGATAGGTTTACCGAGCTCAGTATTCGCTTGGGGACAAGCGAGGTCTAAGCTTGGGGGTGTTGATACGTCCAAAATGCATCACTATTTTGTATCATAATTTATCCTTATTCATTGATATATTTCATATTACGATGATGTTCTCATGTTGTTTTGGCCTATTTTACACAGTTTGCAACTTTCCGGTGCCGAAGCAGCAGACGCAGGATTCAGCGGTAAAAAGTGGACGCTGAGTTGCTGAAGAAGAATACCTCCAAATCACCTGAAAATTGACGGAGAGTATTTTTCAGACGAATCACGAAGACACGCGAAAGGGCAACCAGAGGGGGGCCACAGGGCGTCCAGGCGCCCTGGGGGCGCCCCCCCCCCCCTTGGCCGCGCCGGGGGGGCGCTTGGACCCCCTGGCCCACCTCCGGCCGCCCCCTTTTGCCTATATACTCTCCGTTATCCGAAAACCCTAAAAACGAGAGTTTTTATGGAGTTCCGCCGCCGCTCCGTGGCGGAAACCTACAGAGGAGAAAAAGCCATCTCCGGCGGGCAGATTCCGCCGGGGAGATCACCTCCCGAAAGGGGAGATCGTCGCCATCGTCATCACCATCGTCACGGGCATCATCGAGATCATCATCAACATCATCCCCAACACCATCACCATCTCCATCTTCATCCAAATCTCATCTCACAATTGCAACTTGTGTTGTAACTCGTACTATCTATCCTCTCTACTCCATCGGTGTTGATTACTACTTTGTGGTGAATGCTATTGAGTTTTGTTGGAGAAATATCATTATGTCCAGATTGTTTACCACCCATTTATCTCCACTGATCATGATCTCTTTTATGTCTTGTGAGTAGTCACCTTAGTTCTTGAGGACACGGGGAAAGTCTTGTTGTTAGTAGTCATATGTTGTTGAAGTAATATGTGTTGTTTGATACTTAAGTTGTGTTGTCATTCTACTAGTGGTGTTGTGTGAGTCGAACACTCAACACTTCGCCTTATTAAGGACCTAGGAGAATACATTGTGTACAAAGAATGCTTACGGTGGGTTGCCGGAGTGACAGAAACCTGAACCCCAGTTCGCACGCTTTTGCATAAGGGAACAATGGATCCTCGATCGTATTGCTATGGTTAGGCTTTTGCCTTAAATTCTATCTTGTATTTGCGGATGCTTGCAAGGTGTTTAATCATAAGAGTGCACTCATCTTAGTCTAGAGAGTGTACTATCATAGATCCACCCACTCAACACTTATCAACACATAACATAGTACCGATACGGGATATGGCGAAAGCACATGACTACCTATCCCGTGTGTCCTCAGGAACGCTTTAGCCTTTATAAGTTCAGTTGCTAGGCCTCTCCTTTGCTCAGAAAGGATTGGGCCACTTGTCACTCTCAGTACCTTTTATTTTGCTTGCTTTTACTTTCCTGTCGCTTATATCAAGAAAACCCCTAAAAAGTTATCTTTCAGTGCTTGCAGTAATTTCTTGCTCAGAATCGCTTATCAATACCTTCTGCTCCTCGTTGGGTTCGACACTCTTACTTATCGAAAACGCTGCAATAGATCCCTTACGGTTGTGGGTCATCACACACCTGCACCGGATCCGTTCAACATCTTGGATTCATCAAAGAACATAGTCCAGTGGTCCGACTGAACCTGAGTCGGCAGCTCTTGTTCGATCCACTCGGCCACAAAATCTGCTATTTCCTGAGATTTGATAGCTTTCTTCGCTTCAAACTTGATATCTAGCGGAAGGAGTTCAATCGCCCATTTTGCCACTTGACCGGTTGCGTCTCGGTTGTTCAGGATTTCTGATAGTGGGGCGTCGCTGATGACTGAGATTGTATGATCCGAGAAGTAATGGGCAACTTTCTTTGCGGTCAAGTAGATCCCATACACAAGCTTCTGTTAATGCGGGTACCTTTGCTTGGAGGGAGTCAATACTTCGGATATGTAATAGATTGGGTGTTGGACTTTGTAGGCCTTGCCTTGTTCTTCCTGCTCGACCGTGAGTACAGTGCTGACAACTTGTCCGGTGGCTGCAATGTATAGTAAGAGAGGCTCTTTGCTGACTGGGGCAGCAAGCACCGGCTGGGTGGACATCAGGGCTTTGAGCTCTTCAAACGCTGCTTCAGCTTCAAGATTCCACTTGAACTTTTCGGATTTCTTCATCAGTCGGTAGAGAGGTAACGCCTTCTCACGGAGACGAGAAATGAATCGACTCAATGCGGCCAAGCAACCGGTTAGCTTCTGGACGTCGTGTACACGCTCAGGGCGTTTCATTCGGAGGATTGCACCGACCTTTTCTGGGTTGGCGTCGATTCCCCGTTCGTAAACAAGGAAACTGAGTAACTTGTCGCCCGGAACTCCAAATGTACACTTCGACGGATTGAGCTTGATATCATAGCTTCTCAAATTTGCGAATGTCTCAGCGAGGTCAGTCAACAGGTCGGAACCCTTGCGCGACTTGACCACGATGTCATCCATGTATGCTTCGACGTTCCGACTGATTTACTTCAGCAGGCACTTTTGAATCATGCGCATGAAGGTAGCGCCGGCATTCTTGAGACCGAAAAGCATGATGACATAACAGAAACACCCGAATGGGGTGATGAAAGCTGTCTTGATTTCATCGGGTCCAAACAGTCGGATCTGATGGTACCCAGAATACACGTCCAGAAAGGACAAACGCTCGCACCTCGCAGTCGAGACGACTATCTGATCGATGCGGGGGAGAGGAAAATGATCCTTCGGGCAGGCTCGATTGATATGCTTGAAATCGATGCACCTATGGAGAGACTTGTCCTTCTTGGGGACCATGACCACATTGGCAAGCCACTCGGAGTGGTAGATCTCGCGGATGAACTCAGCTGCCAGAAGCCGAGCCACCTCTTCGCCAATTTCCTTTCTCTTCTCCGCAGCGGACCGACGGAGATGTTCCTTTACGGGCTTCACTTTTGGGTCGACTCGCAAACGGTGCTCAGCCAGTCCCTTGGGTACACCTGGCATGTCAGATGGTTTCCATGCAAAGATGTCCCAGTTCTCATGGAGGAACTGGATGAGCGCTTCTTCCTATTTGCTATCGAGTGTAGTTGAGATGTGGGTTGGTGCTGCATTGGGGTTGGTGGGGTGAATGTGTACGGGCTTTGTCTCCCCAGCCGACTGAAAAGCGGACTCGGAAGCCAGCTTCTTGGTCCGCGGCAAGTCGCTCGGATCCACGTTTTTCTGGTACTCTCCATCTCTACTGCTGCCATCTGCTCATCAACGATCTTTGAGCCTTTCTGGAAGCATTCTTCCTCTTTCTAACGGTTCCTCGTGATGGTTATAATGTCGTTGGGTCCCAGCATCTTCAGCTTGAGGTATACATAACACGGTCGAGCCATGAATCTGGCGTAGGTGGGCCTACCCAGAATGGCGTGATAAGCGCTGTCGAAGTCCACCACTTCAAATGTCAGCTTCTCTTTTCGGTAATTCTTTGAGTCGCCAAAGAATACGTCGAGAGAGATTTGGCCAAGTGAGTCGGCCTTCTTCCCGGGAATGACCCCGTGGAACCTCATGTTGCTTTCGCTCAGCTTGGACATCGGAATGCCCATCCCATGGAGGGTTTCAGCATATAGAATATTCAAGCCACTTCCACCATCCATCAGGACCCTGGTCAAACGCGTGCCCTCGACCACTAGGTCGACCATCAGCGCCTGCCGCCCAGGGGTAGCGATGTGTGCGGGGTGATCGGATTGGTCGAATGTGATGGGGATCTTGGACCACTTCAGATACGTGGTTTTTGCCGGGGCAACCATGTTGACTTCTCTGTTGATTACTTTCAGTCGGCTCTTGCTTTCAACGTCAGCAAAAATCACCAGGGTAGAGTTGATCTGGGGGTAACCTCCATCCCCTTCTTTGGCCTCGGTCTCCTCTGATTCCTTTTCCTTCTCAGTCGACTGCTCTTTATGGAAGCTCTGGATCAGGAGCCGGCACTGTCGAGTGGTGTGCTTGGGATAGGACACGACTGGTCGAGTACATCATTCCCAGCTTGATCATTCACTTTCTTGGGGACCCAAGGCCCCTTGGGCTTTCCTTTGTCGTTCTCTTGGTTGACAACTGCAGCTTCGCCCTGAGAAGCTGGCTCGGCCTTGCGCTTGGGTTTCCGATTGGAGTTCTGATCATCTTGTCCGATTGGTTTCTTGCCACTGTAGAGTCGATCGGCTTCTTCGCCATCAGCGTACCGACTGGCTATCTCCATCATCCAGGACAAGGACATATCTCCCGTTCGACCAAACTTTAGATTTAGTTCTCGGTATCGCACGCCCTCCTTGAAGGCGCAGACTGCTTGGTGTTCAGACACATTCTCCACTGTGTGGTGTAAGGTGGTCCATCTATGTATGTAATCCCTCAAGGTTTCACTCGGCTTCTGTACGCAATGCTTCAGCTCCGCGAGACCTGCGGGCCGTTTGCAGGTACCTTCGAAGGTCCGAATAAACACTCGGGCCAGCTCTTCCCAACTGTATATGCTCCCAGGGGCCAGCTGATTCAGCCACGCCCGAGCCGAGCCGCCCAGCATCAGAGGAAGGTGTTTCATGGCTACATCGTCGTTGCCACCTCCAATTTGCACAGCCACTCGGTAATCCTCGAACCAGGTGTCTGGTTTTGACTCGCTGATGAACTTATTTACCCCCACCGCCAACTTGAAGTTTGGGGGGATCTCAGCGGCCCTGATGGCACTGCTAAAGCACTCGGGTCCAGAGACAGACGCTTGGCTTCCACTCGGACGGTCTCTGCCTTGCTCTTCTCTGAACGCTATGTTTCTGTCGACCAGCCCCTGCACAAGAATAGACCTTGCATCGAAGCCGGGCCTCCGTGGATCTGGGGGAATTCTCCGCTCGTCGTCGCGTAAGCGTCTGCCCTTGTGTCGCCTGGGCGAGAGCGATCCGCTTCCCGAAGGAGGCGTACGCACTTGACGGCGGTCGTGGTGACCGGGTCGACGGTCATACTGCTCATCATTCCGACCCAGATGCCGGTCCTGGCGTGGGCCATGATCCTCATGCCTCGAGGGCGATCTTGGACTGTGAGCTGACCAAACGGTGTCTGCAGCCACCGATCTGCTGTGAATCCTGTTGCACGACTGAGAAACAGCCGCGTTCTGCTCTCCGGCTGTTCGGAGCAGCGCACGTTGTAAGCCTCTCCCAGCCTTCGATTGAGATGGTTGAATTGACTCCGCGATGTGAGCCGCGGCTTCGAGGTCTTGGACAGGCATACGGAACACCTGAGTCTCGCGTGGGAACGACTACCACGGCCATCGACTGGACTCGGGGACCAATCGGCAGGCCCACTCGTCGAGTGCACGCTGGATATTCTCCAGGCGTGCACGCTCAGCCACGGTGGCCATGCGCGTGGCTTCCAGGGCCTGAGCCTTTGGAGTATCCCCCACGATGGGGGTGAAGACTGCGTCCTCATTGCGGCGGTAGAGCTCGTCCCTCTGCTCGGCGGTGAGGGGTTGGGGAATGTACCCGTCGTGGTCGAATGAATGACCGTCGCCGCTGCCGCCGCGAGGGAATCCCGGCGGACTGCGGCACGAGTTGACCATGAGGACTTCTGCCGCGAGATCGCTGCTCCCGCACTCAGAAATCGAATCCGAGAGCTCGACCGACGGATCGACCGGCCCGTAGAGGTACTCGTCGGGCTCGATGGCCGCGACTTGAGGGGTGGCCGCCTGGCGGGCCACCGCGTGTCTCACCCACCGCTGGAGCCGCGAGCGACCGGATCGCTTGCGACGGCGTCCGGCGGGGACGACGGATGATAAAGGAACTGGCAGGTACTGAGTCGACGTCTCCCGGAGAAGGACGCCGCAAGCACTGGCACGGAAGTGCGCAGCCCCGCGGACGGGCAGCACCTCGACGTCGAGGGGAGCCTCCTGGAGCCAAGCGGAGTCGTCGGCGACGAAGACGAGCGCGCCGAGTCGGATCTCACAGCCCAACGCCAGACCATCGTCAGAAACCATGATGAAGTAGGTCGGAGAAAAGTTTGCAACCTCACCAGAAGTCGCTAGCACACCCTGCCCCATGGTGGGCGCCAACTGTCGTGGTTCTAAGTCTGACAGTACGAGTAGGGGGTACGTAAGAGCAGGCAAGGCCCTAACTATGGTGAGATTGTATGCAAGGTGTATACGAGTTCAGGCCCTTCTCGGAGGAAGTAAAAGCCCTACGTCTCGGTGCCCGGAGGTGGTCGACTGGAATGTATAGGGGTGTTTGAGTTACCGGGGGTGCGAACCCTTGTACTGGAGGAGGGGTGGCTTATATAGTGCATCAGGACCCCAGCCATGCTCCACGTTACCAAGGGTTCATTGTACATAAAGGCAGGCATTACTGATAACGCCCGCAATAAAGAGTAATAAAGGCATTCAATGTAGCGGAGTGAATACCAGACCGTTGTTGTCCTAAGGTACCTTTGACCTTTAGGGGTCGAATGTCTTGGAAGGTTCGAGTGAAGTTGAGTCGTCTGAACGGGGGTGTACAGTTGAGTGGAATGTCCTCTTGGGCCATGTCAGTCGACTGTTCTTGTTGCCTTCGGTTTGTCTTTTGAGCTTCTGGGGTAGTGACCTTGGGTGAGGTATCTTGGTCAGGCATGTGACCCTACCCTAGGTCTGCAACATCATCAGGCGGGGCACTATACTATGTGTGATAAACACGGTGTACACGTATGGAACATGGTTTAGATTATGACTATATAGTTAGTACATTAAATGTACCATTATTTGGAATCAACATCAAGTGTATTCAAAAAATAGAATTCGAGTTCATGTAGTACACATAGTTCAGTCTATCTCTATAGTAATCATGTGGTGTGTTATTAAGGTAATATATGAATGATGGTTGAAGTTGGCAACAATCATGATTGTAGATTGTTATTGAAATAGAGAAACGAATTCAAATTTAGTTCGAATTGCAACGGTAGTATAGACATTTGGAATGCACTAATATGTTGGTATGAGTAGGTTACATGCATTATACAGCAAGCGAAAAAATTTAATTGGACATAACATGGATTCATACTACCGAATAGCATTTAATTGCACTAAATTGTTGGTATGAGTAGCTTTAAATAGCATTTTTATAGTAAAACGAGGCAAGGCTCTCTCTTTGTGTGGTGTGAATAGTTTTATTTGTTTCGTTTTCTTTTTGGTTGAGGGAAGTGCGGATTGATTTGGTACGTACAAGTACAATATTACACGCTAGGCTTGTCCCTAAAATTCAACCCGCGCCCCGGAAATTCAGATATCGTGCTCCCAAAACTGGCGCCTTCACAACCCGCGCCTTGCTATCCCGAAATTACAACGCGCGCGAAAACTCCCTCCAGCTGCCAAATCCCGACACGCGAAATCCCCCTTCTAACCCTGAGCCGAAAGGTCCGCTAGTTCAAATCGGTGGGGGGTACTTTTGTAACACACCCTACATTTTGGACAAGCGCATCTCCATCGCCTCTTGTTTGCCATTCGAAATCCCAGGCCGCCATAACCTCTCCGCTCCAGCAGTGAAACCCCACCCTCCTCCGTCCGCCACCTCACCGCTGCCCCACCGGAGCCTCTTCCCCGACGATGTCATCCACCGCAACAACTCGACGTCCCTCGTCCACCTCCCCAGATGAGGATCCGTCATCCATCTCATCGTCCCGTCGGTTCAGTCGCCCCGTCCTCCACCTCCAAGGAGCTGCTCCGACAATCGCCTCGTCTATCGTGGCTGCTCCATCCCCACAGCGCCGCCTTAACCTGCTCCACTGGAACCGCATCAACCTCACCGACTCCTCGGACGAAGCCGAGGCCTACTCCGCACCACCAAAGAGGTTGTACACTCATCACATCACACCTTCTCCTTAGCTCGACCTCCCGGCGTCGACGGTGCTCCATCCCGCACCCCATGGAGCGGCTACCTTGAAGCCGGCGCCGTGTGTGAGGCCCCTTCGGCGGCGCCGTCCATACCAGCCGGATCTGCTGCTGCTGCTCCGGCTCTCGCTCGGTCGCTCGCTCGCCCAGCTGCTGCTGCTCCGGCTCTCGCTCGCGCTGCTGCTGGTGCTGCTGCTGCTCTCCCCCTCGCTCGTGCTGCTACTCTGCTCTGATTTAGCTACACTTCAGTCGACTGAATCGACTTTTGGGTCAGCTGATTTTCAGGGGTGGGGGGCTCGCTGGAGTTAAGGAAGAACCACCCGCAACGGGGACGGGGGCTCGCCGGAGAGGTACCCCACTATCTATCTTAGGGTTCAGGGTGGGGGCGGGCGGCCTATAGGGCTGGCCGGGGCGGCGGTGGACCGGCGGGGGGGGGTTGTTTCGGGGCGGCGAGGCGGCGCTGGGGCCGGCGGTTCGGCCGGTGGTGGCTGGCGGCTCAGGGGGGTGCAGGTTGAAGATGAACTGCAGGCCCTCCCTAAACTACATGTCAACTGCCTCTCTGCTATCATTGCGTTCAGTTTCGACAGTAACATTCAGATTCCACAGTAAATTTCAGTTTCGATAGTTAAGTTCAGAGTCAACAGTTTTTACCTCATCTGTTGTAGTCAGGTGGTTTTTGGTGATGTAAATTTTACATCTATTTTACATCATCTATTGGAGATGCTATTAGAATCCCACTTGAGATTGACGATGTCTGTCTTGTGCTGCTTCAGCCTTGACGTCTTACGGCTCACCGGGGCTGCTCCAACGACAGAACGAACCATCACAACAGAGCAGTGCCCTGGACGCCGTCTACATATTCCTCAGATCTTCCTCCACACCTCCGACAGCCACCTCTGCCTCAACTACTTCAGCGACCAACCCAATGATGATGAGGTCGACACAGCTACGGCAAAGAGGTTGTACACTTGTTGCATCACTTATTACTAAACATTCATGTCGATCCATTAGGGCTATTTTGGTTCGACGGAAAAACATAGCAATAGGGAATTTTCCAATGGCACTCTACTATTCAATTATTCATGCATTTTGTTGAAAGGAATGAAGCAAAACATCCACCTGGACATACTTTTCAAAATCCTATGCATGAAAACAAGACCAAGTGCATTAGTGGCAGAATAACATTCTAACTGTACACGCTTTCATATGGTTTCACTTTATTTTGGCCATGTTTCTTTGCATTCCTCTGCTCTTCCAATTCTTGTAAACCAAACACCCAAGTTGACAGAAATCCTGTGTTTTCAAATGCTCTGTTTACCATGTGCATTCCTATCCTGTTCTGGTGTTTTTCCTATCCCTGCGTTTTTAGAATCATGCAAGCCAAATGAGACCTTACAGAATTACTTCAGTTACAGGTAAGTGTCGAAGGGAACTTTGTGTGGTTTGTCCTGCTCCTGCCGCGACGTTGTCCACCTCACCTGAGGTGCTCCATCAACAGAAACATCCACCAAACCAGACATCACAACTCCTAACCGTCTTTCGCGGCCTCAGATCTCCTTCCCTGCCACCGGCACCCACCGCAACGGCATCACCATCATCAACTCAGCAGATGAACCTGAGGAGTACACGGGTCCACAAGAAAGGTCACACTCTTTTGATTCTGCTTATGTTATGCATTGCTTAAAATTACCTGCTACTTTATCGTCATGTTCACCTCTTGGACTCCAAGACATGTCCAAATTAATGTTCAAACTTGAGTTCTAAATTAGTTGTGGGGCACATATCGAGGAAGCAATTAATAGTATCTCTGTCTAATATCTGGTTCACCTAGGGTATGCCTATGTTGTTCATCTTGGGTGGGAAACAAATAGTAAAGCAATCATCATCTATCTTTTTATTAAATTAAAGCAATCATCAGCCTGCTATCATTATTTTTGGATCCATCCACTGGTTGTTACCATCACTCTAAATTTCTTCATGCTCTCCTTACATAATCTCACCATATTTTTTTCGTATGCATGTCAGATTGTACACAGTCATGCTGAACATGTAGAGAAAAAGAGAAGAGTTTTGCGTGGCAATACAATGTCATGCAGACATCGCTCCATGGTGGGTTCAATGGCAAACCCTCCCCACCCCTCTCCAGATTGTAATCCAGAGGAAGATATCTGTTCTGAGGCGGATTCAGACGCCGCTGACCACTCCTATTAACCCCCAAGGTGTTTGCTCTACCTTGGCATGATGATGTTAGTTATATCATGCATATGTTGCCTTGCAGTGCCTACTTTTGACATCATATATGTCATCTGCTTAGTTTAGACATGTTCTGTCGCCACCTGTTTAGTTTCTATATCATATATGGGAATTATGTAGTCTCATGTCTTTTAGCCAGCCATAATATATGTGTGCAATGCCATCCTGTTTAACCAGGCATCATATATTTGAATGATATCTTGCCCATCCTTTTCTTCATTACATTTCCATTTGTCGACAATGTTTGTAGATTAAACTACTCTTCCTGTGAATCAGCCATTTGGGTGGGAGATTGAAAAATCTGGAGTGAAAACAAGGCCTTCAGAGGAGACGGTGCTACCTGTCAAAGCAGATCTCTTGTTGGGTCCTGATAGCTCCTCAGAGATGGATTCAGAGACAGATGACCAGTCCTATCCCCCCACCGAGGTGTATGCTCTAACTTGGCACGGCGTTTTAGTTATTCATCATATCTTTGAATTATATTATGCTATGCTATCCAGTTTAGATAGACATCATATATGTGAAATTATGTCATGCCATCTGTTTTAGTTAAACAATATACATGTCAACTATTTCATGTCTTCTTTTTTCCACACTATCTATTGCATATGTCGCTCATACAATGTCTGTACATTCAACTCTGTTTCCTGTTTATCAGCCATTTGAATTGGAGCGGGTGATGCCAGCATCTAGCGGACTAAAAACGCGGTCTTCAAATAAAACAGTGCTACCTCTTGGTGGAAATAGCACCCCGGTTGTACATGCACGAGAACCAGCCCTACCACACATAACCCAAACTCCCGCATATTGTACCCCTACTGCGATGGACAGAGAACCAGCTTCACCCAATCTAACCCCAACCCCAGCAGATAGTAACCCAGTTCCTATTGACACAACACCATCTCCACCACATAACTCCCAAACAAGAGCAGTTAGTAAGGCAGCTCCAGTACCCAAAGGGGCAGTACTACCACGGTGAACCCCAACTCCACCAGTTAGTACGCCTATTCCTATGGTGGAAGCACAACCAGCTAATCGTACTTTAGCATCTATCGCATTTGATGTTGTTAATTCGTATGTGCGTATCTTCCCATCTTGGAAATATTATACTAAAGATGAAGGGAAATGCCAGTTGCAGGTGTTTGTCCAGGAGTTATGTGTAAGAAATGTTATTCATGGCAATTACTTTGCTTTGTCCCATACATCCTACCTCCATGATGGTTATAATACAACAAATTTTCCCATTTTTCTCTATAGAGAAGGACCGATTTGGAAACTCATGACGAGGTAACATGTGCTAATACCTCTGCTATCTTTAAGAATGCTTGGTGGCAGTATCGAAATTACCTGAAGAAAGCGTACTTCAGCGGCAAAGAAACTCATCAAATTTCCTTATGTTGTCCTGAGACACATTTACTGGACGATGACCGGGAACGCCTTGTTCTGTACTGGTCCCGAACCAAGAATGTGTGGTAAGGTCTATGAGCTCATTTTTTATTTTTAAGTACTATATTCTTGCGTCTTACTGTACTCTGTTCATGTTGAACAAGTGCCTAAACCTGAAGAACAACTGTTCTAATTTAAGATTCCATTGCTATCATAGTTCCAAAAAGCGCTAGGCGTTAATTGTGTGTTTTGCCACCGCCTTGCGCTTTACTGACCAAAGCGCATGCTTATGCGTAGTTATACACAGATTAAGCGTAGTTATGCGCAATGTGTTTCGCCAACGCCTAGAGCCTAGGCGCGCTTAAGCGCTCGCTTAGGCGCGCCTTTTTTAACTATGATTGCTATCGTGCATACTGCTTTGCTCTTGTATCACTGTATTTACTCATACAGACTTATTTTTAAATTAAAGGATCTAATCGAAACTCCAATGGCACAGCAGGTATGTTCACGCATGTTTCTTTAACAGGCTTGCTCTTATCAATAGCTCTGTTGATTTCAATTTCAATTGTGTATACAGTTGACTTCTCATATCATGCACATTACTAGCATCACAACAAAGCAAAAGGTGTTGTTGTACATGTAGACCCGTGGTACCCATATGAAATCTTATTGTGCCGTGTAGTTTCCCACGCTTTGTATTCTTTCACTTCTGCTTTGTCTTGAACTGATATGATTTGAACAATGTCTCTATTTTGATTTGGCAAGACAATGGAGTTACCATAGGACATAGATATATGTTTGTTTGATGATTTTATTATGTACTAGTACTTGATAATAGAAGACTTGGTAGTTTAACCCTGTCCACCTTACTAATGAACTGGTTCACCGAAATGAGTTTCATATACTAGTACATGCTAAATTGTTATGTGTCTACTTGTTTCTTCTTTTAGAATGCTGATAGAATATTGGGGAAGAGTGCCTTATTAAGCAATGGTAAAGGAAGTAATGCAGATAAGGTTCACGATAGTGACACATCCTTGTTGGTCTCCAACAAAGCTGATAAAGCAGCTAAGGAAGACTATCTCGAAGACAGTGAGACAACCCGAAAGTCCTGTCTTGGTTTAGTGTTGGAGTTACTGGCCACTACCGCTTGCACAAGCTATTCAAACTCACTGTCTGAATCAGTTCGGTTTCTTGAGTCTCAACTACAAGCTGAAAGACATCGATCAGCTGTGCTGCGACAAGAAGCGGAAGGACTGCGGAAGTCCCTCGAGCATTCAGATGCATACTTTCTGGTGCAACAGCAAGCGTTGGAGGATTTTAGCGCCAAATAGGACAAAGCTAATAAGCTTGCTAAACATATTGCCAGCATGGTGGATACCACGTTTCTTAAGCTCTTCTGAAGTTGTTTCAGTTATGCTCATGTTTTGCTGACGCGTTTATTTGCACTGGTGGCCAATTTTGACGGCCACTGTATGTAATATGCTGCTTTGTTCCCTATATTTGCACTGGTGGCGAACTTTGATGCCCGGTGGATGTAATATGTGTAATAGCGGTAATAGGCTAGCGTTAATTGCTTGCTTATTTATTTCCTCATTGTCTTGTTTATTTGTTTTCTTGTAGTCAGTGTTGTTCTTTTTCCGCGGTTTGCTAGTGGCCGGAATAACATATTTTTTGAAACTAGGCCACATTAACAATGGGCTACATGTTTACTGTAGTTAACATGGGCCTCCTACGGGCCGTAGAAATAATGGGCCTTCTAAGGGCCGTAGAAACAATGGGCCTTCTACGGGTCGTTGACACAATGGGCCTTCTACGGGCCGTATCATCAATGGGCCTTCTACGGGCCGTATCATCAATGGGCCTTCTACGGGCCGTATCATCAATGGGCCTTCTATGGGCTGTATGAGTGGTTGGACAAACATGGGCCAATAACAGACCACATTATGGCCGTAAATGAACTAGAGTTGAAATCGTCCGTTCATGGGCCGACCATAACGGGCCGTCGTTAATAGGCTGTATTTGATGACGCTATGAAAATGGCCGAACATATTAACGGGCCACAAACGGGCCGATTGTAACCACGGGTTGTATTTGGCCCACAAGCAAAAAATGACAGTAACGGGCCGAAAGTAAACGAATGCTGGAAATGAGCCCAAGAATAAATGGGCCGTATTTGATGACGCTATGAAAACGGGCCACAAACGGGCCGACTGTAACCACGGGCTGTATTTAGCCCACAAGCAGAAATTGACAGTAACGGGCCGAAAGTAAACGAATGCTGGAAATGAGCCCAAGAATAAGTGAGCCCTGAGAAGGCCGAAAGATAACATGGGCTGGAAATGGCCCAACAGAATAATGGACCGTTAATGGGTATAAAGTGATACTATGTTCATTACTGGCCAGTTTTAACACGGGTCGTTAGTGGGCCGGGAGTAATAAGGGCCTCATATGGGCCTAAAGACGTCATGGGCCATACATGGGCCGGAAGTTAAAACGGGCTGGAATTATATTGGACGGCCCAGATGACGCTACTGGGCCTAATTCGGATAGGCCGTAAACGGGCCCTGGGTTAGCGGGTTGTAAATGGGCTATATGCGAACATGCCGTTAACAGGCTTGCCGTGGGCCGGCCCGCCACCTTTTGACCAAGTCAAACGGGCCGACCTTTTCACATGAATGGGCCTCTGTTGGGCCGTGCCACATGTCGGCGTATCACAGGCGCTTTGGGTCCAATGAGTGAATGACATCTGTCCCAACGGTGAGCCGACACGTGTTTCCTCCAGCCAATGATGATTTTACACATGGAAAATCCCCATTGTTCGGGGCTGTTAGCGGGTTATCGGATCCAAAACCGGACCCGATAGCTTAACGGCGTTCCGTTACGGTGGATGCCATGTGTCGGTCACCCTTGACAAAAGCACTTCTGTGACGCGCGATTTATCGTCATGGAAGTGGACACTTCCGTGATGATAATTTTGGTAATGTCATGGAACACTTCTACGACGGCACAGGTATGACTATCTTGATTCTGTCATAAAATCGTCATGGATGTACATGCATGACAGAAAACGTGACCTACTGTGACAAACATGTATCATCACGGAAGTGTATTTTTTTTGTAGTGTATACATGTTCCTATGACTATGAGATTATGCAACTGTCGAATACCGTAGGAACACCTTGTGTGCTATCAAACATCACAACATAACTAGGTGATTATAAAGATGCTCTACAGGTGTCTCCGAAGGTGTTTGTGGTGTTGGCATAGATCAAGAATATGATTTGTCACTCCGAGTGTTGGAGAGGCATCTCTGGGCCCTCTCGGTAATACACATCATAATAAGCCTTGCAAGCAAAGGACTAATGAGTTAGTCACGAGATGATGTATTACGAAACGAGTAAAGAAACTTGCCAGTAACGAGATTGAACTAGGTATGACGATACCGACGACCGAATCTCGGGAAAGTAACATACCGATGATAAAGGGAACAACTTATGTTGTTATGCGGTTTGACCGATAAAGATCTTCGTAGAATATGTAGGAGACAATATGAGCATCCAGGTTCCGCTATTGGTTATTGACCAGAGATGTGTCTCGGTCATGTCTACATAGTTCTCGAACCCGTAGGGTCCGCACGCTTAACGTTCGATGACTATTTGTATTATGAGTTATGTGATTTTATGACCGATGTTTGTTCGGAGTCCCGGATGAAATCACGGACATGACGAATAGTCTCGAAATGGCCGAGACGTAAAGATCGATATATTGGAAGGCTATATTTGGACATCGGAAAGGTTCCAAGTGCTTCGGGTATTTTTCGGAGTACCGGGGAGTTACGAGAATTCACCGGGAGAAGTAATGAGCCTTATTGGGCTTTAGTAGAGAGAGGGGAGAAGGGCCAAGAGGTGGTGCGCGCCACCCCCTTGCCCAAACCGAATTGGACAAGGGGTGCGGCCCCCCTTTTCCTTCTCCCTCTCCCTCTCTTTCCTTCTCTCCTACTCCGAATAGGAAAAAGGAATCCTACTAGGACTTGGAGTCCTAGTAGGACTCCCTATGCTCGGCGCGCCCCTAGGTCGGTCGCCTCCTCCCTCCCTTCTTTATATACGTGGGGAGGAGGCACCCCATAGACACACAAGATTTGTCTTAGCCGTGTGTGGTGCCCCCCCCCCTTCACAGTTACACACCTCGGTCATACCGTTGCAGTGCTTAGGCGAAGCCCTGCGTCGGTAGCTTCATCATCACCATCACCATGCCGTCGTGCTGACGAAACTCTCACGTGATGCTCAACTGGATCAAGAGCTCGTGGGACGTCATCGAGTTGAACGTGTGCTGAATGCGGAGGTGCCGAATGTTCGGTGCTTGGATCGGTTGGATCGCGAAGACGTTCGACTACATCAACCGCGTCACTAGACGCTTCCGCTTTAGGTCTACGAGGGTACGTAGACACACTCTCCCCGCTCATTGCTATGCTTCTCCTAGATAGATCTTGCGTGATCGTAGGAAAATTTTGAAATACTACGTTCCCCAACAGATTGATCACCCGTGCCCACCTTCTAATGAGAGTAACTCTTTATCCCATACATTGTTTAATTTCCCTTCGTGCTTACCGAAGGATGAATGCTATGATGATTGTTATGATCCAGTTGATTCTTTTGAAATATCCCTTTTTGATAATGCTTGCTATGCTTGTGGCCAAGATGCCAATATGAATTATGCTTATGGAGATGAACTTGCTATAGTTCCTTATGTTAAACTTGAGATAGTTGCTATTGCACCCACACATGATAGTCCTATTATCTTTTTGAAT
Source organism: Secale cereale (assembly GCA_902687465.1). Taxonomy (NCBI): domain Eukaryota; kingdom Viridiplantae; phylum Streptophyta; class Magnoliopsida; order Poales; family Poaceae; genus Secale; species Secale cereale. The sequence continues at coordinate 97,068,540 of LR738710.1, read as the reverse complement.
TCTCCAAACTACACTGTATTGAAGAAGTTTGCACTTATTAAGGATTATATTAATGGGTTGCCTTTTTCCATTACACATGATGATTTTGATGAGTATAATATGCATGTGCTTACTGCTCCTACTTGCAATTATTATGAGATACTCCCTCCGTTCCTTAATATAAGGTGTATTATTTTTCTAAAAAGTCAAACTTGTCTAACTTTAACCAAGTTTATAGACAAAAATATCAATGTCTAGACTACCAAACCATTATTACTAGATTGCCCATGAAGTATATTTTTATATTTTATATATTTAGTGTTGTAAATCTTTATATATTTTGCTATAGAGTTGGTCAAACATAGGTTACGTTTGACTTTTTGAAAAACTAATACACCTTATATTTAGGAACGAAGGGAGTACTATATTTCCGCCTCTCTACGTTTCCAACACGATAGAATTGCAAGAAACTGCTTATACTATGTGTTGGCCTTTACTTGATGTGCATTAATTGTTCTCGTATGACATGTTGATGCATAGGAAGAGAGTTAGACTTCGTTGTTGCATGATATATGTTACTTTGTGCTCACTACTAAATGCCAAATCATTGTTAATTAAAATTGACTTTGATATACCTTGGGATCCGGGTGGATCCATTACTTGAGCACCATATGCCTAGCTTAATGGCTGTAAAGAAAGCACTGCTAGGGAGACAACCCAGAAGTTTTAGAGAGTCATTTATTTCTTTTGTGTGCTTTTATAAAGTTTAAAAATAAAAAAAATAAAGAGGGGAACCTAAAACTTTTTCAAAAAGAAAAGTGAAAGTAAGAAGGACGAGCACCATTGAAATGGGGGAGCTCCTTGAACTTTATTCATGCTCATGGAAACCTAGCAAATCTTGAATTAAAGAAACTTTTCAATAAAAATAATTATCTCCTTGTACAATTCCATTGTATTATAAAAATAATGTGCCAAGATTTGCCTTTAGGATGATTAAACTGCTTGTTGGTTTGTGCGGTGCAAAAACAGAAACTTTGGTTGTAGTGTGCGATTTTACATTTTTTTTACTGGAACGTCGAAAGGATTTGAAACTTTTTGCAAAGTCTTGCTATACAAATTGTTGATTTTTCCTATTTTTCCATAATTTTTAGGGTTACAAAAGTATGGTTAATGTTCAGATTGCTACAGGTTGTCCTGTTTTCACATATTGCTGTTATAGCTTCATTATTTGCATATGTTTGAATTCTTGTTGAAGCCTCCTTGACTTGGAGCCATAGAATTGTGATAGCATACAGTGGGTAATGTTTGTTCATAATTATACAATAATGTTAGTGCAGTACATGATGGGATTTCATTGATCATATGCACTAACCCCGCCACTAAAAGTTCGGTTAAGTTTTGTGTGGATGAAGTGTTGGAAGATCGAGGAGGCCTCGATATGAAGAGAAGGAGGAGAGGAAAGAGCTCAATCTTGGGGATGCCCAAGGCACCCCAAGTAAATATTCAAGGAGACTCAAGCGTCTAAGCTTGGGGATGCCCCGGAAGGCATCCCATCTTTCTTCAACAAGTATCGGTATGTTTTCGAATTCGTTTCGTTCACATGATATGTGTAAACTCTTGGAGTGGTGTGTGCCTTTTATCTTTCTTTTAATAAATGCACCATGCTGGTATGAGATAGTCCTTGGTTGATTTATATAATTCTCTTTGCACTTCACTTATATCTTTTGAGTATGGCTTTATAGAATGCTTCATGTGCTTCACTTATATCATTTGAAGTTTGGATTGCATGTTTCTCCTCATATAGAAAACCGCCATTTGTAGAATGCTCTTTTGCTTCACTTATATTTGTTAGAGCATGGACATATCTTTTGTAGAAAGAACTAAAACTCTCTTGCTTCACTTATATCTATTTAGAGAGTTGACAGGAATTGGTCATTCGCATGGTTAGTTATAAAATCCTACATAAACTTGTAGATCGTTGAATATGATATGTTTGATTCCTTGTAATAGTTTTGCGATATAAAGACCCTAATATGTGGGAGGTGCTAGTGAATGATTGTGGTTTAGTAAAAATATTGGTGTTAAGGTTTGTGATTCCCGAAGCATGCACGTATGGTCTCCTAACTATGTAACCAAATTGGCGCGCATTGTATTTTGATTGTTTATATTTGCGTGAAGGTCGGGGGCGCACGATGGTTAACTCCTACCAACCTCCCCCCTAGGAGCATGCGTCGTAGTATTTTTGCTTCGAGGCATAGATTTTTTGCAATAAGTATGTGAGTTCTTTATGACTAATGTTGAGTCCATGGATTATACGCACTCTCACCCTTCCACCTTGCTAGCCACTCTAGTACCGCGCAACTTTCGCCGGTGCATCAAACCACCTTATATCCTTCCTCAAAACAGCAACCATACCTACCTATTATGGCATTTCCATAGCCATTCTGAGATATATTGCCATGTAATTCCACCGTTCTGTTTATTATGACACGCACCATCATTGTCATATTGCCTTGCATGATCATAAGATAGCTAGCATGATGTTTCCATGGATTGTCCGTTTATTGATGTCATTGTTATGCTAGATCATTGCACATCCCGGTACATCGTTGGAGGCATTCATATAGAGTCATACTTTGTTCTAGTATCGAGTTGTAATATTGAGTTGTAAGTAAATAAAAGTGTGATGATCATCATTATTAGAACATTGTCGCATGTGAGGTTATAAAAAATAAAAGAGGCCAATGAAGCCCAAATAAAAAAAGTCCAAAGAAGCCCACCAAAAAAAAGAGGCCAAAGAGCCCCCCCCCCCAAAAAAAATGAGAGAAGGGACAATGTTACTATCTTTTTTTCACACTTGTGCTTCATCATAGCACCATGTTCTTCATGATAGAGAGTCTCATATGTTGTCACTTCCATATACTAGTGGGAATTTTCATTATAGAACTTGGCTTGTATATTTCAACGACGGGCTTCCTCACATTGCCCTAGGTCTTCATGAGCAAGCAAGTTGATGCACACCCACTAGTTATCCCTTGAGCTTTCATACACTTACAACTCTAGTGCATCTGTTACATGGCAATCCATACTCACTCACATTGATATCAATTGATGGACGTCTCCATAGTCCATTGTTTGCCTAGTTGATGTGAGACTTTCTCCCTCCTTTTGTCTATCACCACCTTCTATTCCACCCATAGTGATATGTACATGGCTCACGCTCATGTATTGTACTATTGTGTGAAGAGTTGAAAAGGTTCGAAAAAGTAAAGTATGAAAACAATTGCTTGGCTGACACCGGGATGGGCATGAGGGGTACCTTGTGTTAAGAAAAGGGAGCATAAAAGACTATATGATTTTGCAGGGATAACATTCTTTAGCATTGATATTTTGAAAGACTTGATTGTTTGTTGGGATGCCCGAGTATTAATTCTTTTATGTCAAATGATAGACTATTGCTTTGAATCACTCATGTCTTAATATTCATGACATGATTAGATTACATGATCAAGATTATGCTAGGTAGCATTCCACATCAAAAATTATCTGTTTTATCATTTACCTACTGGAGGACAAGCAGAAATTAAGCTTGGGATGCTGATACGTCTCCGTTGTATCTATAATTTTTGATTGTTCCATGCCAATATTATACAACTTTCATGTACTTTTGACAACTTTTTATACTATTTTGGGGACTAACATATTGATCCAGTGCCCAGTGTCAGTTCCTGTTTGTTGCATGTTTTTTGTTTCGCAGAATATACATATCAAACGGAGTCCAAACGGGATAAAAACGGACGGAGATTTTTTTGAAATATTTATGAATTTTGGGAAGAAGAATCAACGCGATATGATGCCCGAGGGGGCCACGAGGCAGGGGTGCGCCCCAGGGGGTCAGGCACGCCCTGGGCCCTCGTGGCCACCCGTAAGGAGGTTGGTTCCCTTCTTTCGCCGCAAGAAAGCTAATATCCGGATACAAATTGTGTCAAAAATTCATCCCAATCGGAGTTACGGATCTTCGGGAATATAAAAAATGGTGAAAGGCTAGAATCTGGGAACGCGTAAACAGAGAGAGACAGAGAGACATATCCAATTTCGGAGGGGCTCTCGCCCCTCCCATGCCATGGAGGCCATGGACCAGAGGGAGAACCCTTCTCCCATCTAGGGAGAAGGCCAAGGAAGAAGGAGAAGGAGGGGGGCTCTCTCCCCCTCGCTTTCGGTGGCGCCGGAACACCGTCGGGGCCATCATCGTGTGACGGCGATCTACACCAACACCTCTGTCATCTTCACCAACATCTTCATCACCTTCCGCCATCTATCTACAGCGGTCCACTCTCCCGCAACCCGCTGTACCCTCTACTTGAACATGGTATTTTATGCTTCATATTATTATCCAATGATGTGTTGTCATCCTATGATGTCTGAGTAGATTTTCATTGTCCTATGTCCTATCGGTAATTGGTGAATTGCTATGATTGGTTTGATTTGCTTGTGGTTATGTTGTTGTCCTTTGGTGCCCATCATATTAGCGCGCGTGTGGATCACAACATAGGATTAGTTGTATGTTGATAGGACTATGTATTGGAGGGCAAGAGTGACAGAAGCTTCATCTTAGCATATAAATTTATGCATACGGGATTGAAGGGAGACCAATATATCTTAATGCTATGGTTGGGTTTTACTTTAATGAACGTTAGTAGTTGTGGATGCTTGCTAATAGTTCCAATCATAAGTGCATAGAATTCCAAGTCAGGGATGACATGCTAGCAGTGACCTCTCCCACATAAAACTTGTTATCGGTCTAGTAATGTAGTCAATTGCTTAGAGACAATTTCGCAACTCCTACCACCACTTTTCCACACTCGCTAACTAACTTTATTGCCTCTTTACCTAAAACAACCCCTAGTTTTTATTTACATGCTCTTTATATTCTTGCAACCCTATCCCGTTACACCTACAAAGTACTTCTAATTTCATACTTGTTCTACGTAAAGCGAACGTTAGTAGTTGCGGATGCTTGCTAATAGTTCCAATCATAAGTGCATAGAATTCCAAGTCAGGGATGACATGCTAGTAGTGGCTTCTCCCACAAAAAACTTGCTATCGTTCTAGTAATATAGTCAATTGCTTAGAGACAATTTCGCAACTCCTATCACTACTTTTCCACACTCGCTATACTAACTTTATTGCCTCTTTACCTAAAACAGCCCTAATTTTTATTTACGTGCTCTTTATATTCTTGCACCCTATCCCGTTATACAAAGTACTTCCAATTTCATACTTGTTCTACGTAAAGCGAACGTCAAGCGTGCGTAGAGTTGTATCGGTGGTCGATAAAACTTGAGGAAATATTTGTTCTACCTTTAGCTCCTCGTTGGGTTCGACACTCTTACTTATCGAAAGAGGCTACAATTGATCCCCTATATTTGTGGGTTATCACATGTGCAGCCCAAATGGTTGGGCCGGCAAGGCGACCGCCTTCACTGGTTGCGAGTGCTGGCAGTAGGTCGGCGACGTGGACGAGCCGCCGGGCAGGAGTTTGCATGATTCCTTCCCTCATATCTTTTCCGCAAATGTTTTTGGACTCATATCTTCCTTCGCTCTCTCTGGGTGATTCCATGTGCGTGCGTTGTGTCGCAACTTGTGATGAATGGATCAATGGAAATATTTAAAAAAATACATTATTATTAAAGTCTTGAAATTGAGTGGTATAAATACTTCCTACGTGTAAAAACGGCACTACTATTTTGTGAAGGAATAAAAACGACGCGCACTCGCTGCCGAGTAGGCATTACACGGCCGAACATCACCAATTTAACGACTGCAACCCATTTGAAGCAAACGTGGGAGAAAATTCAAGCCACAAAACCGCGGTAACAGCCACCGAAAACGAGGCCATCGGAAAAGTCAGCAGATGAGATGGAAATGGAGAAATTTGGAGAGGCAATTGGGAAAAGAAAAGAAAATGCGCATCGGCTGGCGACGACGGCGACGTGTGGTGGTGGCGGCTGGTCCCAAGCTCGGGCACACCGGTACCGATGCCGATGCTCCTCCCACTCCCCCAGCCCAGCTCACCTAATACTACGCTCTCCTCTCTCTCTATCCACCCCACCTCCCTCGGCTCTCTCGCTCGCTCGCCCGCCCGCCCGCGCCTCCCATCCGTCCCCGGGCGATGTCGTCGTCGTCGCCGCCGCCGCTGTCGCCTCGCGGGGCGGAGGAGGAGGAGGGGGACACCAGGAGCGACGGCACCGGGAGCGGCGGCGGCGGCGGCGGCACGGTGTTCAGCTACGGGGAGGCGGGGTACTGGGACGCGCGCTACGTGGAGGAGGGCGGCGCGCCCTACGACTGGTACCAGCGCTACGCCGCGCTGCGCCCCTTCGTCCGCCGCTTCGTGCCGCCGGCCTCGCGCCTCCTCATGGTCGGCTGCGGCTCCGCGCGTACGTCCTCCCCCCTCCCTCCTCCTCTCTCCTCCTCGTGATTGCTCCGTAGATAGAGACTGCGCTCGCCTAGCGCTCGAACTGGAGCAGCCAGCGTGTTGGTGATTGCGCATTCGTCTAGCAGCCAGCGTGTTGGTGATTGCGCATTCGTCCCTCGTTTCCGGAAGTAGAAGTTTCCTTTCCTTTTCCTCTCCACCTTTTCAGGTTCTGTTCAAATAGGTGCTTGACTGTGATTTGTGAATGGGGGTGATTGGCACAGACCAGCCAGTGAGTGATCTTTCTGGATAGCTCCTCGGCTAGGTGTATCTATTAGTAGTATATAACAACATGGCAATCAGATAATGTCCTTCTATCAGTCCACAGGCTGACATGTATCACTTCCAGTAATCTGATAATTATACTCTGGATGGGATAATGTGCTATGGTGCTACAGTTAGGCAATCCGTGAATTGATAGGGCTGTGATGTTGATGCCACACAAAATCAGTCAATGCCAACGGGCATGCACAGTGTGTAAGTTAATTTTTCAGAGGGACTATGGAACCACACATCTGAATTCTGAAACCAGCACAGTTGCCCAATGATGAGTTGATAATCCAAACCAAAACCAACCTTGGTTCCACTTGTTGCCCAGTAACTCAAAGTTGCTCTGGGCTTTCAGTATTATGGTGCAGACTATCTGTGCTGCATCGACGCGTTAAATGCATGGCAGCACATTTGATTTTCACTACTTGTGTGAACGCTGTGTCAAATTGTGTTACACTAGTCATAGTTTCGTTACAGATATTTCAATGCTTATGCATACACACCAGTGGTTGGGTTTTGCACCCTCGATGGGCTGATCTGGATAGAGTTTAGGATGCGCTTCTAAATCTAGGCTCGATGATTACGCTCACTGTGCTAATTTTAAATTTTCTCCCCGTTCTCTGCTGTTTGCAGTTATGTCAGAGGATATGGCCGCTGATGGCTACATGGAGATAATAAACATTGACATTTCTTCGGTCTTAATTGAGATGATGAGGAAGAAGTACTTCGATCTTCCACAGCTACAATGTATCCTTAAATATTTTACATTCCCTCTTTGTCCGGGAAGTGCAGTCTAGTGTCTGTTGATTTCCTTATGAGCTGTAGACATGCAAATGGATGTTAGGGATATGAGTAAATTCTCTGACGAATCATTTGATTGTGCCATTGATAAAGGTGTGACTTTCTTCATGCTACAGTGGCTTTCTAATAAGTATTGAGTCTATTGACAACACTTTGCTTAATGCCGTTTGTTCTTTTTGTGCATTTCTAAAGGTACTTTGGACTCTTTGATGGTAAGTAGGTAACGTTCTGTCATTGTGTCTTTTCCTTATTTTGGTACTACTTCAACATCATGGTCTTGCTGCTTCCAGTGTGGTGTAGAGGCTCCTCTCAGCGCAGCTCAGATGGTCCTGGAAGTGGACAGGTTCTTAATACTTTGACCCCCATTGAAGCATCACTTACAGCCTGATGTACACCAATATATTGTTAAGTTCAGCATTCCTGCATTCTTATCAGTGGTATCTTCTGATTATAGGCTACTTAAACCAGGGGGAGTCTTTATGTTGGTACGCAGTTTGGATAAGTTTCTTCGTAGTGCAGACTTAATATGTCATTTCCTGCCACTGATTATAATGATCATTTTTTTTTCTGAACTGCTAGATAACTTATGGTGATCCATCAGCGCGGATTCCTCACTTGAACCAACCAGTATGCAGTTGGAAAATTGTACTGTACATTCTGCGTACGTATTAGTATTATGTCAATTCGTAGATACATTCAATTTTGGTCCGCAATGTTGAAAACTTCCCCTGCTTAATAAAAATAGAATCTCTGTTTGCTTGCTCATGAATAGGGTTTGCCCCACGTTTTCTGTAAATTCGAGCTTTAACTTGTGTAGTCAACACCACTGAATTCACAGTAGTGTAGTTCATAAGAACTTTACTTATAAGATTAAAACAGAACTGTAGTATGATCATTTTTTAATGCATTGCAGCAAGACCTGGATTCAAGGGAAACATAAGAAGATCTGTCTTCGACCCTGTTCCACTGACCGAGAGTGGTAGATTGCCTGAGGGCTTTGTTCTGGAGGATCCTGACTCTCATTATATTTATGTCTGCAAAAAGGGCCAAGAATTAACAGGGATAGATTCTCCAACCTTAAGCCACTTGAAGTTGCAAGATTCCGAGTGAGCTGTAGGATAATTCATCTCACAATATTTGTGCATTGTTGTGATCCTTACAAGATCAAACAGCGTGATGCTGCCACCATTATGGCCATCCAAAAATAGAAAGTGTGCCTTTGCACGAGTATACATTTTTTCAGTGATCTTGTAAGAATCATCAAGTTATTATATTGTGTTACCACTGGTTGTAATGCGGTGCTGGAAGGAGAATATGATTGTTTGGCACATTTGAGGAACATAATTCGTCCCAGTTTCATCCTCTGTGGAATAGAAAAGAAATTGTCATTATTCATTGATTGTATTTTTGTTTGCGTGGAAGTAAAAACACTATCAGTTTCTTCAAGGAGTATATTCATGTGGTATGTTCTGGGTTTCTTGGTATCTACTGTTTCTGCCAAAAAATCTTGTTGCTCATGCCTTGAGATATCTGAGGCATAGTCATATTGCAAGTTGCAGTGCTTTTGTTATACTCCCTCCGTCCCAAAATATAAGAGTGTTGTTGACACTAGTGTAATGTCAAAAACGCTCTTATATTATGGGACAGAGGGAGTACTTCTTAGCACATGGAAGATAAATATTCAGACTTTGTAGTATCATTGCTTTTTTACCAAGATATAAATTTCATTCTCCTGGTTAGTCATTGTAACACTAACTCATGGAGGCCCCAGCTTTTCAGCATGCGAGTTTGGCAATCACTGTTCGGATGATAAATTACATCATACATACTTTATATCTATGCAAAACCATTTTGCTGGCCTGCAGTTTCATGATCTGCGGAACACGTAGATTTGATACTTCAATGGCTTTCTATATCTTACTTAACTTGATTTTGCTTGTTTCTTGTACTAAATGAAATTGATACAGCAACTGAAACCATGCAGCTTGGGATCACAGAGTTTACAGTATCCCCTGGTTTGGAGCCAACATATAAATTTCATTCCTGGTAAGTCATAGCAACATATGGAGGCGCAGCATCCTTTGGAGGCACCAGTATTGCAGCATGCCATTTTGGCATAGATCTTCAGACTTAATAGATAACACCATACAGTTTCCTATCTATATGGAAGCATTTGCTGACCTTGAGTAACATAGTCTGTGGAGCGCATGAGTTGATGATGGGTTTCTGTATCTAACTTTACTTGATTTTGCTTGTTTCGTGTACTTGAATCAAATGATAAACCTGCAAAGCTGCTGGTGTACTATCTTTTAATGTATAAACTTCTTTTGTTTTGCTAATCTTGTTCGCATTCTTTGCAGTCAGGGAGAGCTTTGCCTGCAAGGAAATTCTGGACAAGCACAAGGGCTCGCTGCGGCTGGTAGCTGGGGACCTCATGGCCTGCTCCTCTAACAGTTACCAGGCTGAGATCACCCTTGTACTGCACAATGTATCCACCCACCTCTCCGGCACCCTGCATTCACAAGATCGAACAGATCATTATATTTACCGAGTCCGAGCAAAAGCAGGTAATAATCATGATGTGACAGCTTCAAATTTTAAGATTCTCCCGAGTTTATCATCGGTTTCGAACTATTTCCGTGCACTTCTTTAGCAACTGAATTATGAAAGTTCACTGCAATTTGTTTGTTAGCTTGTTGTTGCTGTGAACAGATTTGGGAAGGGAAGAGGAGAGTGCAAGTGAGCACCTTGGTGCTACTGAACCATGGCCTCCATTTTGCCGCCACAGGGAGCTGGAGCTGGTTGACAGAGAGTCTACTGGAAGTGACGGGCACTCTCCCGTCAGTGTCTCCACTGCAAACAAAAGGTCAGTGGCCATTATTTTCAGTATTGCAGCAACACCACAAACCATTTCAATTCTTTTCTGGAATGTCACATCACAGTCTCTAAATAAGTAGTACTCCCTCTGTAAAGAAATATAAGATCGTTTAGATCACTACTAATCTGAAATGCTCGTGATACACACCTGTAAACCCAGACCCTGATGTTGTTCTTCATCAGCTCCCGGATAATAGGCAGGACCGTTTTGGCGCTGTCGACCCAGCGTGTCAAGACGTCACTGAATACAAAATAGTTGGAATATTTTGCAAGTTACGCCATGATCCGAAGAACAAGAAAAAAAAAACATGATCTGTCAATGTGATCTAGATGTAGAAGATGTGATTGCACATGGGCCATCCTGTCATCAGCATGGGCAACTTAGCAAGACGAAAACAGAATCCCTAATAATTCAACGCATGTTGCGCAAATGCATGTGCACAAACTTAAAGAAAGCAAGAACATATGGTGGTAGCTGCAATTCGCCATGTGCACTGGGATCACGCCATGCATAGGAAGAAAACGAAATAATCAGATGATGCAGGTGATAACACACCATCACATCTTGGTATCAGCGTATCTTTCCTCGAGAACACGCAATATTAACTATTCAGATCGATGGTGCTGGTACCACGCATGACCTATCTTCTCATTTGTTAATGAACCAGAAGAAATCCAGGAATCTGGACGCAAACTCGTTGATCTACATCTAGATCATGTGCTGCAAGTTTGAGCAACCAACCAGCCTTTCAGTACCCTAGTATTAAATTACTACACTGCTTACAAGTTTGCATCTACTTTCTTGTGATGCACCTGCCTACCTACCTACCGTCCATGCACGCCGGGGGCATACATACACACAATAGTTACTGGATCATCTAGATTTTGTTGCGTAGGATATTGGTAGGATAAAGTGTTGGTCTAAGACTCTAAACTCTAAACTCGTCTGGTAGATGAACACTTTTCGTGCAAGGGTATTGATTAGTGTGGTGTGTGTCGCTAGCGTGAGCAAGGGTTCATTGGAATCAATCGATATATGATTGCCTCCTCCTCCAGGTTGTGCAGCACGCACGCTAAAGCAAACGACCCGGTTTAGTACTACTTAGTAGTTGAGGCATGTCGCACCAAAGAAACCCCAATAATGCGGTGCCATGTCGACCCCTGATTGGGTTTCCTCGATCCGTCGGTTTCAGCTTGATTGTGCGCTGCACCGTGCTCTCGGATCATCACTAACACTTGTGTGCCGTCGTGCCTAAGGGATGATGCAAGCGACGGGCAGCTTAAGATATTTCTCGGCCAAGATAATGATTGATGAAGATGAAGTCTTCATCTTCATCTTTTTTTTTAATTCTTGTTATTATTGCATAAATCAGAGAGGAGTCTCCAGGTCTCTGAATCATGGTACTCCCTCCGTTCCTAAATATAAGTCTTTTTAGAGATTTCAATATGAACTACATACGGGGTAAAATGAGTGAATCTACACTATAAAGTAAAGTATGTTTATATACATCCATACGTAGTTTATATTGAAATCTCTAAAAAAACATTTATTCAGAAACATAGGGATTATGTGAGATGCATGGAGTCAACACTAGCTTAATTAATTTTGTTAGCTAAATTTGGGCAGCTACCTACATTTGTAAGGAAAAAAAGGTGGTGGAGCGAGTAGGATGGGTGTAGTGTAGGTAGCATACCTGCAGGCCGACCAGGGGTGGTCGAGGCGGGTGACGTTGGCGTGCAGCGCCTTCTGTACGTCCGGGCGGTTGAGGTACGCGTCCACGTAGTAGTCCGTGCAAGGATCGAAGTTGTCGATCTGGCCACACGTAGAACCCAAGCAAAAATCAATGTCCCTATGACTTAGCCTCATCGGCCAATCATGTGTAGCAAGTACTATGGCACACTGGTACTACTACCGTACTGTGCCAGCAGCTATGGTGTTGTCGATCGATGGAAACGCAGTCACGTACCGAGGGGGCGATGGGCGGGGTGACGAGCTTCTCCGACTGGCAGTTGGGCGCGTAGATGTTGTAGATGTCGATGTCCCGGAGGCTCTCGCCGGCCTCGCCCGACGCGTCCTCGCAGAGCGTGCTCGACGCCGGGTCGGCGCCGGCCGCCGTGAAGTTGCAGTTCTTGTTGATGCCGTCGGCCGTCTCGTCGGAGATGAGCGCGTGCGTCCAGAAGAAGTCGTACATGCCCTTGCTGTCCGTCCAGTCGTTGATCACCGCGTTCCCTGCTCTGCATGTGACTCGCACCCATCATGCAAAATTGGGACGTTTGGTAGGTTGTATGGACTCTTCAGCATGGCCCAGTGGATGCAAAAAGAGCCCTCTCAGCCAGGCTGAGGGAAACGCAAGTTTCGGGCGTATCTCGCGTGCAGGCTCCTTCCTTCGGTTTATCTCCTCTCCCTCACGTCTCTTCGCATCCATTGACCAAGCGCCGCCGGCAGGGCATCCATCGACCAACCGTCGGTCTCGCCGCCCTCGACCAACCGTCGACATCGATGTTTGCCTTTCACCATGCGCCGCCGCCCTCGACCAAGCGCCGGTGCCGCCGCGACCGCCGTCCTCGACCAAGCGCCGGTGCCGCCGCGGCCGCCGTCCTCGACCAAGCGCCCGTGCCGCCGCCGCCGCCGCCCTCGACCAAGGGCCAGTGTCGCTGCGGCCGCCGTGCTCGACCAAGTGCCTGTGTCGTCGCCGCCGACCAAGACTAACCGCTGCCATCCCCGTTTGCCCTTCACCGAGCGCTGCCGCTGGCATCTACGAAGGATCCTGCAGGTACGTGCTAGAGCCGCTGCACGCCGGATCTGGCGCCTCGCGCGGCCGCAAGCGAGGATCCAATTTCTCTGAATCCATCAAGCCCCGGATCCCATCGCCCCGTGGTGCCACAATATCCCTGTTCCTCACTTATTTCAGCCATATTTGGAAGAATCTGCTCCTCGTGCAGTCATCTCATGCAAGTTCACCAAACATCCATCTCCGTTCATGCTTGCATCAGTTCAGCCAGGCCACACTCAGCCTGGACCCCCCATACGATGCAGCCTAAAGCTAACCAGGGAACCAAACACGCCCTATCTGTTTTTCACGCCACACGTCCCACCGTCCCAAACCGTCGTCAGGGGTGACAAGACTGAGGTCGACGTGTGTGGCCGGCCAGATTATATTACTCCCTTACCATGATGCCTTTGAGGTTGATGGCCGGCGAGGCGTGGCGGAGGATGGCGTGGGCCAGCTGCGGCACGTAGTGGCCAGCGTAGCTCTCCCCGGTGATGTAGAACTCGCGGCCCTTGTACTCCGGGAAGCGCTCCAGCCAGTTGGCCAGGAACTGGTACGCGTCCTCCGCCGTCCGGTTGTCCCCGCTCCGGCCGTAGTCCGCCGTCGTGTTCGAGTACGAGTACCCCACCCCCGCCGGGCTCTCCAGGAACAGCACGTTCGCCGCTGCGCCATTAATTAATTGCCCGATCGATCACTTGTCAGCTCCTCAATGGCTTTCACGCCGGAGAACTCGAGAGCGTGGTGACTGCATGCGTACCGTGGTTCCAGGAGTAGGGGTTGCGGTAGAGCGTCTTGCCGTCGCTCATGACGCGGAACGGGCCCAGCTCCTCCATGGCGCCGTACCCCAGCGACGAGCACCCGGGGCCCCCGTTGAGCCAGAGCAGAAGGGGCTTGCCCTTGGACGACGACCCGTCGCCGTTGCCGTTCCCGCCGACGGCCTCGGCGAGGTAGTAGAACAGCGCGCGGCCGGCCGCCGCGTCGACCGTCACGTACCCGGCGTACTGCGCGAAGTCCACGCCGCGCGGCTGCCCGGGCAGCGCCTCCACGCGGTCGGCCTCCTTGCGCCCGACCTCCGCCGCAGCCGCCGCCAGCGCGGGTCTACCCGTCGCCTTCGCCGTCGTCTCCTCCTCCTCCACGGCCGCGAGCGAGGACGGCGACCCGCGCAGCCGGTTCAGGTAGTCGCCCTGCCGCGTGCGCCGCACCTTCGCCGCCGCGACCGTGCCGGGGCCCAGCGCGAGGCATTGCACCGCCACCAGCAGCACGAGTGCCACCACTGCGCTCTTCATGGCGCGCGCCAGCACTGCTCGATCAGACGGTCGTCGGAGCGAGCTAGAGCACGCTGGGGTGCACTGAGGACGGCGGGTGTCTGCGTCGATCTGGGCTGGTATTTATAAGGCGGGAACCCGGAGGCTACCAATTGAATTTGGACGTGGGACAAATGGTGACAGGTAGGAGCCCCCCGGTGGCACGGTTCTCATCCGATACAAGATAGATCGTCCATTTGATCCGTCCATGCCTCCACTAGGCACATGCTTTCATGCTACTAATGAATTTCCTCCGTTGATCCCCGGCCATTTGCTGTTAGTCTCGAGAGGGAAGGGACAGTGAAGTTGCAACTTGCAAGTTATCTGGTTCCTTTTCCTCCCACGCCACCTACGTTTTCCATTTTATCGGGGTTTTCCCCACCGGTTTTTCTTAATAGCATGTTTGTCAATATTTGGGAAGGGGAATGAAAGTTTATAGTAGGGAGTTGTATTGAGATTAAACATAGGATGACTCATTTTATTCATAATCCTTTATTTGGCGCACGATAGGAATTATGTGTGAGAATTAAGGACAAATTGTATTCCCTTGTTTGGTTCGTCGTAATTGACGAGTGACTAGACAAAAGAAGTTAACATAAGTTATGCCTCCTCTGTTAATAAAACGGTGAGAGTTGGAGTCTCAAGTCCCATGACTATCCCCTTATAAATTTCCGATCCTCCAATCAAACAATAGATTTAAAGGCTCGAACCACTTGAATTCTCATTCCCTAACTCTAATTACCCCCAACCAAACCGGCTATGAGAGCCATCTTCTTAGCTCATCAAATATAATCATGTTTTCTTTGATAAATCAATCAGAAAATATCCATGCCCCGTCGCAGCGCACGGCCAGCAGTTCTCATGTTTTGTCAAAGATCTGTTTCATTTTGTCGGTGAGACAAAGGTTGAGACCGATGGTTTCTTCATCAGAACCCATCGATTTAGTTAAACCAATCATGCACTTAATTTGAATGCTGACGCCGCTGTCAAGAAACTAAGTACTCGTTCGTTGGGTGGTCTTGTCGGTACAAATCGTGTGAATTGTGCGCAGACGACGTCGATTTGACCGATCCACTATTGAAAGTTGAGAAGACCCATCTCATCGACAGAAAAAGAAGGAAAAAAGGAAAATCTTCTCGCGGTTGCCTCTGCTTAATGAAAGAACGAGCCTGCCGTGTCTTGTCTTGATATAATCACACATGGATGGAGGAGTCTTGATCGGTCAACCTCAGCGGGGTCGTGATCAGTCATAACCATCTAGAAGACCAGAAGTGTTGATCCATTCAGCAAAGTAATAATAGTAATTACAAGGGGACCAATTAATTACAGGATGGTGGTGTGACTGGTGTCTTTAGCTGCAACGAATGTACTCCCTCCGTTTCCAAATATAAGTCTTTCTAGAGTTTCCAATAAGTGACTAGATACAGAGCAAAATGAATGAATCTACACTCTAAAATATGTCTACATACATCCGTATATTATAGTCCATTTAAAATGTCTAAAAAGACTTACATTTAGGAACGGAGGGAGTACGTAGCTGCGTATATGCACCTCGTGCATTTTGGCCCTTGTGTTGAGTATAATAGTGGGGGTGGAATTAGCTTTCCGCCCACGTACTGCGAATCTGCCGTGGCGGTGGCTGCGGCTGCTCCATCTAAGAGCATCTACAGCCGGGTGTTTCATACCACCTCATACGTTTGGGTGGATTGCCCGATCACGATTTTTTGTATTCAGACGGACCGGTACTCATCACATTCAGCCTAAATATGGAGGCGTCCGGGCACGCTCGTCACGTTTCACGCGGACTGCCCGGAAACCCGATGGTCCGACAGACGCCTCCTTCATCGCCGCGATGCGAACGTCGCATGGCGCCGCTCCGGCTCGTCGCCCGAGAGCAAATCCGTCTATTTAAGCCGGTCGGTGTTCCGCAACCCTAGCCCATCCACCTCTCCCTCTCCGCGCCGCCAGTCTGAACCCATCCACCTCGTCCCTCTCTCGCACCGACCGTCTGCCCCCGCACCGGCGCTCCACCATGCATGGTCTAGATGAAGATCACCTATTACGCAATGCTCACGCCGGAGCGCCGCTATGAGATCCAGCAGGAGATTCAGGCGAGACAAGCCGCGCGCGCGGCTCGCATCGCTGTCGGGCTGCTTCCGGACTTGCCGGAGTGAGTGAATTGCAAAAAACCACCATATTTGGGGCTTCATCTGCGGAAAACCACCAGGTCACTAATTTTTTGCAAAAATCACCGCAGATTCGGTAAACATTTTGCAAATCGCACTGATCAGGTGATTTGGCTCATTTGACCACTTTCTGACAAGTGGGACCAGATTGTAAGGAGCTGACTTGGCATAACATTTACATACACACCCTTAAATCTAAAAAGAAAAAGCAATCAAGCCCTCTTTTGCACAACTGCCAGAGAGAGGAGAGGAGGAGGCGTTCCCCGGCGAGGCCGACCTCGTCGGCGCAGACGGCCGCGCAGTGGAGGAGGTCCCTGCGGAGAGCTCCTCGACGGTGCCGGCCGGGTCGGGCCCGTGCGCCGCCGCGCGGTTGGAGCCGGGCGGCTGCTCGGCCATGGCCTCGCGCTCATGCGCTGCTGTCCATGCCACGCACAGGCAGCGGAGGAGCTCACCGTCGTCGGTCGCTGCTTGCTCCGGTGATGCATTTGTGCTGCACGCCGCCACGCCGCTACTGCTGCTTGTGCTCGTGATGTGCGCCGCTGCTTGCTTCGGGGCTGCGTGCCGCCGGCTGGGGAAAGAGAGAGGAGGGAGGAAGGAGAAAGGGAGGCGTGGGTGCATCGCCGTGCGGCTTGGGGCCGTCGTGCTTGCTACCCAGGAGAGGAGTGGGGCCGGAGTCGTAGCAGCTTGGGGACGACCCGTGCGGGGAAGGGGCCGTAGCCGCTTGGCGCTGGTCGGCGCGAGGGGTGGCGCTGCGGTCATAGCGGCTTGGGGCCGACCGGCACGGTGGCGGGGTCGTGTGGCGCTGCGGCGAGGTCGCCGGAGTGGCGCGGGGGTTGGGCAGCTCGGGGCCTCTCCCGATCCAGACGGGATCGAGGCATGGGGGAGGAGGGTCTGATTGCTTTTTCTTTTGACAATTCAGGGGTGTGTCTGTCAAAACTTTGCCAATTCACACTTGTGGTCCCACTTGTCAGAAAGTGATCAAATGAGCCAAATCACCTGATCAGTGCTTTTTGCAAAATGATTACCGAATCCGCGGTGATTTTTGCAAAAAATTAGTGACCCGGTGGTTTTTCGCAAACGATGCCCCAAATGTGATGGTTTTTTGCAATTCACTCCGCCGGAGCCAAAGGAGAAGGAGGAGGAGCAGCCGGGGAAGAGGAGAAGGAGGAGATGGCTTCAATGAAGGTGGATGAGGAGGAGCAGCCGGAGCCAGAGCTGTCGGAGCAACAGCTGCCGGGCTTCAACATGGAGCAGGCGTAGACGGAGTTCGTTGTCGCCCAATCGGAGGAGATGATGGAGCAGCAGACCATCCTGAAGTCCATCCAGAATGAGGCCTATGTAGAGGGCAACTGGGCGTTCCACCGACAGGAGCAGGCGGCGTCTGACGCGCTCTTCGCCGAATTTGACATGGAGATAGAGGCGAAAGAGGCCGGAGCGGAGCAGACGGAGGAGTCGGAGTTGCAGCTGCTGTCTATGCTGCCGGAGCCGGACACGGAGATCCTAGACATCTTCGACGACGAGTAGCTAGGTGATTGACGTAGTAGGTAGGCTTACTTAGTTTGCATGTCTTTGTACGGATTTATTTAAGAATCTAGTATGTCTGGATGCAACTCTTAAAATTCGAGGCGTTTCCGACCATTGTCCACGGACGCGCCCCGCGTATGAGGGCCATATTTAACCTATTCACCAGTAGGTGCTCTAATATCATTGGTTTGGTTGAGCAAGCTCGCAATTAGGCAATCGATTGCCACCACGATGGACGATTTGGACATAAGCTTGGCCAGCATTTGGCCAGGCAGAGTGCTCAACGTGACAGGTCGGCGTTGATCACTAGTGCCGGACGACGGTGTGGCCTCAATCCTCACGGCTGGCGTCCAATTCCGGTCGCCGTCGCCGTCGGTCTCAGCACACCTGTGTATGATTGCTGCGTGGATACGGAGGCGGCGCCGGTCGCACGTCACCGGCGGCAAATGGCTTTTTTTTTCTTTGACAAAGGATAAATTGTATTTACTCAAAATGAAACATCAAGTGCCTACAAACACAATAAACACACGTCCAGTCTTTGCATAGTTATAGGATGCACATAACTTACACCAATACACATAAAACAAATAAACACACCATAAATAGCAAATTCATATACTACTTCCGTCCTGATTTATTGGTCCCCGTTGTATTTTGTGCCAAATTTTAACCATAAATTTAACTAAAAAATATCCATGCATGTCACTAGAAATCATATCATTTAAAAATATGTTCAAATTCGAATCCAACGATATAATTTTTGTTGACATGCATTAATATTTTGTTAGTTAAATATTTGATCAAAATTTGGCATAAATTAGAAAGGGGATCAATAAACCGGGACAAAGGTAGTAAGACTTAAACAAGGAATAAACCGAAGCGATCATATCCACATCAATCACCCCTTGACATCACAAGGACAACGAGATTCTTCAACATGGACCAGCGCTTAAGTGCCACTGTCATCGAATCCAATCACAAAAGACCAGAATCAAAAAATTTACCCTGAAGAACAAGTCCGAGCATACCAGAGCAATGCCTTCAACAAAGTAACAACACAAAAAGATCACCGTTGGCAGGTATAATCAATTTGAGACCGGGTACTTGAGAAGCAACACAAATCGAAGGCAGTCATGTGTTGTCGCCACAACTTTTTTACGATCCAAGCAAGAGCATAATTGGTTTGCTACCAACATTTGGCATTGCCAACATTTGGCAAGCTAACATTTGGCAAAATCAAAAGTTGCCAACATTTGGCAACCTTTTGTGAGATTGGCAACGGAAATTGGCAAGCAACCAATCTCTAGCCAACATTTGGTAGTTGCCAAATTTTGGCATGCCAACTTTTGGCATCAAACCAATTATGCTCGAAGTCCGACCACCACCACTGCACAATCATACCCTTTGCGTCAAGGTGTTGTCATAGATTGCATCTCATCGCCGAAGGCAAGTTGGTCGGAGTGAGACCCGCCAAAACCCACCAAGGAGCCTTCCAACTACAACTCGCAATGTCGCCAGTATGAGCCGCCTCAAGCAACCACCAGATCTAGAGAGTGAAATTCTTACGAAGTTCTTTCGATGGCCACCGCAATCCACGGGGAGGCCGCCATCGCAGCCCGGAGTGGCCACCACACACACCAGCACCGACGGCGGAGCACACCCCGCCGACGCACATCGCCTGAATCAGTGGAGGGTTGCCACATGGCCAAACCCACATAGCCATCGCAACTGCGCCACCATTGAATGAGCCAGATCAGGCTAACAACTACACAACTGATGGGGGCAAGTAATAACCAACCAAAGTTAGCCAGATCCAGAAATCGTTGGAGGGACTCATGGGCGAGCCGAAGTCAGCCATGCCAAGCACTAGTAGAAAACAGGGCTTTGGTCCAGGCCTGCCCAGCCCATTAGCCCCGGTTCAATCAAGAACCGGGACCAATGGGGGCATTGGACCCGGTTCGTGAGCCCAGGGGGCCGGCCGGGCCACGTGGGCCATTGGTCCCGGTTCGTCTGGACCTTTTGGTCCCGGTTGGTGCGACGAACCGGGACCAATGGGTCTTGCTCCTGGCCCACCACCATTGGTCCCGGTTGGTGACTTGAACCGGGACCAAAGGCTCCCCTTCAGTCCCGGTTCATATCACCAACCGGGACCAATGAGGTGCCTATATATACCCCCTCGCGCAAGAGCAGAGCACACTGCTCTGTTTTTTCTGGCCGAGGGGGAGAGGGCTTGGTGGTGCTCTAGCTCACCTCCTATGCACACAACGTGTTCGATGGAATGCCCGAGCCACACTAGTTAAGCTTTTGTCCTCTCGAAGCTCTATTTTCTCCGAGATTTGTCTAGGTTTAGCGGTCCGTCACGTCCCGTCCCCGTCTTCGTCGCCGTCGATCGCCCTCGCCGATCTCGTCACCGGCACCACCGTGGTGAGCCTCTTGTTATGTCCATGCTTTTTCTTACTTTTATTATTGCTTGTTATTATTGCTTTAGATAGATATTTGTCTAATTTTCTTACGTTTATTATTGCTTGTTATTATATAGTGCGATGGTTTTGATATCCGCCCACGTGGGCCCTCGTCATGTCTACGATTCAGATGTGGTATATTATCTTTAATTTATAACTATTTGTTTTAGTGTTTATGACAATTATGCCGACCAACCTGACATGCATAGATGTTTTTATATGTCTAGGAGGTAGTTGAACCGGAAATTCCAACCGACCCTCTTGTGGACAGGTTAAATTTAGTTGAAGAGGAAAACATTTCCTTAAAGAAAAAATTGGAAAAAATGGAGGAGGAGAAGATGGAATTGGAGTTGCATGTTGCGGAAGTCGTCGATGATCACAAGATCAAAATGGACCCTATTGTCGAGAGGTTAAATTTAGTTGAAGAAGAAAACAATTTCTTGAAGGAAAAAACTAAAAAAATGAGGGCGAGAAGATGATATTGGAGTTGCATGTTGCGGATGTCGTCGATGATCACAAGATCAAGATGGATGCAATGCGGTTGAAGATTAGAAAGATTAGAAAATATGCCATTCATACCGAGGCTTGATATCATTATGCCGTTGGATCAATTGTTACCTTGGTTGCGATTATGATCGCATTTGTTTTCGCATTGAAATGTTTTACATAGTTTCGATGTGTATGGAGAGCTATATGTTGTTAGATGAGAACTATGTATGTACTTTGGTTTTAATGTGATGATGAACTTTTATTAATTTGGTCACTTAATTATCTATTTATGATGTTCTGTAATGGTTTTTGACACACTTAATTATATATAATGCACGCAGATGAACCGGCAATGGATGTACGGTGACAGACACACACCCGAGTACATTAAGGGCGTGCATGAGTTTCTAAATGCGGCTGAGGCAAACAAGCAGAATGGTTTTATGTGTTGTCCATGCACTAAATGTGGGAATACGATGTCTTACTCTAACCGGAAAATCCTTCACTCCCACCTGCTTTACAAGGGTTTCATGCCACACTATAATGTTTGGACGAGGCACGGAGAAATAAGGGTTATGATGGAAGACGGCAAAGAAGAAGAGTACGATGACAACTATGTGCCCCCTGAATACAGGGATGCTGCAATGGGGGGAGCTGGTGAAGATCAAGAGGAACCAGACGATGTGCCCAATGATGCAGCAACGGGTGAAGCTGCTGAAGATCAAGAGGAACCAGATGATGATCTCCGCCGGGTCATTGTCGATGCAAGGACGCAATGCGAAAGTCAAAAGGAGAAGCTGAAGTTCGATCGCATGTTAGAGGATCACAAAAAAAGGGTTGTACCCCAATTGCGAAGATGGCAACACAAAGCTCGGTACCGTATTGGAATTGCTGCAGTGGAAGGCAGATAATGCTGTGGCTGACAAAGGATTTGAGAAGCTACTGAAAATATTGAAGAAGAAGCTTCCGAAGGATAACGAATTGCCCGACAGTACATACGCAGCAAAGAAGGTCGTATGCCCTCTAGGATTGGAGGTGCAGAAGATACATGCATGCCCTAATGACTGCATCCTCTACTGCGGTGCATACAAGGATCTGAACGCATGCCCGGTATGCGGTGCATTACGGTATAAGATGAGACGAGATGACCCTGGTGATGTTGACGGCGAGCCCGCCAGGAAGAGGGTTCCTGCGAATGTGATGTGGTATGCTCCTATGATACCACGGTTGAAACGTTTGTTCAGAAACGGAGAGCATGCCAAGTTGATGCGATGGCACAGTGAGGACCGTAAGAAAGACTGGAAGTTGAGAGCACCCGCTGACGGGTCGCAGTGGAGAAAAATTGAGAGAAAGTACTGGGAGGAGTTTGCAAAGGACCCAAGGAACGTATGGTTTGCTTTAAGCGCGGATGGCATTAATCCTTTCGGGGAGCAGAGCAGCAATCACATCACCTAGCCCGTGACTCTATGTATGTATAACCTTCCTCCTTGGATGTGCATGAAGCGGAAGCTCATTATGATGCCAGTTCTCATCCAAGGCCCTAAGCAACCCGGCAACGACATTGATGTGTACCTAAGGCCATTAGTTGAAGAACTTTTACAGCTGTGGAATGGAAATGGTGTACATGCGTGGGATGAGCACAGACAGGAGGAATTTGACCTAAAGGCGTTGCTGTTCGTGACCATCAACGATTGGCCCGCTCTCAGTAACCTTTCAGGACAGACAAACAAAGGATACCACGCATGCACGCACTGTTTAGATGACACTGAAAGTATATACCTGGACAAATGCAGGAAGAATGTGTACCTAGGCCATCGTCGATTTCTTCCGACCAACCATCAATGTCGAAAGAAAGGCAAGCATTTCAAATGTGACGCCCCGAGACCGATGCGCCAGGTGTCAGCCAGTTATTCGTCATCGTTGCCATGTCATTTGCTTGTGTGTTGCACTTTGCCATGTCATCATGTGCATTTCATCAGCATGTTTTCAAAACTTGCATTCGTTCGGGTTCCCCAGTTCTCTCTGTTGTCCGTTCTGAGTCCAGATACACTCGCACGCGCCCGCGGCACCTCCGAATATTTATTTTATAAGTGGCCGGAAAATGTTCTCTGAATGGGTTGAAACTTGGCGTGCGGTCTTATTATAGTGTAGACAGACCGCCTGTCAAATTTCATCACATTCGGAGTCTGTTTGATAGCCCAACCGTTAAATCTATAGCGGCACTATAGCCGGATAAACGTCGGACGTTTCGGTGTTCCGAAACTGCCGCTGGGCCTCTCTCTCTCTCTCTTCTCTCGTCTCCGCCCGATGCCTTCTACACAGCCCATTTTTTACCCCTCGACTGCACGTCCGAAACTGTCCCGAACCCGACCCGGGCAGTCGTGACCGATGGGTCCGGATCATCCCCAAACATCCCTAAAACATCTCCGTTTTCTTATTTGGGCTCCCTACCTATTTATTTCTCAACCCTCCGATCCCATCGGATGTCCTAGATTTTCTCTCTTCCACTATATATAGACCAAACCTACCCAAATCAGACCAAACCCTATTTTCTAGGGATCCTCCCTGTCAAATCGCCGCCGCCACCCCTGTCCAGATCCTCCTCCTATCTCCTCCCACCTCGGGATCCATCCCCACCCAACCAGCTAATCCCTTCAATCTAGACCGCCAAACACCACCCGTAGCTACCTCCCTCCTCGTTGGACCCCGCCCTCGTGGCCACCGGCGAGCATCAGCCAAGGCCGAGAAGCCCCGCGCCTGAGGCCTCTCGCTCCTGCAGTAGACGCCCGAGGCCTCCTCCCCGAGAACCACCTCCATCCCGAGCGCCTCCTCCTGCTCGACCTCGCCACCTCGTCGCTGCCCTTCTCCGGCGACTGGATCCCGCCGGAGTGCTGCCCTAACCCTGCCTTCCCTCACGCCTCCTCCTCCCCGTTCCTTTCCCCCCTCTCTCATGCCTCTGCCTCTCTCACAGGGAACCACGTGAGGACATGGAGACTGCAGCACCGATGCCTCCTCAAGGGCCGCCTCATCCTCATCCCCCGACGCTCTTCTCTGTCGACAACCGGCCGCGCTGGGACGCCATGGCCACTTCGAACCAGGGAGATCCTCCGAGCCAGGCCAACTCGTCCAGATCCACGGGCTCCTGCCGGAATTGGAGGAAGCTGCGCCGCCAGGCCTCTCCACCTCGCTTCCCCGCCGCCCTTCATCTTGTCCCAGAGTTCCAGCGCCCGCGACCTCCTGCTCGTTCATCTGGAGACGAGGGATGCTTGTCCTCGAGCGTTGACCGTGTCGCCCGCTCCAGCGCCCCGCTTGAGCCTCCTCCCAGCCGGTCTGCTACACTACGTCCCCTGAGCCGCCTCCACCAAACGGGCCGAGGCCCATGGTGAGAATCCCCTCCTAGCACCATGTGCACTATTGGGCCAGCAGTTGCGGCCCGTTCATTGTTTTTTTTCGCGGAACGTTTTGTCTAATTATTCCAGAGACCGCAGTTTTACAGTTTAGCCCTCAAACTTCATGCATATAATAACTTCACAACTGTGCATCTTATGCAAGAACTTTATATATGAAAAATGCTTAGAATTTTGTGTAGATTCATAATATGCCACTTTCACCCCTGTCAAAAATGATAAACTTGCCGTTTTCATTAATTTGTGTAAATAACTTGCTAAAATGGTTTATTTCATAAATAAATAACCGTAGCTCGGTTTTTAATAAACTTTATATGTAAATGGGGTGGAAAAATGTGTAGAATAACATGATGCACTTTGTTTTGCTGTTTAACAACATTAAAATGGTGTAATAGGTAGAACAGTACCAAATTCATAAATATGTGCATGAGGAGTTTCCGGAATTGTTGGTGTTATTTCCGGCCTCATTTAAAATGACTAAATAGGTAGTTGTTTTTGCTTCACCCCTTGCCATGTATTGCATCATATATAGACTTGTCTTGCATCATACTTGCTTGAGCATATTGTCATGTTTTTGTGTTGTTTTTCTGTGCTTCCTACCTTGTCATGCATTGCTTCCTGTATAGACTTGTTATGCATCATACCTTGCCATGTATTGCATCATACTTGCTTGAGCATATTGTCATGTTTTTGTGTTGTTTTTCTGTGCTTCATACCTTGTCACGCATTGCTTTCTGTATAGACTTGTCATGCATCATACCTTGCCATGTATTGCATCATATATAGATTGTGTTGTTTTTCTGTGCTTCCTACCTTGTCATGCATTGCTTCCTGTATAGACTTGTCATGCATCATACCTTGCCATGTATTGCATCATATATAGATTGTGTGGTTTTTTCTGTGCTTCCTACCTTGCCATGTATTGCTTCCTGTATAGACTTGTCATGCATCATACCTTGCCATGTATTGCATCATATATAGACTTGTGTTGTTTTACTGTGCTTCCTACCTTGCCATGTTGTGCTTCCTGTATAGACTTGTTGTGCTTCCTATATAGAACTGTCTTGCATCATACTTGGTTGAGCATATTGTCATGTCTCGTGTGGTGTGTTTACCGTGTTGCTTGCTTCTTCTCGTTAGTGCTTGTTTCGTTCCGTTCGTGAGGATTCGTTCGTCTACTGATACATCCAAAACGTATCTATAATTTCTGCTTGCTCCATGCCTCTTTTGGGTGATATTGCTATGATATTCATACACTTCCATACACTTTTGATCATATTTGGACTAACCTACTAATCCAGTGCACCCCAGTGCCAGTTTCTGTTTTTGTATTTCAGGTTTTCACATTACGAGAACTGTCAGGAAAAATCCAGAAAAATTATATAAAAAAATCAGCGTTCCAGAACCTACCTTGCGCTCGAAGTACAGCCGGGGGGCGGGGGAGGGGGGCACCAGGGCCGCGCCGGGGGGGGGG
>LR738710.1:96970172-97042434 GCA_902687465.1 Secale cereale | reverse complement strand
GGGGCGCCTGGGCCCCCCGAGCCCCATCTGGTGCACCCCTTTGGCATATATTTAGAGCGTCCTTCGAAACCCTGGGGACAAAAACTCTTTTTCACGATCTCATCTCTGTTCCGCCGCCGCCGCCGCTTCCAAGATCGGGAGCACCAGGAGAACTCTTCCCGGCACCCTGCCGGAGGGGAGGATCACCACCGGGAGCGTCTCCACCACCATGGACGCCTCCCGGATGAGTTGTGAGTAGTCTCCCTTGGACCATGAGTCCATGACCAGTAGCTATGTGATGTTCTCCTCCCTTTCTTGTGCTTCACTAATTAGTCCTCGTGAGCTGCCCTACATGATCGAGGCACATATGTAATCCTTATGATGTTGCTATGTTGAGTTTGCTGGGATCCGATGGATTATGAGATTATGTTCAGATTGTGATTGAGTAATATATTTGATCTACCTCTTTTATATTTATGTTCATAAGTAATTCTTGCATGTTCTCCGTTGTTATTTATTGCTTTGGCCAAGTAGTAGGTAGTGACTCCAAGAGGGAACGTTATGCTCGATTGTGGGTTCATGCCCCTCGATGACTAGCTTGAGTGACAGAAACATGAGTCTAGGGGATGTGCTGTTGCCATAAGGGGGAAAACAACGGTGCTTGTGCCCGCGGGTGCAAGGATTGTTTACTTTACGCAAAGTTCTTTTAATGCAGTTGTCTGTTGCTTTGAGTTTACACTATGGGTGGGACTCGCAACTTAATACCAGCGAGATGTTCTGGATAGATATCTCAAGGTGGATGATTAGTAGTAGATATTGATGGATTTCGGTCTACTTACTTTGGCGTACCACCCATGCTTTGAACCTCAACCTTTCTTGCAATGTAGTCAGCATTGGTTTGCGTTCGTGGTCCTGTCAATTGCCCAGCTGTAATTCGTTTACCTCACATAGCTGTTTTATCGTCTTTTGGGAGAGAGACATCACTAGTGAATATCATGAGACTCCGGTCCATATTACCATCATTGATCACATCCGCTATTTACTTTTCGCTATTATTTACTATTGCAAACATTATCTATCACTACTATCATTTGCGTTAATCCTTTGTGAACTACAAGGCCGGAGGGATTGACAACCTCTCTGTACTCGTTGGGAGCAAAGTTATTTGTATCTGTGTGCAGGTCCACGTTGATTGCTAATATCTGGCGCCGTTAGCAGTTGACACCTACTTGTTGAACCTAGGAGTCTCTTGGGATTCGATCCTTGGCATCTTTGCTAAGGGAAAAACTTCCACAACACTGCATCTCACACCTTCCACTTGGGGTAACCAACGAGGGGTTAGAGGCCCATCAAGGAGTTTTTCTGGCGCCGTTGCCGGGGACTCCACTCTTCAGGATAGGGGAGTTGCATGCTATCTTTTACCTTTGCTTTTTAGTCTTGTTAGTTTACCTTTCAGTTTTTGCTTTAGTACCTTTTTATCGAAAAACACAAAAATAGTTATCTTGCTTGCTTGCTACTATGGGTTCCACCGAGAACACCAAGTTGTGTGACTTCACTAGTCACAACAACGATGACTTTATCAGCACACCTATCACTACACCTGCCACTTCAGCACCTTCATATGAAATTAAACCTGCTTTACTGAACTTAGTTATGAAAGATCAATTCTCCGGTGCTGGAGATGATGCTGCTTTACACTTAAACAACTTTGTTGAACTTTGTGATATGCAAAAGTACCAAGAAATAGATGGTAATATTGTTAAGCTTAAGATTTTTCCTTTCTCCTTGAGAGGAGGAGCTAAAATTTGGTTTCAGTCTTTGCCTAGAAATAGCATAGATAATTGGGACAAGTGCAAAGATGCTTTTATCGGAAAATACTATCCACCTGCTAAAATTATCCAACTTAGAAGTAACATAATGAATTTTAAACAATTGGATAATGAACACGTTGCCCAAGCTTGGGAACGTATGAAATCTCTTATCAAGAACTGCCCTACTCATGGTTTGACTACTTGGATGGTTATCCAAACTTTTTATGCAGGCTTGAACTTTACCTCGCGGAACTTGTTAGATTCGGCCGCGGGAGGAACTTTTATGTCAACTACACTTGGTGCTGCCACAAAGCTTCTCGATGAGATGATGACCAACTATTCCCAATGGCACACCGAACGCGCTCCAACAGGTAGGAAGGTAAACTCTGTCGCGGAGATTTCCTCCCTTAATGAAAAAGTTGAGTTGATCATGTCTCTACTTTCGAAGCAATCTTCTGTTGATCCTCGCGATGTTCCTTTAAATTCTTTGATTGCTCAAGAACAAGTAGATGTGAATTTTATCTCTAGAAACAGTTTTAACAACAATGCTTATAGGAGTAATTTTGGTAGCAATACTAGACCGTTCCCCTCTAATTCTTATGGGAACAACAATGCTTATCCTATCACCAAGAACTCCACTACTGAACTAGAGACTATGCTTAAAGATTTCATCACTACCCAAAAAGCCTTTAATAAGAGTGTAGAAGAAAAACTACATAAACTAGATGATCTTTCTTTTAAGGTTGACCATTTAGCCAATGAGGTAAAATTGCTAAAAATTAAAACTTCTCCTCTTGAGGAGAGGGAAGTCACTCCTATAAATGCTATTCAAGTGCAAATTAATGAAAACATTAGGATGATGGCTAAACTTAAAGAGAGATGGGCTGGAGAAAGGGAGGAAGAAGATAGAATTAAGAGCCTTCCTACCCACCACACTGTTGCTACTATCCAAATTGTTGAGGATATCCAAACTCTTAGCACCCAATGTACTCCTGGTCCCATTGGACCTATTAATGGTGATGCTATGACTATAGAAACTACCAAACAAATGAACCTAAAGGACACCACTACCACTTTACTTGATGCTCGTGACCTTGATTTTGATAATTGCACTCTTACCGAAGTTATTGATTTCCTTCACAAGATGTCTAGAGATCCCCGCACTAGCACGCTTAACCTTGCCTTCACAGAGCATATCACTAATGCTCTCATCAAAGCTAGGGAGGAGAAACTTAGAATAGAAGCCTCCATACCTAGAAAGCTAGAAGATGGTTGGGACCCTATGATAAAAATTAATTTGAATGACTTCTCTTGCTATGCATTATGTGATGTTGGAGCTAGTACCTCTGTTATGCCCAAAAGAATATATGATATGGTTAAATTGAAACCTTATGATTCTTGTTCTTTTGGTGTTCGTCTCGTTGATTCTTCCATAAAGAAACCTTTGGGGAGGATCGACGATGTTCTTATCGTTGTCAATGATAATTATGTTCCCGTTGATTTTACTATTATGGATATTGAATGTGATCCTTCGTGTCCAACTATTTTGGGACGTCCCTTTTTACGCACCGTTGGTGCTATCATTGACATGAAAGAGGGTAATATAAAATTTCAGTTTCCTCTCAAGAAAGGGATGGAACACTTCCCTCGAAAGAAGATCAAGTTACCTTTTGAGTCCGTTATACGGGCTAGCTATTCTTTTACTCTTGATAAAACTTGATCTATATGCATTATGCCTAGCTTAAAGGCATAAAAGAAAGCGCTTTTGGGAGGCAGCCCACATGAATAAATTTTTATATTTTGCTTTTGTTGTGTCTTGATGTTGTTTACTACAGTAGCATCATCATTGTATCTTTGCTTTTCATATTTGTGCCAAGTATAGCCTCTGATTGCTAGAAAGTTCAAAAGTTGTGAGGTGCTGTCCAGGAAACAGATTCTGTCCTTGGATAGAAAAATTCGTATAAAATCACCAGATCATCTTTTTGGTCTGAATTTTTTCGACAACGTTCTCTATATAATTGTCTTTCGTGCGTCTGTTCTGAGTTTTTTGATTTGAGTTGCAGAAGTACCCCGAACAAATCAATTACTACCTGCTGTTCTGTTTTTCACAGATTCTGTCCTGTTTTGCCTTTCCTTCATTTTGCAAACCGAGAGCTTGCTTTTTCTTTGCAAAAACCTTTTGGCAATCTTGAGAAACAGTAGAACTTCAAGAATATCTTTATTTCCAGCAAGTAACAATTATTTTATTAAGGGTACTAACCTCGCTAATCAGATTATAATGAGTTATGTATGAAGGGAGTTTTCAAGTGTGCGAGGGAAGATGATAAAAAGATTCAGGAGTGTCAAGCGCTCAAGCTTGGGGATGCCCCCGTGCACCCCCAAGAAATATTCAAGGAGACTCAAGCGTCTAAGCTTGGGGATGCTGTCACATCCCTAGCTAGCACTTGCATTAGGACCTAACTAGAGTGTGCATCATGTTTACTTTCAAAGAAACTTGAAATGGGATTAACAGAAACCCCAGCACCCCTCCCCTAACAACTAGGGTTTGCTAAAATATTTTCCAATGTACCCAAAATGCCCTTCAAAATGTTCATCATTTCTGCCTTGGTCTTGAACCTCTGCCAAAAATGGTGCACATTTTTCTAGGACAATCTAGGGCTTTGGATTAAATCATATGGTATTTGAATTTGGGCATTTAAATGCTACAAAATATTTTAAATGCTCAAATAATCATAAACTATAATGTTTCCTACTGTTCATATTATATACAGCAGGTATGACAAGTGTTATGAGTTGCAAAAATGCTTTGGCATTTTATTTAAATAAACAAAGTTGCAAAAGAAATGAAACAGAAAAGAAAATAGGAAAAAAAAGGAGAGAGAGAACTTACCTGGCGCCTACCCGGCCCACCTGCCGGCCCAGCCCAGCTGCCGCTCCACGAGCTGCTTGGCTCGGCCAGGCAGGCAGGCAGGTTCTCGACGGAGACCGCACGGCGCGCCACGCAGCTGCCCGCCGCCCTGCTTCGTCCCCTCGCCGTCCTGGAGGGCTGGTTCGATCGTCCACGTCCTCCTCGACCCCGCAGACACCTCCACCTCCCCCTAGTTCCTCTCCTCCGCTCTCCCCGTGCCATGGCCGACGCTGCCGTGATCGCACCGTCGTAGAAGCCGCGTCCACCGTCGTCCCTGAGCTCCGCCCTGGTGTCCATCGTCTCCGCCGTCCTCGACTGCTTCGAACAGGCCGAGCCCCGAGCGCTCGCCCGCCCTGGAGACGCCCCCGACCTCTTCTTCCCCAACTCCGGCCGCGGAGATCCCCCTCGCCGTTCTGCTCAGCTCCGACCACCCCCGAGCTCGCTCCGGTGCTCGCTGCAACCCCTGTGAGGCTAGCTACCTCCTCCCCCTCTCCGTTGGCTCCCTTTTGCCCTGTAACACACTGCACGAAGCTCAACCACACGCACCGCCGCCATGCTCGCCGCCGGTGATGCTCCGGTGACCATTTGGTCACTGGCACCCGTCCAACGTACTCACCACAGCACGTAGATGCGAACGGTGCTACGCACGCATCGCCTAGGCCCCTGCAGCCGTTTCTCCACACACGCCCGACGTCGGTCGCCGCCGTCGAGCTCGTTGCCGTCGTCTCCGGCCACCCCAGGTCCGGCGACCACCACCATCCGACGCGCAACAGCAAGGGCTATCCAACGCACCCAGCCGCAGCTCGAGCCGTGCACCGTAGGCGTTTTCCGAAGCACGCCGCCGCGTTTGGCCTCGCCGGCGGCTAGACGCCGGCGAGTTGGACCTGTTTTGACCCCTTGGGTCAATGACATGTGGGCCCTGCCCGCAAGTCAAAGCTAGTTTAGGTGTTAATTTAATTTTAATTAGTTAATTAGTTTAGTCACTGACAAGTGGGCCCAGGCCCCACTGACAGCTAATTAGTTTTAGTTTAACTCTAATTAACTCAGTTAATTAGCTGTGACACTGACATGAGGGACCCACTGGTCAGGTTTGACTTGGACTAGCTCCTGTTGACTGCCTGACGTCAGCATGATGTCATGCTGACGCAGTAAAGGTTTTTCTGGGATTTTTAGATTAAAAATAATTCAGGAAATTCCAGAAAATACCCAAAACTTCTAAAAATCATATAAAATCAACCATAGCTCAGATGGAAAAGATTTATATATGAAAAATGATCAGAAAAATCCAATCTTTCTGATGGCACTGGTTTCATGCATGTTTGAATAAGTTAACTTGCTGTTTATATCAAAAACATGATAATGCACTTATT
Source organism: Secale cereale (assembly GCA_902687465.1). Taxonomy (NCBI): domain Eukaryota; kingdom Viridiplantae; phylum Streptophyta; class Magnoliopsida; order Poales; family Poaceae; genus Secale; species Secale cereale. The sequence continues at coordinate 97,036,366 of LR738710.1, read as the reverse complement.
TAAATAATAGTTTGAACTTCAATTTGAATCCTTGATTCAAATAGGTTCAAACCCTTCTGGTTTTAGTTGCATTAGCCAACACACATGCATCTTGCCATGTCATGAGCATGCATCATATTGTTGCATTTGTTTGTTAATGATTGTATCGCCGGAATTCCCTGTGTTAGGTCCTGCTCCCGAGGATACTGCTGCGTATCCAGTTGAAGAGCAGTACCCGACAACTACCTTGTCAGGCAAGCAATCATTGATCATTCCGATACAAACCCAATCTTCTCGCTCCTGCTCTCTTTTACTGCATTAAGGCAACAGCGCGTGAACTGCTACTTGCTGCGGTAGTTGAACCCTATTCCCTTGCATGACCTGTCATTGCCACAGTAAATAGTTGAAACCCACTAGCATGTGTAGGAGTTGTTTGAGCCATGTGATGTGTGATCCACCATGCTATTTACTTATGTTGCCTGCTATGCTTAGAGTTGTGTCTGGTCTGATTCATCTGGGTGATGGATCAGAGTGAAACAATCTTTCGATAAAGAGAAGGAAGTGTGGAATACATTTGGTAAAGGTATCGATGAAAGGCCATGTAGGAGTACGTGGTGGGTTGTTTCATTGGAACCGTACATAGGACCCGAGATCTGTATGTGTGGTTCAAGTTGCAGTTACTACCATGCATTGGGCCCGAAACCAATGGACCCTCTCGACTTATTAATTACCATCGATCTCTGTCCAGGAGTTGCAACTAGTTTCTGGTGTTTATAGCTTACTGGAGGTCGTGCACAATGCTGACCCTCGGGGTGGGTTGTGATGCGACAGGTACGTGGCACGGTGTACCGGTTGCCCGTTTGGTGACTCGGGAACCCTGTACACATCGTTTGGGGCCGTGAGCGACACCCCGACCGGATCTCCCCACGGATGGAACCCAAATAGGTGATAAACCTGGACGAGAGACTTGAGTAGTTAGTCAGGTCGTGGCTGACACCCCCGCTGGGCTTCCGCTTGAAGGTTGCCGAGTACACGCCGAGTAAACGGCGATTAGTGGTGAAAGCGTGTGTGAAGAGGTACACCCCTGCAGGGTTATCAAACTATTCGAATAGCCGTGGTTCGCGGTACGAACTACTTGGTTGCTCTTACAGTTCATAGACAAGTTGATGGTTACTACTAAAAGCCTCAAGATAAGCGTGAGTGCCGTGGATGGCCCTTCCGTAGGATGACGGAAGAGGATCCTCGGTAGTGTATTGATGTGGTGAGTAGAGGACTCGTGTTCGTAATAACATCTTGCAATCCGTTGAGAGTTGTAGTATAGGTTAGCCAAGGTCAAAGCTGGCATTCTGCTATAAACTCCACTACCCCCTTTGATAATGTTGCATGTATGATAGGTTCTGTGGTAAGACTTGCTGAGTACCTTTTGAAGGAAATATGCCCTAGAGGCAATAATAAAGTTATTATTTATTTCCTTATATCATGATAAATTTTTATTATTCATGCTAGAATTGTATTAACCGGAAACTTAATACATGTGTGAATACATAGACAAAACAGAGTGTCCCTATTATGCCTCTACTAGACTAGTTCATTGATCAAAGATGGTTATGTTTCCTAGCCATAGACATGAGTTGTCATTTGATCAATGGGATCACATCATTAGGAGAATGATCTGATGGACAAGACCCATCCGTTAGCTTAGCACTATGATCGTTTAAGTTTTACTGCTATTGCTTTCTTCATGACTTATACATGTTCCTATGACTATGAGATTATGCAACTCCCGAATACCGGAGGAACACTTTGTGTGCTACCAAACGTCACAACGTAACTGGGTGATTATAAAGGTACTCTACAGGTGTCTCCGAAGGTACTTGTTGGGTTGGCGTATTTCGAGATTAGGATTTGTCACTCCGATTGTCGGAGAGGTCTCTCTGGGCCCACTCGGTAATGCACATCACTATAAGCCTTGCAAGCATTGCAGCTAATGAGTTAGTTGCGGGATGATGTATTACGGAACGAGTAAAGAGACTTGTTGGTAACGAGATTGAACTAGGTATTGAGATACCGACGATAGAATCTCGGGCATGTAACATACCGATGACAAAGGGAACAATGTATGTTGTTATGCGGTTTGACCGATAAAGATCTTCGTAGAATATGTGGGAGCCAATATGAGCATCCAGGTTCCGCTATTGGTTATTGACCGGAGACGTGTCTCGGTCATGTCTACATAGTTCTCGAACCCGTAGGGTCCGCACGCTTAAGGTTTCGATGATAGTTTTATTATGAGTTTATGAGTTTTGATGTACCGAAGGAGTTCGGAGTCCCGGATGAGATCGGGGACATGACGAGGAGTCTCAAAATGGTCGAGACGTAAAAATCGATATATTGGACGACTATATTCGGACATCGGAAAGGTTCCGAGTGATTCGGGTATTTTCGGAGTACCGGGGAGTTACGAGAATAGAGGAGAGAGGCCAAAAGGAAGGAGGCGTGCACCCCCCTTCTGGTCCGAATTGGACAAGGGGTGCAGCCCCCTTTTCCTTCTCCCTCTCCCCCTCTTTCCTTCTCTCCTACTCCGGAAAGGAAAGGGGAATCCTACTAGGACTTGGGAGTCCTAGTAGGACTCCCCACACTTGGCGCGCCCCCTCTAGGGCCGGCCTCTCCCTCCCTCCTTTATATACGGGGGCAGGGGGCACCTCTAGACACAACAATTGATCTCTTGATCTCTTAGCCGTGTGCGGTGCCCCCCTCCACTATAGTTCTCCTCGATAAATATTGTAGCGGTGCTTAGGCGAAGCCCTACGACGGTAGAACATCAAGATCGTCACCACGCCGTCGTGCTGACGGAACTCTCCCTCGACACTCGGCTGGATCGGAGTTCGAGGGACGTCATCGAGCTGAACGTGTGCTAGAACTCGGAGGTGCCGTAGTTTCGGTGCTTGATCAGTCGGGCCGTGAAGACGTACGACTACATCAACCGCGTTGTTCTAACGCTTCCGCTTTCGGTCTACGAGGGTACGTAGACTCACTCTCCCCTCTCGTTGCTATGCATCTGGTAGATAGATCTTGCGTGATCGTAGGAAAATTTTAAAATACTACGTTCCCCAACAGTGGCATCATGAGCCAGGTCTATGCGTAGATGATATGCACGAGTAGAACACAATGAGTTGTGGGCGATACTAGTCATACTGATTACCAGCATGTCATACTTTGCTTCAGCGGTATTGTGAGATTAAGCGGCCCGGACCGACATTATGCGTACGCTTACGCGAGACTGGTTTCACCGTTACGAGCACTCGTTGCTTAAAGGTGACTGGCGGGTGTCTGTCTCTCTCACTTTAGCTGAATCAAGTGTGGCTACGCCCGGTCCTTGTGAAGGTTAAAACAACACATATTTGACGAAACATCGTTGTGGTTTTGTATGCGTAGGTAAGAACGGTTCTTGCTAAGCCCGTAGCAGCCACGTAAAACTTACAACAACAAAGTAGAGGACGTCTAACTTGTTTTGCATGGCATGTTGTGATGTGATATGGTCAAGACATGATGAGTTATACGGTCTTGTATGAGATGATCATGTTTTGTAATGTTATCGGCAACTGGCAGGAGCCATATGGTTGTCGCTTTATTGTGTGAAATGCAATCGCCATGTAATTGCTTTACTTTATCACTAAGCGGTAGCGATAGTCGTAGAAGCAATAGTTGGTCAGACGACAACGATGCTACGATGGAGATCAAGGTGTCGCGCCGGTGACGAAGGTGATCATGACGGTGCTTTGGAGATGGAGATCAAAAGCACAAGATGATGATGGCCATATCATGTCACATATTTTGATTGCATGTGATGTTTATCTTATTATGCTTCTTATTTTGCTTAGTTCGACGGTAGCATTATAAGATGATCCCTTACTAAATTTCAAGGTATAAGTGTTCTCCCTCAGTATGCACCGTTGCGAAAGTTCGTCGTGCCGAGACACCACGTGATGATCGGGTGTGATAAGCTCTACGTTCAAATACAACGGGTGTAAGCCAGTTTTGCGCACGCAGAATACTCGGGTTAAACTTGACGAGCCTAGCATATGCAGATATGGCCTCGGAACACTGGAGACCGAAAGGTCGAGCGTGAATCATATAGTAGATATGATCAACATAAGATGTTCACCATTGAAACTACTCCATCTCACGTGATGATCGGACATGGTTTAGTTGATTTGGATCACGTGATCATTTAGATGACTAGAGGGATGTCTATCTAAGTGGGAGTTCTTAAGTAATATGATTAAATTGAACTTTAATTTATCATGAACTTAGTCCTTGTAGTATTAGCATATCTATGTTGTAGATCAATAGCTCGCGATGTTGCTCCCCGTTTATTTTTTATATGTTCCTAGAGAAAACTAAGTTGAAAGATGTTAGTAGCAATGATGCGGAATTGTTCCGTGATCTGAGGATTATCCTCATTGCTGCACAGAGAATTATGTCCTTGATGCACCGCTAGGTGACATACCCATTGCAGGAGCAGATGTAGACGTTATGAATGTTTTGACAAAAGCTCGGTATGATGACTACTTGATAGTTTAAGTGCACCATGCTTTATGGCTTAGAACCGGGACTTCAAAAAACGTTTTGAACGCCACGGAGCATATAAGATGTTCCAAGAGTTGAAATTAGTATTTCATACTCATGCCCGTGTCGAGAGGTATAAGACTTCTGACAGTACTTTGCCTACAAGATGGAGGAGAATAGCTCAACCAGTGAGCATGTGCTCAGATTGTCTGGGTACTACAATTACTTGAATCAAGTGGGAGTTAATCTTCCAGATAAGATAGTAATTGACAAAGTTCTCTAGTCACTATCACCAAGTTAGTAGAACTTCGTGATGAATTATAATATGCAAGGGATGACGGAAGGAATTCCCGAGCTCTTCGCAATGCTGAAGTCGGCGAAGGTAGAAATCATGAAAAAGCATCAAGTGTTGATGGTTAACAAGACCACTTGTTTCAAGTAAAGGGCAAAGGGATAGAAGGAGAACTTCAAGTAGAATGACAAGCAAGTTTTCACTCCCGTGAAGAAACCCAAAGCTAAAACTCAAGCCTGAAACTAAGTGCTTCTACTGCAAAGGAAATGGTCACTGGAAGTGGAACTGCCCTAGATACTTGGCGGATAAGAAGGATGGCAAAGTGAACAAAGGTATATTTTGATATACAGATTATTGATGTGTACTTTACTAGTGTTCATAGCAACCCCTGGGTATTTGATACCGGTTCAGTTGCTAAAATTAGTAACTCGAAACGAGAATTGCAGAATGAACAGAGACTAGTTAAAGGTGAAGTGACGATTTGTGTTGGAAGTGGTTCCAAGATTGTTATGATCATCATCGCACACTCCCTATACTTTCGGGATTAGTGTAAAACCTAAATAAATGTTATTTGGTATTTGCGTTGAGCATGAATATGATTTGATCATATTTGTTGCAATACGGTTATTCATTTAAAGTCATAGAATAATTGTTATTCTGTTTACATGAATAAAACCTTCGATGGTCATACACCCAATGAAAATAGTTTGTTGGATCTCGATCGTGGTGATACACATATTCATAATATTGAAGCCAAAAGATGCAAGGTTAATAATGATAGTGCAACTTATTTGCGGCATTGCTGTTTAGGTCATAATGGTGTAAAGCGCATGAAGAAACTCCATAGTGATGGACTTTTGGAATCACTTGATTATGAATCACTTGGTGCTTGCGAACCATGCCTCATGGGCAAAGATGACTAAAACTCCGTTCTCCGGAACAATGGAGCGAGCAACAGATTTGTTGGAGATCATACATACAGATGTATGTGGACCAATGAGTGTTGAAGCTCGCGGCGGGTATCGTTATTTTCTGACCTTCACTGATGATTTGAGCAGATATGGGTATATCTACTTAATGAAGCACAAGTCTGAAACATTTGAAAAGTTCAAAGAATTTCAAAGTGAAGTGGAGAATCATCGTAACAAGAAAATAAGAGTTTCTACGATATGATCATAGAGGTAAAATATTTGAGTTAGCGAGTTTGGCCTTCAGTAAAAACAATGTGAAATAGTTTCACTACTCACGCCACCTGGAACACCATAGTGTAATGGTGTGTCCGAACGTCATAACCGTACTTTATTAGATATGGTGCGATCGATGATGTCTCTTACCGATCTACCACTATCGCTTTTGGGGTTATGCATTAGAGACAGATACATTCACGTTAAATAGGGCACCATCTAAATCCGTGGAGATGACACCGTATGAACTGTGGTTTGACGAGAAACCTAAGCTGTCATTTCTTTAAGTTTGGGACTGCGATGCTTATGTGAAAAAGTTTCAACATGATAAGCTCGAACCCAAATCAAAGAAGTAAATCTTCATAGGATACCCAAAAGAAACTGTTGGGTACACCTTCTATCAAAGATCCGAAGGCAGGGTCTTTGTTGCTAAGAGTGGATCCTTTCTAGAGAAGGAGTTTCTCTCGAAAGAAGTGAGTGGGAGGAAAGTGGAACTTGATGAGGTAATTGTACCTTCTCCCGAATTGGATAGTAGTACATCACAAAAACTGGTTCCAGTGATTCCTACACCAATTAGTGAGGAAGCTAATGATGATGATCATGAAACTTCGGATCAAGTTACTGCTGAACTTCGTAGATCAACCAGAGTGCGTTCCGCACCAGAGTGGTACGGCAACCCGGTTCTGGAAGTCATGTTACTGGACCATGATGAACCTACGAACTATGATGAAGCGATGATGAGCCCAGATTCCGCAAAATGGCTTGAGACCATGAAATCTGAGATGGGATCCATGTATGAGAACAAAGTGTGGACTTTGGTTGACTTGCCCGATGGTCGGCAAGCCATCGAAAATAAATGGATCTTCAAGAGGAAGACTGACACTGACAGTAATGTTACTGTTTACAAAGCTCGACTTGTTGCGAAAGTTTTTCAACAAGTTCAAGGAGTTGACTACGATGAGACTTTCTCACCCGTAGCAATGCTTAAGTCTGTCCGAATCATGTTAGCAATTGCCGCATTTTATGAAATCTGGCAAATGGATAACAAAACTGCATTCTTTAATGGATTTATTAAAGAAGACTTGTATATGATGCAACCAGAAGGTTTTGTCAATCCTAAAGGTGCTAACAAAATGTGCAAGCTCCAGCGATCCATCTATGGACTGGTGCAAGCATCTCGGAGTTGGAATATACGCTTTGATAAGTTGATCAAAGCATATAGATTTATACAGACTTACGGTGAAGCCTGTATTTACAAGAAGTGAGTGGGAGCACTACAACCTTTCTGATAAGTATATGTGAATGACATATTGTCGATCGGAAATGATGTAGAATTTTCTAGAAAGCATAAAGGAGTGTTTGAAAGGAGTTTTTCAAAGAAAGACCTTGGTGAAGCTGCTTACATATTGGGCATCAAGATCTATAGAGATAGATCAAGACGCTTGATAAGACTTTCGATGAGTACATACCTTGATATGATTTTGAAGTAGTTCAAAATGGATCAGTCAAAGAAGGAGTTCTTACCTGACTTGTAAGGTGTGAAGTTGAGTAAGACTCAAAGCCAGACCACGGCATAAAAATATAGAGAGAATGAAAGTCATTCCCTATGCCTCAGCCATAGGTTCTATAAAGTATGCCATGCTGTGTACCAAACATGTTGTGTACCTTGCCATGAGTTTGTCAAGAGGGTACAATAGTGATCCAGGAGTAGATCACTGTACAGCGGTCAAAATTATCCTTAGTAACTGGATGACTAAGGAAATGTTTCTCGATTATGGAGGTGATAAAGAGTTCGTCGTAAAGGGTTACGCTGATGCAAGCTTTGACACTAAATCCAGCTGACTCTAAGTATCAATCTGGATGCGTATTGAAAGTGGGAGCAATTAGCTAGAGTAGCTCCATGCAGAGCATTGTAGACACATAGACATTTGCGAAATACATACGGATCTGAATGTGACAGACCCGTTGACTAAACTTCTCTCACGAAGCAAAACATGATCACACCTTAGTACTCTTTGGGTGTTAATCACATGACGATGTGAACTATCGGTGTTAAATCACATGGCGATGTGAACTAGATTATTGACTCTAGTGCAAGTGGGAGACTGAAGGAAATATGCCCTAGAGGCAATAATAAAGTTATTATTTATTTCCTTATATCATGATAAATGTTTATTATTCATGCTAGAATTGTATTAACCGGAAACTTAATACATGTGTGAATACATAGACAAAACAGTGTCCCTAGTATGCCTCTACTAGACTAGCTCATTGATCAAAGATGGTTATGTTTCCTAGCCATAGACATGAGTTGTCATTTGATCAACGGGATCACATCATTAGGAGAATGATCTGATGGACAAGACCCATCCGTTAGCTTAGCACTATGATCGTTTAAGTTTTACTGCTATTGCTTTCTTCATGACTTATACATGTTCCTATGACTATGAGATTATGCAACTCCCGAATACCGGAGGAACACTTTGTGTGCTACCAAACGTCACAACGTAACTGGTGATTATAAAGGTACTCTACAGGTGTCTCCGAAGGTACTTGTTGGGTTGGCGTATTTCGAGATTAGGATTTGTCACTCCGATTGTCGGAGAGGTATCTCTGGGCCCACTCGGTAATGCACATCACTATAAGCCTTGCAAGCATTGCAGCTAATGAGTTAGTTGCGGGATGATGTATTACGGAACGAGTAAAGAGACTTGTTGGTAACGAGATTGAACTAGGTATTGAGATACCGACGATCGAATCTCGGGCATGTAACATACCGATGACAAAGGGAACAATGTATGTTGTTATGCGGTTTGACCGATAAAGATCTTCGTAGAATATGTGGGAGCCAATATGAGCATCCAGGTTCCGCTATTGGTTATTGACCGGAGACGTGTCTCGGTCATGTCTACATAGTTCTCGAACCCGTAGGGTCCGCACGCTTAAGGTTTCGATGATAGTTTTATTATGAGTTTATGAGTTTTGATGTACCGAAGGAGTTCGGAGTCCCGGTGAGATCGGGGACATGACGAGGAGTCTCAAAATGGTCGAGACGTAAAAATCGATATATTGGATGACTATATTCGGACATCGGAAAGGTTCCGAGTGATTCGGGTATTTTCGGAGTACCGGGGAGTTACGGGAATAGAGGAGAGAGGCCAAAAGGAAGGAGGCGTGCACCCCCCTTCTGGTCCGAATTGGACAAGGGGTGCAGCCCCCTTTTCCTTCTCCCTCTCCCCCTCTTTCCTTCTCTCCTACTCCGGAAAGGAAAGGGGAATCCTACTAGGACTTGGGAGTCCTAGTAGGACTCCCCACACTTGGCGCGCCCCCTCTAGGGCCGGCCTCTCCCTCCCTCCTTTATATACGGGGGCAGGGGGCACCTCTAGACACAACAATTGATCTCTTGATCTCTTAGCCGTGTGCGGTGCCCCCCTCCACTATAGTTCTCCTCGATAAATATTGTAGCGGTGCTTAGGCGAAGCCCTACGACGGTAGAACATCAAGATCGTCACCACGCCGTCGTGCTGACGGAACTCTCCCTCGACACTCGGCTGGATCGGAGTTCGAGGGACATCATCGAGCTGAACGTGTGCTAGAACTCGGAGGTGCCGTAGTTTCGGTGCTTGATCAGTCGGGCCGTGAAGACGTACGACTACATCAACCGTGTTGTTCTAACGCTTCCGCTTTCGGTCTACGAGGGTACGTAGACTCACTCTCCCCTCTCGTTGCTATGCATCTGGTAGATAGATCTTGCGTGATCGTAGGAAAATTTTAAAATACTACGTTCCCCAACACCTTTGTACTCATGTTTGCTTAATAATTGTTGCAGAGGAGAACCCTGCCCCTGCCGATGGGTTCTACATAGACGTTGACGTCGACGAGTAGCTTGACACCCAGACGGTGATCTGGAGCTTGTGAAGGGCCTTGTAGATAGCCAGGCTACACCAAGCCTGTTTTATTTTCTAAGTTGTCTGTACTCAGGCATGTAGCTTCCGCTTGTGCTTGTATGACTGTATGACTTGAGTGTTGGGTCATGTGACCCCTACCTGTATGAATATGTTATGTATGGCTCTTGGAGCCTTTTAAATAAAGTACTTTGAGTCATAGAGTTCTGTTGTGATGCAATGTTGTATTTGCACATATTGAGCATATTGCGTGTATGATTGAAATGCTTGGTATGTGTGGGATCCGACACCTAGTTGTTTTCCTTTGGTAGCCTATCTTACAGGGAAATGCCTCCTAGTGATTCCAATGAGCCTTGGTAGCTTGCTACTGCTCGGAACACGTAGGCTGGCCGGCATGTGTCCTTCTTTGTTCCTGTGTCTGTCCCTTAGGGGAAATGTCACGCGTTGTTCCTTTAAGTCCATGTAGCTTGCTACGACTTGGGTTCATACGTTGATGACCGACACGTTCGTTGCTGGGTCATGGATGCCTGTCTCTGTAATTTAGTGCCACTTTTGGTTTATAACTAGCCATGTCGGCCCGGGTTCTCTGTCATATGGATGCTAGCGACATTGTCATATACGTGTGCCAAAATACGCAAACGGTCCCGGGCCAGGTAAGGTGGCACCCGTGGGGTTACCGTGCGTGAGGCCGCAAAGTGATATGACGTGTTACAGCTAGATCAGTGTGACTTAGGATCGGGGTCCTGACAGCGTTGGCATCAGAGCTGGACTGCCTGTAGGTTTCTCAAGCCAAACTGGTCGATGTTGAGTCTAGAAAAATTCTTAGTTATATGTAGGGGAATTGATTGTGGAAGGGAACGTAAGGCTCTTTTTACTCCTTTACCTTATGCCCTTCTGATCTGAGTCTGTCTATTCTTTCTACGGGGATTTAGGATTAGGCCTCTTATCCTTACTAGGTTCACGTGTTACTAATCCGTAGACTCTTAGGATTGTTGGTTTCAAGCCTCAGTTCAGTTTCTATCCTTTTGAGTATGATGATTGTTGAACTCGGAACCTTGATATGGATTGTTGAGTGGCTATGCTATCATTTGTATGATGTCTCAAATCTTTGTTTGAGCATTTACAGTTGTTATGCTGCCCGATTTCTTCCAGAAACACTAATGCCTTTGCATTATTTCGTGTTTCAGATGTCTGGCCGCATCCCTCACCAAGTGGTTCGTTTGACTCGGTGCATTAATGTGCCCGGTCACGCGGCCATGCTAGTCCGTGTGATGACTGAGACCGGTTATCGCTGGTATCCTGAATACACCGTGGAGGAACAGTACCGGGATTTTAATCAAAGTCAGTATTTCTGCACAGTCCGGATATACCCCTCATATCCCGGAGCTAATGATCCCATCCATTGGTCTCATGGACTCGGGATTACCATTGAGATGGCAGTGCAGGATGCCGCTTATTCGATGATGACCATTCTCCGTGCTAGGCATGCCCTGTTGCTGAACACTGAGTTCTGTTACATGCCAGCCTCACTCCCCGGAGAGGAAGGCTACTACACTGGTGTGTATACTGATGCTGCTCATGAAGAGCCACTGCTTCAGACTACTGTTCAGATGTTGGAGGATAGGGACCGTGAGGTCCGTGCCCTCCGAATGGAGCTGTATAACACTCGAGCCGCTCACTGGACTACTCTGACACGGCTTGCACCTGCTGTGCACGCCGGATATCTGGACATGCGGGATTTGTACCCCGTGCGGACTCGTCTGCCTGATCGCATGGATTGGCGTGACGTTGGGGGTATTACACCTCCACGTGGGCGTCGGTTACCACCAGCATCGGGACCGAGACCACACCCATGCCCTTATGGTCCTCAGCCATCGAGTGCTCGCGAGTTCCAAGATCCGTCTGTACCACTTCCAGGCTATGGTGGTAATCTTTACGAGGATTACTACGCGAATGTCTGAGCTAGTCCGTGGTAGTAGTAGTATTGTAGTAGTTGTATTTCCACAGTCCTGCGCGTCTTGTGGAATATGACTTAATGTGTACTGAGTTCCGGAGGTGTAGTTAAATAATGTATAGGAGCTTGGAATGCCTCTGATGGGATGTATCGTCTTTCATCGCAGTTGTACTTTAGCCTTGGCTTGTACTAAACTTTGTATGGTGTGTATGACCACTGGTGTATATATAGCAGTTCCTATATTACCATGTCGTACGGATGAACATCTCTGCATTCTGTGTCATCCATTACATTTTGCACTTCTATGTCAAATTTTTGCCATCCTTGTCTAAACCGTTGTTTTGTTTTCCTAGGATGGTCAACACTCGCAACACTCCTGCTGCTTAGGAGCAGGGTGAGGCTAGTGGGGCTAGAGATGGAAATCTGCCCCAGCCACCCTCTTTGGCGGAAGTTATGCTTTAAGCAGAACGGAACAAGAGAGAGACCAACCATCTGCTGGAACGCACAGAGCAAAACACTGGGTTCCGTCAGAGGAATGACGTGGTGTCAATCCACGATTTTATCAAGATGTGTCCACCAAAGTTCCATCCCTCCACTGAACCTCTGGATGCTGATGACTGGCTACGTAGTATCACCCACAAGCTACACTCTGCCCGTGTGGCCGAAGCTGACAAGGTTATCTACGCCGCCTACCATCTTGAGGGCCCTGCCAGTCTTTGGTGGGAAAACTTTGAAGCTATGCGTCCTGCTGGCCAAGTCACTACCTGGGTTGAGTTCAGTGAGGCATTCCGTGAACATCACATTCCGGAAGGTCTCATGGATCGTAAGCGGGAGGAATTCTGCAATTTCACCCAGGGCCGTTTAACTGTGGATGGCTATAGTCGTGAGTTTGGTAATCTGGCACGCTATGCACCTGAGGAAGTATCCACCGATGCCAAGAAACAGGCGAGGTTCCGCAAGGGACTCAGCCCTGAACTTCGTCGAGATTTACGTCTGCACGAGTGCACTTCCTTCTAGAAGTTGGTTAACAAGGCTATCAGTGCTGAGACAGGCCAGACCGACTTCGAGGCCACCCGCAAGCATACTCGAGACCTTGGTTCCTCCTCCGGCTCTGGCTCTAACAAGCGCCGTGTGTGGGTTCCTAACACTGCTCTGCCACCCAAGTATACACCGAGGCCATCCTATGAGGCGCCTCGCCCAACTCAATAGTTTGCACCTGCTAAGACCTATGGAGGTCCACCCTCCAACTTTGCTCCACGCACCACTACTGTGACTTGTTTCAAATGTGGAGAACCGGGACACTACATGCGTGATTGTCCCCAGAACCAGCCAGGAAAACCCGTTGGCCGTGGTAAGCCAACCGGCAAGGTGAACTATGTCAAGCCAATCCCCACTGCACGTGGTCATGTCAACTATGTTTCTGCCAAAGAAGCCTATGAGGATCCTAACGTCGTCCTTGGTACGCTTCTCGTAAACTGCCATCCGGCATCTGTTCTTTTCGATACTGGAGCATCCCATTCGTTCATATCTGAGAGCTATGCTCGATTGCACAACATGACTTTTTGTGACATGCCTACTTCCATGGTTATTCAAACTCCTGGTTCAAAGTGGCAAACCTCTAGGGTAAGCCATGGAAATGAAATCCTTGTCGATTGACTTGTTTTCCTTGCATCTTTAATCGCTCTCAAGTCCTCGGACATAAATATCATTTTGGGTATGGATTGGATGACAACCCATTACGCCAAAATTGATTGCTTTACTAGGACCGTTCAACTTACACATCCATCCGGCAAGATAGTCAATGTCTTGACTCGAATGGCTGAACGTCGGCTCTATTCTCTTAATGCCAGCCCTCTACCAGAACTCGAAGATATCCCGGTAGTCTGTGACTTTCCGGATGTTTTTCCAGAAGAACTGCCAGGAGTTCCACCTGACAGAGATGTCGAGTTTGTGATAGATCTTATCCCTGGAACTGTCCCAATCTCTAGGAGACCTTATAAGATGGCACCACTAGAATTAGCTGAGCTAAAGAAACAACTCGATGAGTCCTTGCAAAAGGGTTTCATCCGTCCTAGTTCTTCCCCTTGGGCTTGCCCCGTCCTCTTCGTCAAGAAGAAGGATGGAACGGAGCGGATGGTTGTAGATTACCGACCTGTCAACCTGGTCACTATAAAGAATAAGTATCTGCTTCCCAGGATCAACGACCTGTATGATCAGCTCGCTGGATCCTCAGTCTTCTCTAAGATGGATTTGAGGTTGGGCTACCATCAAATCAAAATCAAGAACGGGGACATTCCTAAAACGGCTTTCGTTACTCGTTATGGCCAATATGAGTACACCGTCATGTCCTTCGGATTAACCAATGCCCCAGCTACCTTTTCTCGGTTAATGAATTCTATATTCATGGAGTATTTGGATAAATTCGTCGTGGTATACCTCGATGATATACTCATTTTCTCCAAGAACAAGGAAGATCATGCCGAGCATTTAAGGCTGGTATTGACGAAACTTCGAGAGCACCGCCTTTATGCCAAATTCTCTAAATGTGAATTCTGGTTGCCAGAAGTAACCTATCTAGGTCACTTGATCTCTGGCAAGGGTATTGCTGTCAATCCCGAGCGAGTTCAAGCCGTACTTGATTGGACTCCCCCTGAATCGGTCAAGCAAGTTAGGAGTTTTCTTGGCTTAGCGAGCTATTGCCGACGTTTCGTCGAGAATTTCTCCAAGGTTGCTAAACCTCTAACCGAACTCCTCAAGAAAGATAAAAAGTTTGAGTGGACCCCACAGTGCGAGTCCAGTTTTCAGGAACTGAAAAGACGCCTGACATCTGCACCTGTACTGGTACCACCAGATTTTCCCAAGGATTTTATAATCTATTGCGACGCCTCGCGACAAGGACTAGGTTGCATTCTCATGCAAGATCGTCAAGTGATTGCATACGCATCTCGACAGTTGCGTCCACATGAGGATAACTATCCTACTCATGATCTAGAGCTTGCAGCTGTAGTCCATGCACTTAAAACATGGCGGCATTACCTCCTTGGTAATCGCTGTGAAATCTTCACTGATCACCAAAGTTTGAAGTATATCTTCACCCAACCAGATCTAAATCTCAGGCAAAGACGTTGGGTTGAGTTGCTCAGCGACTACGACTTAGGAATCACTTACACTCCTGGAAAGGCCAATGTCATGGCTGATGCACTAAGTCGTAAGTCATATTGTAACAATTTAATGTTACAACAAAGTCAACCACTTCTCCACGAGGAATTTCGTAAGCTTAACCTTCACATTGTTCCTCGAGGATTCCTCTCCACTTTGGTGGCGAAACCTACCCTTATGGATCAGGTCATCAAAGCACAGAAGGTTGATCCCGGAATTTCCCGTATTAAGAGGAACATCAAGAAAGGAGTTGCAGGATGTTTCTCAATTGATGATCAAGGAGTCGTATTCTTTAGCAACCGTTTAGTGGTACCTAAAGTACGAAACCTAAGACGTTTGATTCTTAAGGAGGCTCATGAATCTCCTCTCACGATTCATCCCGGTAGTACCAAAATGTATCAAGACCTACGTCAAAGATTCTGGTGGACTAGGATGAAGAGAGAAATCGCTCAATTTATTGCTAACTGCGACGTTTGCCGTCGAGTCAAAGCAGAGCATCAACGGCCTGCTGGCACCCTTCAACCTTTAGCTATTCCTGAATGGAAATGGGACAAAGTCGGTATGGACTTCATTACCGGATTTCCCAGGTCCAGGAAAGGGAATAATGCTATCTTCGTCGTTATCGACCGCCTCTCTAAAGTAGCTCATTTCCTACCTGTTCGGGAGAGTATTACCGCTAGCCAGCTAGCAGACTTATATATCTCTCGAATAGTATCACTACATGGTGTACCGTTGGAGATTAACTCAGACCGTGGAAGTCTTTTCACTTCCCGATTTTGGGAAAGTTTCCAGAATGCTATGGGAACTCATCTCTCTTTCAGTACTGCCTTCCATCCGCAGTCAAGTGGTCAAGTGGAACGAGTCAATCAAATTCTGGAAGACATGCTTTGAGCCTCTGTCATTTCTTTCGGTATGGAATGGGAGAAATGTCTTCCATTTGCCGAATTCGCTTATAACAATAGTTATCAAGCCAGCTTGGGTAAAGCTCCCTTCGAAGTTCTATATGGACGAAGGTGTTGAACACCTCTTAACTGGTCAGAGACCGGGGAAAGACAATTCTTTGGCCCGGATATGATGCAGGAAGCAGAGGAACAAGTTCGCATCGTTCGTGAGAGATTGAAAACAGCCCAGTCTCGCCAAAAGAGCCAATATGATAGTCATCATAAGGCTGTGACTTTTGAAGTCGGCGATAAGGCTTACCTTCAGGTTACTCCTCTTAAGGGAACCCATCGCTTCAGTATCAAAGGCAAATTGGCCCCTCGTTACATCGGTCCTTTTCGCATTCTTGCCAAACGAGGAGAAGTTGCCTACCAATTGGAACTACCGCCGCACCTTTCCAGAGTTCATGATGTCTTCCATGTTTCTCAACTCAGGCGTTCCTTCTCGGATCCTATCCGCGGAGTGGTCGACGAGACGCTTGATCTCCAAGACAATCTCACATATCGAGAATACCCCGTTCGTATTCTTGATCAAACTGAGCGCACCACTCGACGCCACAATATCAAGTTTCTCAAGGTTCAATGGTCACATCATTCCGAGAGTGAAGCTACTTGGGAAAGGGAGGATCGTCTTCGACTTGAGTACCCCACCCTCTTTCCGGAGGAACCCGAATCTCGGGACGCGATTCTTTTAAGTGAGGGTGAGTTGTCACATCCCTAGCTAGCACTTGCATTAGGACCTAACTAGAGTGTGCATCATGTTTACTTTCAAAGAAACTTGAAATGGGATTAACAGAAACCCCAGCACCCCTCCCCTAACAACTAGGGTTTGCTAAAATATTTTCCAATGTACCCAAAATGCCCTTCAAAATGTTCATCATTTCTGCCTTGGTCTTGAACCTCTGCCAAAAATGGTGCACATTTTTCTAGGACAATCTAGGGCTTTGGATTAAATCATATGGTATTTGAATTTGGGCATTTAAATGCTACAAAATATTTTAAATGCTCAAATAATCATAAACTATAATGTTTCCTACTGTTCATATTATATACAGCAGGTATGACAAGTGTTATGAGTTGCAAAAATGCTTTGGCATTTTATTTAAATAAACAAAGTTGCAAAAGAAATGAAACAGAAAAGAAAATAGGAAAAAAAAGGAGAGAGAGAACTTACCTGGCGCCTACCCGGCCCACCTGCCGGCCCAGCCCAGCTGCCGCTCCAGCGAGCTGCTTGGCTCGGCCAGGCAGGCAGGCAGGTGCTCGACGACGACCGCACGGCGCACCACGCAGCTGCCCGCCGCCCTTCTTCGTCCCCTCGCCATCCTGGAGGGCTGGTTCGATCGTCCACGTCCTCCTCGACCCCGCAGACACCTCCACCTCCCCCCAGTAACTCTCCTCTGCTCTCCCCGCGCCATGGCCGACGCCGCCGTGATCGCACCGTCGTAGAAGCCGCGTCCACCGTCGTCCCTGAGCTCCGCCCTGGTGTCCATCGTCTCCGCCGTCCTCGACTGCTTCGAACAGGCCGAGCCCCGAGCGCTCGCCCGCCCAGGAGACGCCCCCGACCTCTTCTTCCCCAACTCCGGCCGCGGAGATCCCCCTCGCCGTTCTGCTTAGCTCTGACCACCCCCGAGCTCGCTCCGGTGCTCGCTGCAACCCCTGTGAGCCTAGCTACCTCCTCCCCCTCTCCGTTGGCTCCCTTTTGCCCTGTAACACACTGCACGAAGCTCAACCGCACGCACCGCCGCTGTGCTCGCCGCCGGTGATGCTCCGGTGACCATTTGGTCACTGGCACCCATCCAACGTACTCACCACAACACTAGATGCGAACGGTGCTACGCACGCATCGCCTAGGCCCCTGCAGCCGTTTCTCCACACACGCCCGACGCCGGTCGCCGCCGTCGAGCTCGTTGCCGTCGTCTCCGGCCACCCCAGGTCCGGCGACCACCACCATCCGACGCGCAACAGCAAGGGCTATCCAACGCACCCAGCCGCAGCTCGAGCCGTGCACCGTAGGCGTTTTCCGAAGCACGCCGCCGCGTTTGGCCTCGCCGGCGGCTAGACGCCGGCGAGTTGGACCTGTTTTGACCCCCTGGGTCAATGACATGTGGGCCCTGCCCGCAAGTCAAAACTAGTTTAGGTGTTAATTTAATTTTAATTAGTTAATTAGTTTAGTCACTGACAAGTGGGCCCAGGCCCCACTGACAGCTAATTAGTTTTAGTTTAACTCTAATTAACTAAGTTAATTAGCTGTGACACTGACATGAGGGACCCACTGGTCAGGTTTGACTTGGACTAGCTCCTGTTGACTGCCTGACGTCAGCATGATGTCATGCTGACGCAGTAAAGGTTTTTCTGGGATTTTTAGATTAAAAATAATTCAGGAAATTCCAGAAAATACCCAAAACTTCTAAAAATCATATAAAATCAACCATAGCTCAGATGGAAAAGATTTATATATGAAAAATGATCAGAAAAATCCAATCTTTCTGATGGCACTGGTTTCATGCATGTTTGAATAAGTTAACTTGCTGTTTATATCAAAAACATGATAATGCACTTATTTAAATAATAGTTTGAACTTCAATTTGAATCCTTGATTCAAATAGGTTCAAACCCTTCTGGTTTTAGGTGCATTAGCCAACACACATGCATCTTGCCATGTCATGAGCATGCATCATATTGTTGCATTTGTTTGTTAATGATTGTATCACCGGAATTCCCTGTGTTAGGTCCTGCTCCCGAGGATACTGCTGCGTATCCAGTTGAAGAGCAGTACCCGACAACTACCTTGTCAGGCAAGCAATCATTGATCATTCTGATACAAACCCAATCTTCTCGCTCCTGCTCTCTTTTACTGCATTAAGGCAACAGCGCGTGAACTGCTACTTGCTGCGGTAGTTGAACCCTATTCCCTTGCATGACCTGTCATTGCCACAGTAAATAGTTGAAACCCACTAGCATGTGTAGGAGTTGTTTGAGCCATGTGATGTGTGATCCACCATGCTATTTACTTATGTTGCCTGCTATGCTTAGAGTTGTGTCTAGTCTGATTCATCTGGGTGATGGATCAGAGTGAAACAATCTTTCGATAAAGAGAAGGAAGTGTGGAATACGTTTGGTAAAGGTATCGATGAAAGGCCATGTAGGAGTACGTGGTGGGTTGTTTCATTGGAACCGTACATAGGACCCGAGATCTGTATGTGTGGTTCAAGTTGCAGTTACTACCATGCATTGGGCCCGAAACCAATGGACCCTCTCGACTTATTAATTACCCTCGATCTCTGTCCAGGAGTTGCAACTAGTTTCTGGTGTTTATAGCTTACTGGAGGTCATGCACAACGCTGACCCTCGGGGTGGGTTGTGATGCGACAGGTACGTGGCACGATGTACCGTTGGTGACTCGGGAACCCTGTACACATCGTTTGGGGCCGTGAGCGACACCCCGGCCGAATCTCCCCACGGATGGAACCCAAATAGGCGATAAACCTGGACGAGAGACTTGAGTAGTTAGTCAGGTCGTGGCCGACACCCCCGCTGGGCTTCCGCTTGAAGGTTGCCGAGTACACGCCGAGTAAACGGCGATAAGTGGTGAAAGCGTGTGTGAAGAGGTACACCCCTGCAGGGTTATCAAACTATTCGAATAGCCGTGGTTCGCGGTACGAACTACTTGGTTGCTCTTACAGTTCATAGACAAGTTGATGGTTACTACTAAAAGCCTCAAGATAAGCGTGAGTGCCGTGGATGGCCCTTCCGTAGGATGACGGAAGAGGATCCTCGGTAGTGTATTGATGTGGTGAGTAGAGGACTCGTGTTCGTAATAACATCTTGCAATCCGTTGAGAGTTGTAGTATAGGTTAGCCAAGGTCAAAGCTGGCATTCTGCTATAAACTCCACTACCCCCTTTGATAATGTTGCATGTATGATAGGTTCTGTGGTAAGACTTGCTGAGTACCTTTGTACTCATGTTTGCTTAATAATTGTTGCAGAGGAGAACCCTGCCCCTGCCGATGGGTTCTACATAGACGTTGACGTCGACGAGTAGCTTGACACCCAGACGGTGATCTGGAGCTTGTGAAGGGCCTTGTAGATAGCCAGGCTACACCAAGCCTGTTTTATTTTCTAAGTTGTCTGTACTCAGACATGTAGCTTCCGCTTGTGCTTGTATGACTGTATGACTTGAGTGTTGGGTCATGTGACCCCTACCTGTATGAATATGTTATGTATGGCTCTTGGAGCCTTTTAAATAAAGTACTTTGAGTCATAGAGTTCTGTTGTGATGCAATGTTGTATTTGCACATATTGAGCATATTGCGTGTATGATTGAAATGCTTGGTATGTGTGGGATCCGACACCTAGTTGTTTTCCTTTGGTAGCCTATCTTACAGGGAAATGCCTCCTAGTGATTCCAATGAGCCTTGGTAGCTTGCTACTGCTCGGAACACGTAGGCTGGCCGGCATGTGTCCTTCTTCGTTCCTGTGTCTGTCCCTTAGGGGAAATGTCACGCGTTGTTCCTTTAAGTCCATTTAGCTTGCTACGACTTGGGTTCATACGTTGATGACCGACACGTTCGTTGCTGGGTCATGGATGCCTGTCTCTGTAATTTAGTGCCACTTTTGGTTTATAACTAGCCATGTCGGCCCGGGTTCTCTGTCATATGGATGCTAGCGACATTGTCATATACGTGTGCCAAAATACGCAAACGGTCCCGGGCCAGGTAAGGTGGCACCCGTGGGGTTACCGTGCGTGAGGCCGCAAAGTGATATGACGTGTTACAGCTAGATCGGTGTGACTTAGGATCGGGGTCCTGACAGATGCCCCCGTGCATCCCCTTCTCCATCAGCATTATCAGTTCATCTTTCGTTCCGCTATATATTTATCACTTCATGTGTTATGTGCTATGCTTGGAGCGTCTTGCTTTTAGTTTTCTTTTTTGTTTTTCATAACGAGTCGGAACTCAGCTTTCTTTATGTGGGAGAGAAACACGCTCCACTTCTACCTAGACCGTAACATAGAATTTTCATGTCTATAGTTGCTGTGTGTGTTCTTTGTCTTTTAATAGCTACTATCATGCTCTGCTCTTAGTATTCATGCTTATCTTTTTCAAAGAGCTTTTGTTTAGTTGGTTGCTTGAACTCTCTTTAATTATCATGCTTACCTTATTAAGAGAGTTTGCTTCCGTTGCATTGGTTAATATGTCTATGATAAAGATGCTACTTGCATGATGGCGCTTAGTAGTTCAGGTTTTCTTATGGTTAGTCTCAAATAGCTGGGGGATTCCCAATGTGTTATTGGAATACCAACTTGATTTGTTTGCCTATGATGTGGTATGGTTTAGTAATATCTTCCTTCAAGAATTTATTTTGATTGACTTGGCGTATTCTCACGCATATTTAAGACTGTAAAGAAAGTCTGTCAAGCCTTGATGATCTTTTATTTCTGAGTAGCGATATAACTTCCATGCCTGATTCAATGTTGCTTTGTCGCTCTGCATGACTATGACCGTCATTGCTCTCTTAGTTGGTCGCTCCCAGTCTTTTGCTAACCTCCACCTGTACTAAGCGGACTAACTTTGCAATACATAGCTCATGGGAAAGTAGCTTAAAAACTATTGTGGTAAAGAATATGTTGCCTATGTATCTTATTTCTTATAAATTGCTTGCTGAGCGGTAACCATGTTTCTGGGGACGCCATCAACTGTTACACTTTTGTTGAATATCATGTGAGTTGCTATGCATGTTCGTCTTGTCTAAAGTAAGGGTGATTTGCCATGGGTTGAATGAGTATGCATATTGTTAGAGAAGAACATTGGGCCGCCAACCAAAGCCATGTATCATGGTGGAAGTTTTATCTTGGACATTAATCCTCAATCTCTTATGAGAATATGCTTAAGCATTAAAGAGGAGTCCATCATCTATTTTCTATGTTGTCCCGGTATGGATGTCCTCAAGTTGTGATCTATCAAAAACGAGAAATCAAATGCGATTTATCTCCTTGGACCTTTGTACAGGTGGCATAGAGGTACCCCTTTGTGACACTTGGTTGAAACATATGTAATGCAATGATAACCCATGGAAATCCGAGCTAATTAGGACAAGGTGCGAGCACTATTGGTATTCGATGCATGAGGCTTGCAACTTATAGGATGTCTTATGCATGACACATATGAAGTACTACTACCGTTGACAAAATTGCTTCTATGTTTTCAAAATAAAAAGCTCTAGCACATAACCATTCTTTTACTTTTTGAGTCTCCACCTTCTTTCTTCAAGCACCAACTACTGAGAGCATGATTGTCATTCTAAGTGTAATGTGCATTGTTCCAAAGTAGCATTGTCTTTTGCATGATTGTGATATCGTTTATTTTGAAATCATTGTATCTAGTCATCACTTAAACCTTGAAGGTGCCCCTGCATTTATGTTTTGCTTCACTAAAGGGGGCAAGCTAGATATCACTTTATCATATTTGCACATCATGTTCATTGCAAATCTATTTGATGTTTCAGTTTCATATTGTAAAACTTTCAGTCCTTTGTGATTTTCTCATGAGGCAACTTAATTACTATAGAATCATTGTCTCCGTAAGCTTTTGTCATATGACTATGAAAAAGTCCTATATGGTTAATAGCATGTCACCACAGAAATCATTCTTGTTATCATTTACCTACTCGAGGACGAGCAGGAATTAAGCTTGGGGATGTTGATACGTCCAAAACGTATCTATAATTTCTGCTTGCTCCATGCCTCTTTTGGGTGATATTGCTATGATATTCATACACTTCCATACACTTTTGATCATATTTGGACTAACCTACTAATCCAGTGCACCCCAGTGCCAGTTTCTGTTTTCGGCTGTTTTTGTATTTCAAGTTTTCACATTACGAGAACTATCAGGAAAAATCCAGAAAAATTATATAAAAAATCAGCGATCCAGAACCTACCTTGCACCTGAAGTACAGCCGGGGGGGGCACCAGGGCCCCAGGGCCCTGGCGGCGCGCCCCCCCTGGGCCGCGCCGGGGGTACGCCTGGGCCCCCCGAGCCCCGTCTGGTGCCCCCCTTTGGCATATATTTAGAGCGTCCTTCGAAACCCTGGGGACAAAAACTCTTTTTCGCGATCTCATCTCTGTTCCGCCGCAGCCGCCGCTTCCAAGATCGGGAGCACCAGGAGAACTCTTCCCGGCACCCTGCCGGAGGGGAGGATCACCACCGGGAGCCTCTCCACCACCATGGACGCCTCCCGGATGAGTTGTGAGTAGTCTCCCTTGGACCATGAGTCCATGACCAGTAGCTATGTGATGTTCTCCTCCCTTTCTTGTGCTTCACTAATTAGTCCTCGTGAGCTGCCCTACATGATCGAGGCACATATGTAATCCTTATGCTGTTGCTATGTTGAGTTTGCTGGGATCCGATGGATTATGAGATTATGTTCAGATTGTGATTGAGTAATATATTTGATCTACCTCTTTTATATTTATGTTCATAAGTAATTCTTGCATGTTCTCCATTGTTATTTATTGCTTTGGCCAAGTAGTAGGTAGTGACTCCAAGAGGGAACGTTATGCTCGATTGTGGGTTCATGCCCTCGATGACTAGCTTGAGTGACAGAAACATGAGTCTAGGGGATGTGCTGTTGCCACAAGGGGGAAAACAACGGTGCTTGTGCCCGCGGGTGCAAGGATTGTTTACTTTACGCAAAGTTCTTTTAATGCAGTTGTCTGTTGCTTTGAGTTTACACTATGGGTGGGACTCGCAACTTAATACCAGCGAGATGTTCTGGATAGATATCTCAAGGTGGATGATTAGTAGTAGATATTGATGGATTTCGGTCTACTTACTTTGGCGTACCACCCATGCTTTGAACCTCAACCTTTCTTGCAATGTAGTCAGCATTGGTTTGCGTTCGTGGTCCTGTCAATTGCCCAGCTGTAATTCGTTTACCTCACATAGCCTTTTTATCGTCTTTTGGGAGAGAGACATTACTAGTGAACATCATGAGACTCCGGTCCATATTACCATCATTGATCACATCCGCTATTTACTTTTCCCTATTATTTACTATTGCAAACATTATCTATCAGTACTATCATTTGCGTTAATCCTTTGTGAACTACAAGGCCGGAGGGATTGACAACCTCTCTGTACTCGTTGGGAGCAAAGTTTTTTGTATCTGTGTGCAGGTCCACGTTGATTGCTAATATCTGGCGCCGTTAGCAGTTGACACCTACTTGTTGAACCTAGGAGTCTCTGGGGATTCGATCCTTGGCATCTTTGCTAAGGGAAAAACTTCCACAACACTGCATCTCACACCTTCCACTTGGGGTAACCAACGAGGGGTTAGAGGCCCATCATCTACCCGTGGTTCTTCTTCAAGGCTTCTTCTTCGTCTTCTTCATGGACTTGTTCTTCTTCCTTGCGGAATCTCAGGCAAGATGACCATACCCTTGGATACCTTCACTATCATTGCAATGCTTAGTGTCTCGATGCTATCGTTACATGTCGCGCTACCCATCATTATTGTCAGCCTCTCCTTGTTGCCATGAAACCCTAACCTTTGAAACCTTCCTAGCAAAACCATTGTTTGGCTATGTTACCCACTTGCTCAGCCCCTCTTATACCATTGTTAGTTGCAGGTGAAGATGAAGATCGTTCCAGGTGGGAACTTGTTGGAATATCACAATATCTATTATTATTATTAACACACCTATATACTGGGCATGGGTGGAAGGCCTGGCCTTTTGCTCGGTGTTTTGTTCCACTCATGCCACCTTAGGCGCCGATAAACCGGCATTATGTTCCTTGATTTTGCGTTCCTTACACGGTTGGGTATATGGGGACCCCTTGACACTTCGTCTTTGAATAAAACTCCTCCAGCAAGGCCCAACATTGGTTTTAATTTGCTCATAATAACAACTTAATTAATTAATTAATTAATTTCATAGGGGGTCATGTCCCCGGGTTCTTAATTCTACATAACAGGGGGGCTAGTGCTGATGGTGTTGGTCCCAAATGGGGAGCCTACGGGGCCACCTCGAGGAAACTCAAGGGCTGGTTTTACCTGTAGCATCACCCATCCGGACGTGGCTTGAGACGAGATACGCGCGGCTACTATCAGGGTGTCGGCACGCCGGGAGGTCTTGCTGGACTTGTTTTATCATTGTCGAAATGTCTTGTGCACCGGGATGCCGAGCCTGATCGGATTTCCTAAGATAAGGGGTGATGATATTATATTTATCACTTCAGCTGATCGTGAGAGCTTGTGATGGGCTAAGTTGGGACACCCCTGCAGGGTTTTGATCTTTCGAAAGCCGTGCCCACGGTTATGTGGCAGATTGGAATTTGTTAATGTCCGGTTGTGGAAAACATGTCAGAGGATCCGAAGTAAAACACACAACTGTGTGAGTAACCGTGACTGTCTCTTTTCACTTTGAGAAGAGAACACGGTGAGGTTATGTTTGACTCGTAGGTAGTTCAGGATCTTTAGCGATCACTACTAGCTTGCGACCGTTTGCGTAGATGCTCATCTTATTCTTGTACTCGTAAGTTAGCCACCATATATTGCTTAGCCGCTGCTGTAACCTCACCACTTTACCTCTTCCTACCCAAAAAGCTTTGCTAGTCTTGATACCCATGGTTATGGGATTGCTGAGTCCTCGTGGCTCACAGATACTACAACACCAGATGAAGGTTCAGCCGAGAATGATGCAGGAGATGGATCAGAACTCCACCGGGAGTTCGATGAAGAGCGTGGCCATATGCTTGTGACGTTTTCGACGATCAGTAGTGGTTTCTACTAGGGGCGATTCGGACCTGTGGCTTTATGTTTTTGGTATCTTTCTTTTGGATCTTCGCCCGTAGTCGGGTTGTGATGTTATGAATGATGATTTGCTTATGTAATGTATTGTGTGACGTGGCGAGTGTAAGCTGATAACCCTCAACCGTAAGGGATCGAGATAGTCTTTGCGGGTAAGAATAACCCAATTTATTGATTCGACACACGGGGAGCCAAAGAGTATTTATAAGCTTTAACAGTTGAGTTGTCAATTCAACCGCACCTGAAATATACTAACTTGCAACAAAAGATAAGTGGTAACAGTGATATGATAGTGATGATAGTAATAGTAAAAGTAAACAGCAAAAGTAAATAGCAGTAGTAAATGGCAGAAATAGCAACTAGTGACAGGCAAGGTTTAAAATACTGTAGGCTAGGGAGATGGATGGTTGGGTGCTGCATGGATGAGATAGATTCTAACTTGGGGCACGGCACACGGAAAAGTAATGATCATCTAGGCAAATATCAAACATTAGGCATGTATCCCATAGGTAGTTGTACGTGCTTGCAATAAGAACTTGCACAACATCTTTTGTCCTACCATCCCGCTACGAACGGGGCCAAAAGGAACTAATGGATATTAAGGTGCTCCTGTCAAAGAGCACCGGAACAAAGCAATGAACTCAATGGATACATGTAATCCTCAAATTACGGACCATCCCCTTTGGTGTCCCAAGCTGTCACTTTTGGGATCGCCGGTTCCAAACCGTAACAGGTGCATACAACTCATAGATAGGATCAAGAACACAAATATATTCATGCAAACACATATGGTTCAGATCTGAAATCATGGCACTCGGGCCCTAAGTGTCAAGCATTAAGAATAACAAGTTGTAGCAAAGATGATAAACACCATACTAGATGATAGGCAACATGCCTCCAACAATCTGACGAACTATTACATGATCTAACTCATCCAATCCCTACCATCCCCTTCGCCTACAGCAGGGGAATTACTCACACATGAAGGGGGAAGTCATGGAGGGATGATGGAGTGGTGATGATGATGACGATGGCGACGATCTCCCCTCTCCGGAGGCCAAATCAGCCTCCAGATTAGCCCTCCCGAAGAAGAACAGAGGGTGGCGGCGGCTCCGCGACGAAAAACAGCGAAAGGACTTCCGATCTGGGGTTTCTGCATCGGGAGGAAAAATACGGGCTAAAGTAGGGCACCAGGGGGTGTGGGGCCCACCCAGGCGCCCCCCCGGCGCGGCCCAGGGTGTAATGCCCAGGATGGGACTATATCTCCTACGTGTCGAGGCACGACTTAAAGATATAAGCCCATCCTAGAATGATCTCAAGTTTGGTATCTTTGCACCACTCATGTAAAAGAGGGATTAAATTGCAAAAGGAGATAGTTGGCTTACACTCGCCACTTCACACAATACATTACATAAACAAACATCATTCAAAACATCACAACCCGACTATGGGCGAAGATCAAAAGAAAGATACCAAAACAACATAAAGCCACAGGTCAGGATCGAATCATAGTAGAAGAACCACTACTGATCATCGAAACGTCACAAGCATACGGCCAAACTCTTCATCGAACTCCCGGTGAAGAACTGATCCATCTCCTTCGTCACTCGGCTGAACCTGCATCTGGTGTGGTGAAGTAACTGTGAGCCACAGAGGACTCAACAATCCCGTTCCCGGGTAACAAGACTATTTAATCCTTGGGTGAGGACAAGGCTGAAGAAAGAACAGGAGGTGAAGGAACAACAAGAGTCTGCAGCAGCAACTAGCACTAACTTACGTAAAAGAGAGCGAGAAGAGAAGTGCCTCGGTCGAAAGATGATCACGAAGTGATCCTAGCTACAACACGTCAAACATAACCCCACCGTGTTCATCTCCCGAAAGCCCTTTCGGAAAATGACAGTCACGGTACGCACGCTGGTAGTGTATTGGGAACATGGTGTCAAGTTATCTACAACCGGATATTAACAAGCTCCCATCTGCCACATAACCGCGGGCACGGCTTTCGAAAGTTCATAACCCTGCAGGGGTGTTCCAACTTGGCCCATGACAAGCCCACGATCCGCGGAGTCGCAACTCCATAGGTGGGAAGACCCGAGTATTCTCGGAATCCCGTGCTCAAGATACTCTGAACTAAGGTAAGGCTAATCCAGCAAATCCTCCCGGCGTGTCGACACCCTGATAGTAGTCGCGCGTATCTAAGTCTCAGGACACGACCGGATGGGCGAGGCTACGGGTGTATGCCAGATACCTCGGGTTGCCCCAAGGCGGCCCCGCAGGCTCCCCGTTTCGGACCAACACTCATGTGGAGCACTGGCCCGGGGTTGTTGAATTAAAATAAAAGGGATAGCTAGTCCCTATGCAAGTTTTATTAGTTATTAGGCAAATAGTACCAATGTTGGGAGTTGCTGGAAAAGACTTAGCACTTAGCGGTTTATCGATGGGGTCCCATACACCCCAACCGTGTTAGGAACGCATAATCAAGGAACATAACACCGGTTTATACGGTTCCTAATGGCATGAGTGGAACAAATCACCAAGCAAAAGGCTTAGCCTTCCACCCTTGCCAATATATAGATGATTTTATTTTAAGCATTTATATAGTGTGATATAACCCAACAAACTTCAACATGAAGCAAGCATCTTCAATCTTCACCTGCAACTAGCAACGCTATAAGAGGGGCTGAGCGAAGCGTACTTAGCTATTCAACGGTTTGCATAGGTAGGGTGGTTAGACAGGTTCATGGTTACAATAGGAGGCTGACAGGAAAACATGGGCATCGAGGCAATATACTAAAGAGCGATACTCTAGCAATAGGCAAAGATAGTAATGGTATCCGGGTTCGGTCATCTTGCCTGGAATTCCACAAGGGAGAAGAACGGATCCACGAAGTAGAGGGAGCAACATAGACGAGCGAATCCTCACAACTCCGGAACGAAACCGAAGCTAACAAGAGAAGCAACCGGAAAGAAAGAAACAACACGGTAAACACACAAGCATAAACATGGCATACGATGCACATCCAAGTATGATGCATGTCTGGTTTAAATATGCATGGCATGGCAAAGTGCACAAACAACACTACAAGTTAAGTGGAGCTCAATATGCAACGAGTTGCATATTGACGAAACACCACATTTAATTATTTAGTTGACTCTCATTTATTTACAAGACAAGATTAAATGTTTGTTAACATGGCAAGAGGTGAAGCATAATAAAACTACACTATTTAGGCAATTTAAATGAGGCCGGAAAATAACAACAACAATTCCCGGAAAATCCCCATGAGCATGTTTAGTAATTATAAGCAAACAACAATTAAACATTTTAGTGTTGTTAACATGATGCGGATGCCATGATCAAGTTAATGCAATTTAGTTAAACATTAACATGAAGAGATGTGAAGCACTTGTCACCGTGGTTGAAGGAAAGGGTGCCACGGCAACGATCCGAAAATGATGCAACGCATCATATCGGTTCCGGTATCTCGTTGAGAGACTGGTGCAAAAGGTAACGGAGAGCGAGACATGGAAGATGATAAGGTGGGGTGATCCCGTCACCGGGTTCCCACGAGTCGGCGACGAGGCAACCGAGGAACATGACAAAAGGTCGAAACGGGCACGGAGCACACAAGGGAAACATTTCATACAACACACAAACATTCCACGGGTCATCGTCTCGGGGTTATACCTTCGGAACATTCGTTTCGGGGCGGTTCGAGATCGTAGAGGAAGGAGTCGTTCTCGGGAGTCGTACACGGGTCGTAGAGGAAGTAGTCGTTCCATTATCGTGTCGTGGTACTTGTCGC
Source organism: Secale cereale (assembly GCA_902687465.1). NCBI lineage: Eukaryota > Viridiplantae > Streptophyta > Magnoliopsida > Poales > Poaceae > Secale > Secale cereale. The sequence continues at coordinate 97,006,770 of LR738710.1, read as the reverse complement.
GGCATCGGGCGCCTTCGGGGCCACGGTAGTGGAAGTAGTGGTTCACGGTCATCGTGGTCGTCGTTGACGTAGGGGTACACGTTCGTAGAGGTACTTGCGGTCTCGGCCACGGTAGTGGAAGTAGTGGTACTCGTTTCCGTAGATGTTTCGGTGCATACATAGAGGTACTTGTTCATGAAGTCGTTCTCGTTCGTAGTTGTTCATGTCATTATTGTCGTCGTGTAGTCGAACTTGAAGGTCGTCGGCGACTCGAAGGGGTACACGGGTCCTCTGTCAATTCAACAGTACAAGGCAACACAACAAAAAAAAACACAGTTGTTCAACAGCAAGGACTTGAGACGCGGTGGGGCTGATGCGGTGGTTGAGGGCTCGGTCGCCGGCGCTGCTCCTGGCCGGCCCGCGGCTGTCAAGGCGGGGCGGCGCTCGGGCACTGAAAAACGCAGCGGAGGCGAGGCCTTGGCGAGGCGCTGCGCAGAGGAAGGACGAGGCCGACGGGACGATCTTGCGAGGCAGCTGGGGTGCGGCTCCCACGGCGGAAGCTGCGGCCGGCGCTGAAGATGGAGGAGGGGCGCCCTGGACGAGGAGGGAGGCGCGACGCAGAGGAATGGGGCGGCGGGGTCGAGGCTCGGCCTTGGCTGGCCTCGGGCCTAGGAGGGGCGACCTGGAGGCGAGGGAGCGAGGCGCTGTCTTGGCGACGGAGGTGCGGTCGCGGGCCGGAGGGCGAGGAAGAGGCGCCATGGCGCGGGCTCGGCGACGGCGGACGACGACCTCTGGCCGCTGGGCCAGAGAGGCGGCGAGGCAAGGAGGGAAGGGGGCGCGTAGGGCCATGGCACGGCTGGAGGAGGGAGGCCGCGGTGAGGAGATCGGCTGGAGGGGCGCTGGAAGGTGCGAGGCGACGGTAGATCGAGGGAAAAGGAGATCGAGGAGGAGGGTCGGGCTTGGGCGAGAGAGGGAGATGGGGGGTGCGGCGCAAGGGGGGACGAGCGAGGGGAGAGGGTGAGGACGTAGCGGTCGCTAGGGTTAGCGTTAGGAGTGGGCATTGGGCCGGCTGGGATGGCCTTCGGCCAGGAGGGAGGAGGAGAAGCCCACTGCGGCTGGGCTCTCTTCTTTAAAAACTAAAAGGTAAAACAGAAATAGAAAGGGAAAGAATAAAAAAAAGGAGGAGTTAGGAGAAGGCTTAGGGCATGGGGTAAAAATCCCTGGACTCACAAAAATGTCAGGAATTTAAATAAAATTGTTGGAGGGTTTTGGAAGAACCTCGAAGTAGGAAAAGCATGGGGAAAAATTATGCACGTGTGTTGGTTAATTCCAAACAAATGGAATATTTAAAAATATAGCTCCCTAATAATATTGAGAGGCTTTTATATGTTTTAAAGAGAAGACATTCTTCCCTCGATTTAAATGGACCGAAGGTCCACACAATTTATTTAGGTTGAGATGCAAAATAAATATGACATGATGGCATGATGACATGATGCAATGCAAAATAAATAAAGCAAGCACAACGCAACACACGGGAGGACCCGGGACATCTGGAATCTTCTGGAATCTTCTGGGACGTCGGTCTTCGGGCGTCACACAGGGGGAGGGGGGGCGCGCGCCCACAGGGCGCCTGGGCACCCCCTGCCCCCCCTCTGGCCCCACTTCTGGCATTTGGTTTCCTCGGGTGCGTGGATTTTTCATGATTTTTCGTGGATTTTTCTGAGATGCTTAAAAATCCGTTTTCCTGCACACAAATAAACCATACAGGCAGCTCTGTTGAAAACAGCGTCAGTCCGGGTTAGTTTAGTCCAAATCATGCAAGAATAAGGTCAAAACAATATCAAAAGTGTTTGGAAAAGTAGATACGTTTGAGACGTATCAACTCCCCCAAGCTTAGCATATTGCTTATCCTCAAGCAATTCAGTTCAACGAACTGGACGTGACAAAGAAAACTTTGACAAACTCTTTTGCTTCATTAGATGTATATAAGCATGTACTACGAAAAGAGTTCAACAAGTATTAAAACAGTACTTATGAGAACAATGCAAGGAGCAATCCTTCTTTCAAGTGACCAGTCACAAATGATCAAGAGTAGACAATATATTACCGAAAATCAAGACAAGATCACATTGCACATAGCTTGAGCATATTAAGGTGGTATCTCGCTAGCCTCCATGAGTGAAGCAAAACATAAATGCAGAGACTCCTCCAGAGTTTTAAAGGAGACTAGAACTAAGAATTTCAGAATAAATCATATCACAAGTATGCAGAAGACAATGTAATACTTTGGGACAATGCACATTACACTCAGAATGACAATTATGCTCTCCTAGTCAGTGCTTCGAAGAAAGAAGATGAGACTCTCGAACCGTGGCTTTTATTGGCAAAGTTGAAAACCCGTGATCGGAAACAAAAACTAAACATGTACCAGAGCTCTTGGTTTTAAAAACAGAAGTAAATATGTTTTTGAGAGGTGCATATTTCGTCAACGAATGCTAATAGATAACTCAATCACTTTTTAAGCTAGACAAGTCTCGAGGAACGGCTCCCGCATGAGGACGATCACATCCTCTTAATCTCCTTTGTTTATCACTGCCAAAGTTTTCTGATTTCTCATGAACAAAGCGTGAAGGAGGGTTCGTTTGTTATATTATCTTTTTGAGCCGGGCGCACTCAATGCCAGTTCCTTTTCATATTAGGGGTTCGCACATTATGCATGCAATCCAGGGGTGAAACTTGTCCAACTTAAAAAGATTATGAATTAATTACTACTTCCTCACGAGCTAAAACATAGGCACAAAAAGAGAAATGCTTTTGATTGATTTCGAGATGGTACATGAAAGTCTTCGTTAGGAATGGCAGGTAAATACCATGTATAGGAAGGTATAGTGGACTCATATGGCATAACAGGTTTAAAGGCTTGGATGCACAAGCAGTCATTCCGCTTAGTACGGGTGGAGGTTTAGCAAAAGACTGGGAAGCGACCAACTAGAGAGCAATAACGGTCATAATCATGCAGAGCGACAAAGCAACATTGAATCGGGCATGAAAGTGATATAACTATTCTAAAACTCAAAGATCATCAAGGCAAAGTAGACTTTTTAGTCTTAAACATGTGTAAGCATGTGCCAAGTCAATCCAAAAATTCTCTAAAGGGAAATACCACCCTAGTATGCCAGACTATGAACAGTGCGATGCATGTAGATCATTTCAATAACACATTATATACTCCAGTTGTTGGAGACTAGCCACAAGGAAAGCATGAGCCACTGGAAGAGCATTGTAAACATAGCACTATGTCGCTACAAGCTGGTCTCTAGATCATAAGTACAGGCATATGTACAAAAGTAGAAACAATAAGAGTTCATACCGGTCTTCCTTGTTGCTTCCTTTCAGTCGATCTTCGTCATTACTGCTTGTCACTTGCACGATCGAACGTAGGAAATATAATCAAATGCCATCACGGACTCGAGCTGATCTCTGAAAACAAAGCAAACTAAAGAGAGAAAGGAAATCTTTTTGAGTTTTTCAAAAGTTGAATAAAAAGCAAAAGAAAGAGAAAATCTTTTTGTTGTTTTTGCAAATAGAGGAATAAAGAAGAATGGGTAAAAACTTCGAAAAGATCAAAGTGAATAAAACGGATAATACAATGAAAAAGTGAGAAGGGCACGTACTCCCCCAAGCTTAGGCTTTTGGCCTAAGTTGGTAGCAGCTACTGCCCCCAGGAGCCTCCTGCTCCAGGGGTATGGTGGTGAGACCAAGGGTCGTAGAAGGATGATGGCGCGTACACCGAACTCCTCGAAGTCTCCCACGAGGAAGGTTCCGAGCGCCAAACAGAGGAAGACCCTTCACCAAACTCGGTGGGGGTCTCTTCGTGAAAATGTGGTATCTCACCGTGCCTCTCCTCGTCGGGCACAACCCCCTCCATGGGGTTATGGAATTGATGCTGGACCATGAACTCATCGAACTGGACAACATCAAAGGACCATCCGTTCCTGCGAGAAAAATCAAACAAAAGAGGTGCAGGTAGACGGATCTCGCGTTCCGCGGTAGTTCCGAAACGCAAGATATAAACAAGGTTATCAAGTTCAGAACCCATGGTAACAAACTTATGCCTTTTCATAGCAGCAAGATCAAAGCTTAAATAGGTAAAAGGAGTATCATCAGGGTGTGGGGTGCCTCCAAGATGCTCTAAGATAAGCGTGGCATAAATGCCACCATATAAGTCCCCCTTGTTACCGTTCATAGCAAGGCGTCGAGCAATTAAGGTACCAATATTATAATCAGACCTCCCTGAGAGGGCTGCTACAAGGATAGCAATATCCGGAGCAGAAATGCTGCTCGTGTTGTCACGAGCTAACACCCCTCTAGCAATATAATATGCAAAATACCTGAGGTGAGGAAACAAGATACTGGAGATCTTCGACCGATGAATATCCCTCGTACCCATGCTGCAGAGAGAGTTGATGATGGTTTTCAGCTTGGAGGGCTGAGTGGCCATCCTTGCCGTCCTCCCAACGTTCGGCACACCTATTACTTCACAAAAACTTCCGAGAGTCATGGTGATAAGATCATTATAAATTTTAAACTCAATAGCACCTGAATCAGGATTATATCTAAAACTGTTAATGAAACCGGAGGTGAGTTTCTGGTACTGAGTAACACGGCTCGTGACGAGTCGTGTCAAACCTGCATTAGCACAAAGATTATAAAACTCATCTTTGATTCCCGCAGCTTCCATGAATTCATCACATGGAAATGTCATTGCACGTGCTGGACTGGTGTCTTCCAACAACTCCAGGGGCACATGATCTTCATTATAGCTCACCCTAGCAGTCGATGGTGAAGCTGCGGCTCTAGTGACTCGATCGGAGTGTGCGGGCCTCCTCTTCTCAAGCCATCCTTTTGCCCTTCCTAACAAACTCATTTCTGAAATTTTTTACGATTTACAAAAACGAGGATTAAAACAAAGTGAGCTAAGGCAAACTACTCAACTCACTTGCCCAAGGCATAAACTTGCATCAAAACTTGGAAAACAACTTTCTACACATGCATGCAAGCTCATCTCTACAGCACCAAGAACTACTAAATACTCACAAATGAAGCCACCAATCAGAAATCTAATTGGAGGGGTGGAGGAGTCACATACCAGGGAGTATTTGCTCAAAATTTCAGCTCAAATGATGGGCTGTAGAGGGAGATCGAAGAATCGCCTCCAAGAACAGCAAGAACAGCAAGAACAAGACCAGAACTCGGGTTTCTGGAAAAAGAGAGAGAGAGAGGGGACGAAGAAGTACCTGGAGGGGGGTCCCGTGGGCCCCAGGCACCCTGTGGGCGTGGCCAGGGCCTGGGCCGCGCCAGCTGGCCGCCTGGGCCACTGGTGGCCCCCTGGCTGACCCCAGGACTTTCCGGGTCTCTCCCGTTGTGGAAATTTTTAATATAATTTTTCTGGAATTTTTCTGAAAACTTCACTGTTGAAATTTTTTCGAAGTTCAAAAAGCTGCGAAACTCTCTGAAAACTTGAAGCAGTTAGTAGTATTGTGAAGCTTCAAAAACATAGATACTTGGTACAGCAAGTATGACAACACTAAAAACAAATAAAAACATAGAAAGCTCAACTTTTTATCCATATAAAACACGTTCACTAGTAAGGTTGATCAAGTCTTACCAACAAACAAGCGGTGTATAGAACAAAAAGTCTCACCTCCTACGAAGTAATCACTGAACTTTTACCTTGATGGACATTGTCCCTACCATGATAGTTTTGTATTTGTGAGGCACATGTAGTGGACAGTCCCATTCTCCAATTCTCACGGTCTCGATATTCTCTATAGAGTTGAGGGCATGCCTCCTATCGGTCTTCTTCGGAAAATATACCGTGTGTTCTTTATCATTCACATGAAAGGTAACCTTCCCTTTGTTGCAATCAATAATAGCATCTGCGGTGTTAAGGAAAGGTCTACCAAGAATAATGGACATGCTCCCATCCTCGGGCATGTCAAGCACAACAAAATCAGTAAGAATTAAACAATTAGCAACTTCAACTGGAACATCCTCACAAATACCTATCGGAACAGCGGTTGACTTGTCAGCCATCTGAAGGGAGATATCTGTAGGAATTAGTTTCTCTAAACAGAGCCTCTCGTAAAGAGAGAGAGGCATAACACTCACTCCCGCTCCAAGATCACATAAAGCAGTTTTGACATAATTATTCTTTATGGAGCAAGGGATGGTGGGTATACCTGGATCACCGAGCTTCTCAGGAATCTTTCCACTGAAAGAATAGTTAGCAAGCATAGTAGATATTGCATCATTAGGAACTTTTCTTTTGTTAGTGACAATATCTTTCATATATTTTGAATAAGGAAGTAACTTAATAGCATCAGTCAAAGGAATTTGAAGAAAAAGAGGTTTAATCCATTCACAAAACTTATTGTAATGCTCTTCTTCTTTAGATTTGATGGACTTACCTGGAAAGGGCATGGGTTTCTGTACCCATGGTTCTTTCTCCTTCCCATGTTTTCTTGCGATGAAGTCTTCTTTAGTGTACCTCTTACGTTTGTCAGGTGCTTCTTCTTCTCGAACTTCAGGCCGATCATTCTTCTCATTATCATTACCTTCAGGTTCAGCACCGTCTTCAGTCTCAGCATCGGAGATAGATACACTGTTGGATCAATAGCTGGCTCTTCATTTGCAATAGGATCATTAGAATTGTCAGTCTCTTTATGTTTCTTCTTCTTATTTGGAGAGACAACAATTTCTTCTTCTTGCATTTGAGAATCTTGCTCGATTCTCTTCGGATGTCCTTCTGGATAAAGAGGATCTTGAGTACTAGTTCCCCCTCGGGTCTTAATCCCAAAAGCCTGCAATTTATCTTGTTTGGCATTGTTAGCAAGCAAATCTCTTTGCACATTAGAAATTTGATCAAGCTGAGTTTGAACCATATGAAAGTGCTTCACAAGACATTGAACATCATTAACTGTTCTATCTAAAACACCAAACAACTTTTTGATAGCAAGGGAATTATCATGCAACTGACTTTCTATCCTCTCATTAAAATGATTCTATTTCATAATAAAATTATCAAACTCATCTAAACATTGATCAGAAGGCTTACCATGAGGGATGTCACTTGCGTTGAAATCTAAAAGAGAGTGTACCTCTACCATAGGAGGGTGAGTGGTAGGCTCACACAGCTTCTCAATAGGGGGTAGATTCTTCACGTCTTCAGCTTTAATACCTTTCTCTTTAATAGACTTCTTTGCTTCTCGCATATCCTCGGGGCTTAGAACAAACATGCCCCTCCTCTTTGTTGGTGGAGGTGGTTCAGGGACGGACCAATCTTCATGGTTTTTGGCAATCCTGCCCATTAAATCTTCCGCGTCGTCCGGTGTTCTTTTCCTGAAAACACAACCAGCACAACTGTCCAGATAGGACCTAGATTCATCAGTTAGACCAGCATAGAATATATCAATTAATTCATTCTTAGGAATTCCATGTCCTGGTCTAGCCTGAATCAAACCGCAGTACCTCCCCCAAGCTTTAGGGAGGGACTCACCCTGCAACTGTTTAAAATTATAAATTCTTTGTAAAGCAGCATGTTGCATATGAGCAGGAAAGTACTTATCAACAAAAGAGTGAGCTAAGTCCTGAGGACTCTTAATAGAACCGCATGGGAGTGAATCATACCATGCTTTAGCACCTTCCTTCAAGGAGAAAGGAAGAAGCTTGGTCACATAAAAGTAGCGTATCTTCTCATCTGTGGTAAACAGGCTACCTAGCTCACCAAGTTTAGTTAGGTGTGCAATAGCATCATCATTTTCTCTGCCATAAAAGGGGTCAGCTTCAACCATAGGTATAAGTGAAAGATCAACAGAGAAATCAAAATCAGGATCATCAATGCATATAGGAGATGTAGCAAACTCAGGATTAGGAACGGTTTTGTTTTTCAAAGAGTGTTTTTCAAATATTTTCTTAATAGTTTCAGGGTCAGAGCCGGCAAACTCTGTCGGTTCCCTGCATAAATCTTCATCAAGTATATAGTAATCATCATCAAGGAGCCTCTCCTGGAGTTTACTCAAATCAGGATAATCATAAGTTTCACCAATAGGGTAGCGAGTAACAGGAAGTTCAATTCCATATTTTTCAGCAGCAGCAGTAATTTGTTTCTCAAGAGCATAACCAAGCGAACTAATATCATCATCAAAAGTAGTAGAAGCATCATCAAGAGTATCAGACATAATAACAGATTAAGTAGGAGCATCATGTGGTGGTGGTGAGGCAAACTTACTCATAACAGAAGGTGAATCAAGCGTAGCACTAGTGCTCAGAGCAGTACCTCTTCTTGTAGTGGATAGTAAGATCGGAACCTTGGGGTCACCTTTCTTACCCATAGTGAATAAAGTGCAGCAGGTAGGATACCTCAAGTAGACTTGTAAATATTGCTATGCTCCCCGGCAACGGCGCCAGAAAATGGTACTTGATAACCCTCAACCGTAAGGGATCGAGATAGTCTTCGCGGGTAAGAATAACCCAATTTATTGATTCGACACACGGGGAGCCAAAGAGTATTTATAAGCTTTAACAGTTGAGTTGTCAATTCAACCGCACCTGAAATATACTAACTTGCAACAAAAGATAAGTGGTAATAGTGATATGATAGTGATGATAGTAATAGTAAAAGTAAACAGCAAAAGTAAATAGCAGTAGTAAATGGCAGAAATATCAACTAGTGACAGGCAAGGTTTAAAATACTGTAGGCTAGGGAGATGGATGGTTGGGTGCTGCATGGATGAGATAGATTCTAACTTGGGGCACGACTGATACGTCCAAAATGTATCTATAATTTCTGCTGGCTCCATGCCACTTTTGGGTGATATTGCTATGATATTCATACACTTCCATACACTTTTGATCATATTTGGACTAACTTACTAATCCAGTGCACCCCAGTGCTAGTTTCTGTTTTTGGCTGTTTTTGTATTTCAGGTTTTCACGTTTCGAGAACTGCCCAGAAAAATCCAGAAAAATTATATAAAAAATCAGCGATACGGAAACAACACTACGTCCGAAGGGCAGCCTGGGGGGGCACAGGGGCTCCAGGCGCCCTGTGGGCGCGCCCCCCCTGGGCCGCGCCGGGGGGGCGCCTGGGCCCCCCGAGGCTCCCCCGGTGCCCTACTTTGGCATATATTTAAAGGGTTCCCCGTAACCCTCAGAACATGACTTCTTTTCGCGATCCCATCTCTGTTCCGCCGCCGCCGCCGCTTCCAAGATCGGGAGCACCAGGAGAACTCTTCCCGGCACCCTGCCGGAGGGGAGGATCACCACCGGGAGCTTCTCCACCACCATGGACGCCTCCCGGATGACTCGTGAGTAGTCTCCCTTGGACCATGAGTCCATGACCAGTAGCTATGTGATGTTCTCCTCCCGTTCTTGTGCTTCACTAATTAGTCCTCGTGAGCTGCCCTACATGATCGAGGCACCTATGTAATCCTTATGTTGTTGCTATGTTGAGTTTGCTGGGATCCGATGGATTATGAGATTATGTTCAGATTGATCTTGAGTAATATATTTGATTCACCTCTTTTATATTTTAGTTCATAAGTAATTCTTGCATGTTCTCCGTTGTTATTTATTGCTTTGGCCGAGTAGTAAGTAGTGACTCCTAGAGGGAACGTTATGCTCGATTGTGGGTTCATGCCCCTCGATGACTAGCTTGAGTGACAGAAACATGAGTCTAGGGGATGTGCTGTTGCCACAAGGGGGAAAACAACGGTGCTTGTGCCCGCGGGTGCAAGGATTGTTTACTTTACGCAAAGTTCTTTTAATGCAGTTGTCTGTTGCATTGAGTTTACACTATGGGTGGGACTCGCAACTTAATACCAGCGAGATGTTCTGGATAGATATCTCAAGGTGGATGATTAGTAGTAGATATTGATGGATTTCGGTCTACTTACTTTGGCGTACCGCCCATGCTTTGAACCTCAACCTTTCTTGCAATGTAGTCAGCATTGGTTTGCGTTCGTGGTCCTGTCAATTGCCTAGCTGTAATTTGTTTACCTCACATAGCTGTTTTATCGTCTTTTGGGAGAGAGACATCACTAGTGAACATCATGAGACTCCGGTCCATATTACCATCATTGATCACATCCACTATTTACTTTTTGCTGTTTTATTTACTATTGCAAAACAATATCTATCACTACTATCATATTGCTTTTAACCCTTTGTGAACTACAAGGCCGGAGAGATTGACAACCTCTCTGTACTCGTTGGGAGCAAAGTTATTTGTATCTGTGTGCAGGTCCACGTTGATTGCTAATTGCGCCGTTAGCAGTTGACACCTACCTGTTGAACCTAGGAGTCTCTGGGGATTCGATCCTTGGCATCTTTGCTAGGGGAAAACACTTCTACTTACTGCATCTTACACCTTCCACTTGGGGTAACCAACGAGGGGTTCGAGGCCCATCAAGGAGTATTTTCTGGCGCCGTTGCCGGGGACTCCACTCTTCAGGATAGGGGAGTTGCACGCTATCTTTTACCTTTGCTTTTTAGTCTTGTTAGTTTACCTTTCAGTTTTCCTTATGTATTTCACTAGTTATGCTTATGGACAACCTTGCTATTGGATCGTTGCTTGCGGGAAGACGCCCCACACCTGTGGTGGTTGCTCCTCCCCCTACTGAAATTGTGCTGGTATTATCGATTATGTTTTGGCTAATCGTTATGCAGGAGACAGACATCCCGGTGAACACTTGCTATATCTGTCACAACTATGTTCATTATTTAAGCTTGCAGGTGTATCAAGGGAGTTTGTCATGAGGAAATTGTTTGCCGTATCACATATAGATAAAGCTTCAGATTGGTACAAGCTTCTCGATAACTCGCACTTGCTTGATTGGCAAGAGCTTATGTCTCTCTTTTATACTAAGTTTTATCCTCTTCATGATGCTTATGTGGGGAGTAAGAGCACCTTTTTGCATGTGGATCATGGTAACAATGCTTTATGTGATGCTTATATTGTTGAGTTTATTCGTGATCCCACTGAAAATTATTATGAGAAGGGAACATATGCTTATAGATATTTCAATAATATCAAGTTCCCTTTCTTTATGTTGAAGGTTTTGAAGCTGCACTTGTTTTGCCTTCCTATGCTTATAGCTTTGTGCTTCAATGAATTATTCTATTGCAATATTCCTATGCATAGGAAGCATGTTAGGCTTAAATGTGTTTGGTATTTGTTTCCTGATGCTCTCTTTTTGTTCTTCAGCTCTTATTCTTACGAGAGCATCATTAAAGTCTTATGCCTAGCTTAAAGGCATAAAAGAAAGCGCTTTCGGGAGGCAGCCCACATGAATAAATTTTTTGCTTTTGTTGTGTCTTGATGTTGTTTACTGCTGTAGCATCATCATTGTATCTTTGCTTTTCATATTTGTGCCAAGTATAGCCTCTGATTGCTAGAAAGTTCAAAAGTTGTGAGGTGCTGTCCAGGAAACAGATTCTGTCCTTGGATATAAAAATTCGTATAAAATCACCAGATCATCTTTTTGGTCTGAATTTTTTCGACAGCGTTCTCTATATAATTTTCTTTCGTGCGTCAGTTCTGAGTTTTTTGATTTGAGTTAAAGAAGTATCCCGAACAGGTCAATTACTGCCTGCTGTTCTGTTTTTCACAGATTCTGTCCTGTTTTGCCTTACCTTCACTTTGCAAATTAAGAACTTGCTTTTTCTTTGCAAAAACCTTTTGGCAATCTTGAGAAACAGTAGAACTTCAAGAATATCCTTATTTCCAGCAAGGTATAATTATTTTATTAAGGGTACTAACCTCGCTAATCAGATTATGATGAGTTATGTATGAAGGGAGTTTTCAAGTGTGCGAGGGAAGATGATAAAAAGATTCAGGAGTGTCAAGCGCTCAAGCTTGGGGATGCCCCCATGCACCCCCAAGAAATATTCAAGGAGACTCAAGCGTCTAAGCTTGGGGATGCCCCCGTGCATCCCCTTCTCCATCAACATTATCAGTTCGTCTTTCGTTCCGCTATATTTTTATCACTTCATGTGTTATGTGCTATGCTTGGAGCGTCTTGCTTTTAGTTTTCTTTTTAGTTTTTCATAACGAGTCAGAACCCAGCATTCCTATATGTGGGAGAGAAACACGCTCCACTTCTACCTAGAACATAACATAGAATTTTCATGTCTATCTATGCTGTGTGTGTTCTTTGTCTTTTAAATAGCTACTATCGTGCTCTGCTCTTAGTATTCATGCTTATCTTTTCAAGAGCTTTTATTTAGTTGGTTGCTTGAACTCTCTTTAATTACCATGCTCACCTTATTAAGAGAGTTTGCTTCTGTTGCATTGGTTAATGTGTCTATGATAAAGATGCTACTTTCATGATGGTGCTTAGTAGTTCAGGTTTTCTTATGGTTAATCTCAAATAGCTGGGGGGTTCCCAATGTGTTATTGGAGTACCAACTTGGTTTGTTTGCCTATGATGTGGTATGGTTTAGTAATATCTTCCTTCGAGAATTTATTTTGATTGACTTGGCGTATGCTCACGCATATTCAAGACTGTAAAGAAAGTCTGTCAAGCCTTGATGATCTTTTGTTTCTGAGTAGCGATATAACTACCATGCTTGATTCAATATTGCTTTGTCGCTCTGCATGATTATGACCGTCATTGCTCTCTTAGTTGGTCGCTCCCAGTATTTTGCTAACCTCCACCTGCACTAAGTAAATTAACCATGCAATACATAGCTCATGGGAAAGTAGCCTAAAAACTATTGTGGTAAAGAATATGTTGCCTATGTATCTTATTTCTTATGAGTTGCTTGCTGAGCGGTAACCATGTTTCTGGGGACGCCATCAACTGTCACACTTTTGTTGAATATCATGTGAGTTGCTATGCATGTTCGTCTTGTCTGAAGTAAGGGTGATTTACCGTGGGTTGAATTAATATGCATATTGTTAGAGAAGAACATTGGGCCGCCAACCAAAGCCATGCATCATGGTGGAAGTTTTAGCTTGGACCTTAATCCTCAATCTCTCATGAGAATATGCTTATGCATTAAAGAGGAGTCCATCATCTATTTTCTATGTTGTCCCGGTATGGATGTCCTCAAGTTGAGATCTATCAAAAATGAGAAATCAAATGCGATCTATCTCCTTGGACCTTTGTACAGGTGGCATAGAGGTACCCCTTTGTGACACTTGGTTAAAACATATGCAATGCAATGATAACCCATGGGGATCCGAGCTAATTAGGACAACGAGCGAGCACTATTAGTATTCGATGCATGAGGCTTGCAACTTATAAGATGTTTTATGCATGACACATATGAAGTACTACTACCGTTGACACAATTGCTTCCATGTTTCAAAATAAAAAGCTCTAGCACTTCAAGCACCAACTACTGAGAGCATGATTGTCATTCTGAGTGTAATGTGCATTGTCCCAAAGTAGTATTGTCTTTTGCATGATTGTGATATCGTTTATTCTGAAATGATTGTATCTAGTCATCACTTAAACCTTGAAGGTGCCCTTGCATTTATGTTTTGCATCACTAAAGGGGGCAAGCTAGATATCACTTTATCATATTTGCACATCATGTTCATTGCAAATCTTTTTGATGTTTCAGTTTCATGTTGTAAAACTTTCAGTCATTTGTGATTTTCTCTTGAGGCAACTTAATTACTTTAGAATCATTGTCTCAGTAAGCTTTTGTCATATGACTATGAGAAAGTCCTATATGGTTAATAGCATGTCACCATAGAAATTATTTTTGTTATCATTTACCTACTCGAGGACGAGCAGGAATTAAGCTTGGGGATGTTGATACGTCCAAAACGTATCTATAATTTCTGCTTGCTCCATGCCACTTTTGGGTGATATTTCTATGATATTCATACACTTCCATACACTTTTGATCATATTTGGACTAACTTACTAATCCAGTGCACCCCAGTGCCAGTTTCTGTTTTTGGCTGTTTTTGTATTTCAGGTTTTCACGTTTCGAGAACTGCCTAGAAAAATCCAGAAAAATTATATAAAAAATCAGCGATACGGAAACAACACTGCGTCCGAAGGGCAGCCTGGGGGGGGGGGCACAGGGGCTCCAGGCGCCCTGTGGGCGCCCCCTCCCCCCCTGGGCCGCGCCGGGGGGGCGCCTGGGCCCCCCGAGGCTCCCCCGGTGCCCTACTTTGGCATATATTTAAAGGGTTCCCCGTAACCCTCAGAACAGGACTTCTTTTCGCGATCCCATCTCTGTTCCGCCGCCGCCGCCGCTTCCAAGATCGGGAGCACCAGGAGAACTCTTCCCGGCACCCTGCCGGAGGGGAGGATCACCACCGGGAGCTTCTCCACCACCATGGACGCCTCCCGGATGACTCGTGAGTAGTCTCCCTTGGACCATGAGTCCATGACCAGTAGCTATGTGATGTTCTCCTCCCGTTCTTGTGCTTCACTAATTAGTCCTCGTGAGCTGCCCTACATGATCGAGGCACCTATGTAATCCTTATGCTGTTGCTATGTTGAGTTTGCTGGGATCCGATGGATTATGAGATTATGTTCAGATTGATCTTGAGTAATATATTTGATTCACCTCTTTTATATTTTAGTTCATAAGTAATTCTTGCATGTTCTCCGTTGTTATTTATTGCTTTGGCCGAGTAGTAAGTAGTGACTCCAAGAGGGAACGTTATGCTCGATTGTACGTTCATGCCCCTCGATGACTAGCTTGAGTGACAGAAACATGAGTCTAGGGGATGTGATGTTGCCACAAGGGGGAAAACAACGGTTCTTGTGCCCGCGGGTGCAAGGATTGTTTACTTTACGCAAAGTTCTTTTAATGCAGTTGTCTGTTGCATTGAGTTTACACTATGGGTGGGACTCGCAACTTAATACCAGCGAGATGTTCTGGATAGATATCTCAAGGTGGATGATTAGTAGTAGATATTGATGGATTTCGGTCTACTTACTTTGGCGTACCGCCCATGCTTTGAACCTCAACCTTTCTTGCAATGTAGTCAGCATTGGTTTGCGTTCGTGGTCCTGTCAATTGCCCAGCTGTAATTTGTTTACCTCACATAGCTGTTTTATCGTCTTTTGGGAGAGAGACATCACTAGTGAACATCATGAGACTCCAGTCCTTATTACCATCATTGATCACATCCACTATTTACTTTTCGCTATTTTATTTACTATTGCAAAATAATATCTATCACTACTATCATATTGCTTTTAACCCTTTGTGAACTTCAAGGCCGGAGAGATTGACAACCTCTCTGTACTCGTTGGGAGCAAAGTTATTTGTATCTGTGTGCAGGTCCACGTTGATTGCTAATTGCGCCGTTAGCAGATGACACCTACCTGTTGAACCTAGGAGTCTCTGGGGATTCGATCCTTGGCATCTTTGCTAGGGGAAAACACTTCTACTTACTGCATCTTACACCTTCCACTTGGGGTAACCAACGAGGGGTTCGAGGCCCATCAACGGCACACGGAAAAGTAATGATCATCTAGGCAAATATCAAACATTAGGCATGTATCCCGTAGGTAGTTGTACGTGCTTGCAATAAGAACTTGCACAACATCTTTTGTCCTACCATCCCTCTACGAACGGGGCCAAAAGGAACTAATGGATATTAAGGTGCTCCTGTCAAAGAGCACCGGAACAAAGCAATGAACTCAATGGATACATGTAATCCTCAAATTACGGACCATCCCCTTTGGTGTCCCAAGCTGTCACTTTTGGGATCGCCGGTTCCGAACCGTAACAGGTGCATACAACTCATAGATAGGATCAAGAACACAAATATATTCATGCAAACACATATGGTTCAGATCTGAAATCATGGCACTCGGGCCCTAAGTGTCAAGCATTAAGAATAACAAGTTGTAGCAAAGATGATAAACACCATACTAGATGATAGGCAACATGCCCCCAACAATCTGACGAACTATTACATGATCTAACTCATCCAATCCCTAACATCCCCTTCGCCTACAGCACGGGAATTACTCACACATGAAGGGGGAAGTCATGGAGGGATGATGGAGTGGTGATGATGATGATGATGGCGACGATCTCCCCTCTCCGGAGGCCAAATCAGCCTCCAGATTAGCCCTCCCGAAGAAGAACAGAGGGTGGCGGCGGCTCCGCGACGAAAAACAGCGAAAGGACTTCCGATCTGGGGTTTCTGCGTCGGGAGGAAAAATACGGGCTAAAGTAGGGCACCAGGGGGTGTGGGGCCCACCCAGGCCCCCCCCCCCCCCCGGCGTGGCCCAGGGGGGGGGCGCCCACAGGTCGCCTGGGCACCCCCTGGCCCCCCTCTGGCCCCACTTCTGGCATTTGGTTTCCTCGGGTGCGTGGATTTTTCTGATATGCTTAAAAATCTGTTTTCCTGCACACAAATAAACCATACAGGCAGCTCTGCTGAAAACAGCGTCAGTTCGGGTTAGTTTAGTCCAAATCATGCAAGAATGAGGTCAAAACAATATCAAAAGTGTTTGGAAAAGTAGATATGTTTGAGACGTATCATAAGCCAACTATCCTTTTGCATTTTCATCCCTATTTTTACATGAGTCGTGCAAAGATACCAAACTTGAGATCATTCCAGAATGGGCTTATACCTTTAAGTCGTGCCTCGACACGTAGGAGGTATAGTCCCATCCTGGGCATTACAAGTTGGTATTCAGAGCCTTCTCCGACCTAAGAGCCCCCTCTGATTGATCGAATCGTTGACGATTGAGTCTAGGCACACACTTGAAAATGTTTTGAGTCCTATATATATATCGGAGAGTAGGATTTCTTTTGCTCCTCATCCCTTTTCACTCTAGTGAGGACTCCTGACGATTACTTATCTCTTCTACTCTAAAAAATTTACCAAATTTTTTTTAGGAATCTCGCGAGTATTGTTTGGATTGTCCGATGTCTTTATGACGAGAACATTGTTCTCGATGCCTCCTGTCATTTAGGGGTTGTGGCAGTGTCCCGGGGAGTTGAGCTCTGAGGTGTTGTCATCACAAATATATCGCATCAGTTATGGAATACTTAAGACGGCCGACATCGAAAACTCTCCTATGCGGTTAGTGGCAAGATAACCCCGACATCACCCAGTACTGGGGAGGTAGTTCGGGAGTATTGCCATAGCTTGTATAGTAGATGCGTTTCGAAGGTCCGAGGTAAACGGTTTCCGGAAATAACTGGTTATGTGTTGAAGGATGGATACAGCTGGATGTAGGATTAGAGTTGTGTGCGCGATGCTTCCCCTGTATCCCCAACACCTGATTGCATAACTGGAAACTTTTGGAAATTAATAGGTGGGTTCATCTAGTAGCTCGTAGGCATTCTTCCAACGAATGCATGATATGGAGTTCGGGGTTCTACATTGAGTGAAGTAGTTTTATGGGCGTTTGTTCCGATCCGGAGTTGCATCTTAAAGGGTCCTTGGCTATGCTGATCCGGGGATTGCAAAACCCTTTTGTAACACGTTCCATGAGCTTTCAGCACGAATATGTGAAACAAAACTTCTATCTTGTATTTGTTCTATCTGCTCCTTGTTGTTTTTTATTTACCTTTTGTTCTCCCAAATGGCTTCTCAACAAGTTGATGTACCTACGGAATTCATTCGTTCAATTCTCCGTTCGAATGATATTGTGAAGATTTTGTTGCAACATATCTATTCCTTTGTTTTTGTTTTGATTCTGGTATTCGAGTTGCTTCGATGTCAAATGTTGATTCCATACCTTCCTAATCGGTGTTCTCATATTTCTATGGGAGTGCTAATTCTTCTTGACCATCGAGAGTGTCATGTCAATCCTTGTCAACCGGTGTGCCTTCTCTTCAAGTTATTCCATACAGACGCCGTTGAGAAATCTGACGATTTGTCTGTTTCATTCATCCCAAGTTGTCTTTGTTTTCCCCACCCTCCCACCCTTCTTCTTCTCGGAGCCAGAATTCTTAATCAAGTGTCTTTATATTCTTGTGATGCCTCTTCATCAATCTTCTTTAATGTTTCATCCGGTGAATTCTCGCGAAAATGCTCAGGAAGATTCAAGTTTATCATTCTCCGTTCTCATTTTCTTCTCCGGTGGACTTAAGTTCAAGCTTCGATCATGATCATATCTCTTCCTTTTTGTTTAACATGTTTTCACATGTTGAAATTTCTTATCCGAAGGCTCTCTTATTTCTTCACATCTCTTTATTCATATCCGGAGTGTTGAAGATACCTCAGAAGATTCACGTTTCCATTCTTAATCCATTCAAGCTATTTTGAGATTGTTATCTCATTCAAGCAATTTAATTCAACTGGTGCAATATCTCTTAAGCAATTTTATGAGCGGTGATTTCTTTTGAGTGGGCTCTAACCCACAGGTCTTTTCCCAGGATCTTACCTGACTCTTCTATTTTTTCCGGAGTTATTCTCAAATTCTTTTCAAGTTTGACATAAGAATGGATTGTCATCGGTCAAATGTATCCTCCAAGATCGCTTTCAAATTCTTTCCATCGTTGGTTCAACTTTTTAATTCTTCATTCCGGAGTGCCTCAACAATTCATGGGGGTGTATCTCATTGTCTCCTCAGATTTGAAGACCGAAAAAGAGTTCCCCTTGAATCCTACCCGTTCTTCTAAAGATTCGTGGTTCTAGCTTCATGCCATCCTCATAATTGTTTTCGATTGTGGGTATTGTTTTCATGCCCCTTCAGAGCAATTTCATGAATTCTTTCCATTGTGATCCTCCGAAGGCCATCATTTCAGAAGATTCTTCGTTCTCAGTTTTCAATTTCGTCCTCCAACTATTCTTAATTGATGCTGATGTCTACACACGCTTCTACTCTTGTAGACTATGTTGGGCCTCCAAGCGCAGAGGTTTGTAGGACAGCAGCAATTTCCCTCAAGTGGATGACCTAAGGTTTATCGAACTCAGGGAAGTAGAGGTTGAAGATGGTCTCTCTCAAGCAACCCTACAACTAAGATACAAGAAGTCTCTTGTGTCCCCAACACACCTAATACACTTGTTAGATGTATAGGTGCACTAGTTCGGCGAAGAGATGTTAAATGGCAAGTGATATGGATGGCAAAACAAAGTAATATAAATCTGTAATAAAAAGTGCAGCAAGCAAACAAGTGGTAAACGTGGGCACAAATGGTATTGCAATGGTGGAAACAAGGCCTAGGGTTCATACTTTCACTAGTGGCAACTCCTAACAACATTAACATAATCGAATCACATGATATTTCCCATAAAACATGCAAAGGGGACACACTCAGAGGTCATTCCTTCGTGGTCAAGAGAGGACAAGAATTATGTAGGGCTACAAAAGCACACCTCAAAGTTCGTAGTTCTCTATCTAAGGATTTCCCAATGTTACCGCGGCCATCCAAAGAGAGTCCCACAATCACCACAACATATCTAAAGGATAGTCAAAGACAAGCACCAAGAGACTCTCAATCTTCAATCAACACACAAGAGAGGAAATTACTCATGAAAATACTTTTCTAATCCATGTCCAATAGACCGCTGTCACCTTGGTCTCGGGGATTATACTAGATAAAGACAAGTGAGTACATCAATCCAATACATATAGGAAGGGGAAATATCATGGGATCACCCTAGATTAACATAGCCTATGATCACAATGAAGATCACATCATGGGAGAGAGAATTAACCACATAGCTACTGGTAAGAACCTCAGCCCCGAGGAGGAACTACTCCCGCTTCATGGAGGGAGGAAGCAACGTCGATGGAGATGAATCCGGGGGCACTTCCCCGTCCCGGCAGGGTGCCGGCGCAGGAATTCTAGTCCCCCGAAGCTTGATGGCGATGGCGGCGGAGATCGGAATCGCGTCTGGAAAAAAGGGGTCCGGAATCAGGGTTTCCGCGAGACGCTTTAAATATATGCCAAAGGGGGTCGCCAGAAGAGGTCAGGGGGGCCCAGGCGCCCCCCCGGCGCGGCCTAGGGGTGGGCCGCTTGGGCAGGCTGCCTGGAGCCCCTGTGGGTCCCCTCCTGCCCTACTTTGGCCGCATGGAAGCTTCCGGAACGCTGATTTTTTATATATTTTTCCCGGAATTTTTCTGGCAATTTTCGTAATGGGAAAACCTGAAATACAAAAACAGCAGAAAACAGAAACTGGCACTGGGGTGCACTGAGTTAATAGGTTAGTCCAAATATGATCAAAAGTGTATGGAAGTGCATAAATATCATAGCAATATCACACAAAAGAGGCATGGAGCAAGCAGAAATTATAGATACGTTTTGGACGTATCAACATCCCCAAGCTTAATTCCTGCTCGTCCTCGAGTAGGTAAATGATAACAAGAATAATTTCTGTGGTGACATGCTATTAACCATATAGGACTTTTTGTAGTCATATGACAAAAGCTTACTGAGACAATGAATCTATAGTAATTAAGTTGCCTCATGAGAAACTCACAAAGAACTGAAAGTTTTACAATATGATACTGAAACATCAAATAGATTTGTAATGAACATGGTGTGCAAATATGATAAAGTGATATCTCGCTTGCCCCCTTTAGTGAAGCAAAACATAAATGCTGGGGCACCTCCAAGGTTTAAGTGATGACTAGATACAATGGTTTCAGAATAAACGATATCACAATCATGCAAAAGACAATGCTACTTTGGGACAATGCACATTACACTCAGAATGACAATCATGCTCTCAGTAGTTGGTGCTTTAAAAGAAGGTGGAGACTCTCGAACCGTGGCTTTTGTTGGCAAGGTTGAAAACCCGTAGTCGGAAACAAAGACAAAACATGTACCAGAGCTCTTGGTTTTAAAACAGAGGTAATAATTTTTTTTAGATTATGCATGTTCCGTCAACGAATGCTAGCAGACAACTCAATCACTTCTTGAGATGGACAAGTTTCGAGGAACGGCTCCCGAATGAGGACGATCACATCCTCTTAATCTCCTTTGTTTATCACTGCCAAAGTTTTCTGATTTCTCATGAACAAAGCGTGAAGGAGGGTTTGTTTGTTATATTGATTTTGAGCCGGGCGCACTCAATGCCAGTTCCTTCTCGTATTATGGGTTTGCACATTATACTTGCAATCCCGGGGTGAAGCTTGTCCAACTTAAAAATATTATGAATTAACTACTACTTCCTCATGGACTTACAACAGAGGCACAAAATAGGAATGCATTTTTCTTTGAATAGTTTCGAGATGGTACACGCAAGTCTCCGTTAGGAATGGCAGGTAAATACCATGTAGGAAGGTATGGTGGACTCATATGGCATAACTGGTTTAAAAGAATTTGGATGCACAAGCAGTTAGTCCGCTTAGTACAGGTGGAGGTTAGCAAAAGACTGGGAGCGACCAACTAAGAGAGCAATGACGGTCATAATCATGCAGAGCGACAAAGCAACATTGAATCAGGCATGGAAGTTATATCGCTACTCACAAACAAAAGATCATCAAGGCTTGACAGACTTTCTTTACAGTCTTAAATATGCGTGAGCATACGCCAAGTCAATCAAAATAAATTCTTTGAAGGAAGATATTACTAAACCATACCACATCACAGGCAAACAAATCATGTTGGTACTCCAATAACACATTGGGAACCCCCCAGCTATTTGAGACTAACCATAAGAAAACATGAACTACTAAGCGCCATTATGCACGTAGCATCTTTATCATAGACATATCAACCAATGCAACGGAAGCAAACTCTCTTAATAAGATAAGCATGATAACTAAAGAGAGTTCAAGCAACCAACTGAACGAAAGCTCTTTAAAAAGATAAGCATGAAAGTTAAGAGCTAAGCATGATAGTAGCTATTTAAAAGACAAAGAACACACACAGCAAAGATAGACTTGAAAATTCTATGTTATGTTCTAGGTAGAAGTGGAGCGTGTTTCTCTCCCACATAAAGAAAGCTGAGTTCCGACTCGTTATGAAAAGCTAAAGAAAACTAAAAAGGAAACTAAAAGCAAGACGCTCCAAGCACAGCACATAACACATGAAGTGATTAAAATATAGTGGAACGAAAGACGAACTGATAATGTTGATGGAGAAGGGGATGCACGGGGGCATCCCCAAGCTTAGACGCTTGAGTCTCCTTGAATATTTCTTGGGGGTGCACGGGGGCATCCCCAAGCTTGAGCGTTTGACACTCCTGGATCTTTTTATCATCTTCCCTCGCACACTTGAAAACTCCCTTCATACATAACTCATCATAATCTGATTAGCGAGGTTAGTACCCATAATAAAAATAATTGTTCCTTGCTGGAAATAAGGATATTCTTGAAGATCTACTGTTTCTCAAGATTGCCAAAAGGTTTTTGCAAAGAAAAAGCAAGCTCTAGGTTTGCAAAATGGAGGAAAGGCAAAACAGGATAGAATCTGTGAAAAACAGAACAGCAGGTAGTAAATGATTTGTTCGGGGCACTTCTGTAACTCTAATAAAAAAACTCAGAACAGACGCACGAAAGAAAATTATATAGAGCACGCTGTCGAAAAAATTCAGACCAAAAAGATGATCTGGTGATTTTATACGAATTTTTCTATCCAAGGACAGAATCTGTTTCCTGGACAGCACGTCACAACTTTTGAACTTTCTTGCAATCAGAGGCTAAACTTGGCACAAAGCTGAAAAGTAAAGATACAATGATGATGTTACTGTAGTAACAAACATCAATACCACTAAAAACTGAAAGCAAAGATAACAAGGGTTGTCTCCCTAGAGCTCTTTCTTTATAGCCATAAAGATAGGCTTAAGACTTTAATGATGCTCTCGTAGGAATAAGAGTTGAAGAACAAAAGATAGCATCAAGAAGCAAATACCAAACACATTTAAGCCTAATGTGCTTCCTATGCATAGGAATATTGCAATAGAATAATTCATTGAAGCACAAAGCAACTAGCATAGGAAGGCAAAACAAGCATAACTTCAAAATATTCACCATAAAGAGAGGAAACTTCTTATTATTAAGATATTTAGAACCAAGTCTCCCTCTCTCATTATAAATTTCAGTGGCATCATGAATGAACTCAACAATATAAGCATCACATAAAGCATTGTTACCATGATCCACATGCAAAAGGTACTCTTACTCTCCACATAAGCATAATCTTTCTCATTGGTAATAGTGGGAGTAGGACTATCATAAACAACTTGAACATTATAGATTAATTGTGTATTAGGAGGGTGGTGTTCAACAAGGGAGTAATTCCCTCCATGATTATGACAAGTTTCATAAGGATAATTTCTCCTTATGTCATAGGTACCTTTATAATCACTATAGATTGGAGTTATAACATCATCATAGTAGAGAAGAGCATTATCATTGCTAGCAACTATATTTGTAATCATGTTGTCTTTATTCTTACTAGCAAAAGAATTATCAATTGTCACATCACTAGTGGGTAAAGGATTTGCAATCCTATCATCCCCAAGCTTAGAGCTTCCCATATCATCACTTTCAGAGTTGGTAACAAAAAGATTTTCAAGATCATAAGTAGCATTATCATCATTTTCCCAATCACAATAAGTAACATGCATATCATAATCAAAATCATCTTCAATAGTACCTACGGACGTATCATCAAGATGATAATTAAGGCAATAAACTTCACCTTCTTCTTTAAACTTACAATCGTTAGGATAAAAGTTGATGGGGGGAATATGCTCAGGCCAGGTTGATACCCATTCTTCTTCCTTCTTGCTCCTCTTCCTCCTCCTCTTCTTTTTCTTCTTCTTCACCTTAGGAAGGAGTGGTTGGAGACGAAGCTTCTCCACATATCCTGGTTTATCATTATAAACAATAGGGGAAACTTGGAAGAAACTCTCATTTTTATTAGCAGAAATATAAGAGACATTTTTATACTTTGGTAAAGTTCCCTCCTTTCTAATCTTACTTATGTAATCATTTTCATGGCAATTAACAACACAATAGAGATGGCAATTTTGCAAAGTGTTTTTTATTCCTATGGCATTATCATCCAGCCAAGAAGTCTTTTCTGATAACTCTTCACACATCAAAAATAACATAAGCTCATCATAAAGATCAGAGGTGATCATGTTATCACACAACCGGTTAACAGTTATGTTTTGAAAGTTCATGCATTGAAAATTAAAGTGACCCTCTATACGGCAAAGTTCACAAGTAAAAGGATAAAGGTCACACAATTCTCTAGCAATTTCATTTAAATCTCTGACCCAAGTGATTGTTCTTTCATGCTTATGTTGCTTACAATACTTCTCTTCTTCAATCATAGGCCTTTCACAAGGTCTATCCACTCCACAAAAATTAACATGCTTATATAAAACTTCATTTTTAGGAATTGGAGCATGCACGTTGCAATCATCATGAACAATTTCATTCTCTTTGCAAGTCTCTTCAAAAGGTTTATGATACTTGATCCAATCCTCCTTAGGCATATTAAGATGTGAAGCAAAAGATTTGAGGAAATCAACAAGGAGTTGAGAATCAAGCCCAAACTTAGCACTAAACTTATTAAAACTTGTAGTTTCAACAAAGGACTTAATGCAATCATACTCATAAATTATACCTGACTCTTTACCTTTGTCGATCTCCCAATCTTCAGTGTTGCGTTGAATTCTTTCAAGGAGTTCCCATTTAGCATCAATCTTTTTGTTTGTGAAAGAACCCATAGAGGAAGCGTCGAGCAAATCTTTATCCTGTCGAGAAAGCCTCGCATAGAAATTAGTAATAATTATATCTTTGGGGAGTCCATGGTCAGGACATTTTAGCATTAACGTTTTTAGTCTCCCCCAAGCTTGAGCTATGCTCTCTCCGTCATGAGGGTAGAAATTATAAACATAATTCCTATTCTTATGGACTTCATGAAGAGGATAAAACTTGGAGTAAAAGAGAGACCGGGTCTGTTCCCAATCAAGCAAGTGTGAGTTATCGAGAAGCTTATACCAATCTGAAGCTTTATCTATAAGTGATACGACGAACAATTTCCTCATGACAAACTCCCTTGATACACCTGCAAGCTTAAATAATGAACATAGTTGTGACAGATATAGCAAGTGTTCATCGGGATGTCTGTCTCCTGCATAACGATTAGCCAAAACATAATCGATAATACCAGCTGGTATTTTATAGGGCACAATTTCAGTAGGGGGAGGAGCAACCACCACAGGTGTGGGGCGTCTTCCCGCAAGCAACGATCCAATAGCACGGTTTTCCATAAACATAACTAGTGAAATAAAAACAAGAAACAAAAAGATTTAATTGCAAGATCTAAAGATATACCTTCAAGCGCTCACCTCCCCGGCAACGGCGCCAGAAATAGATTGATGTCTACACACGCTTCTACTCTTGTAGACTATGTTGGGCCTCCAAGCGCAGAGGTTTGTAGGACAGCAGCAATTTCCCTCAAGTGGATGACCTAAGGTTTATCGAACTCAGGGAAGTAGAGGTTGAAGATGGTCTCTCTCAAGCAACCTTGCAACTAAGATACAAGAAGTCTCTTGTGTCCCCAACACACCTAATACACTTGTTAGATGTATAGGTGCACTAGTTCGGCGAAGAGATGTTAAATGGCAAGTGATATGGATGGCAAAACAAAGTAATATAAATCTGTAATAAAAAGTGCAGCAAGCAAACAAGTGGTAAACGTGGGCACAAATGGTATTGCAATGGTGCAAACAAGGCCTAGGGTTCATACTTTCACTAGTGGCAACTCCCAACAACATTAACATAATCGAATCACATGATATTTCCCATAAAACATGCAAAGGGGACACACTCGGAGGTCATTCCTTCGTGGTCAAGAGAGGACGAGAATTATGTAGGGCTACAAAAGCACACCTCAAAGTTCATAGTTCTCTATCTAAGGATTTCCCAATGTCACCGCGGCCATCCAAAGAGAGTCCCACAATCACCACAACATATCTAAAGGATAGTCAAAGACAAGCACCAAGAGACTCTCAATCTTCAATCAACACACAATAGAGGAAATCACTCATGAAAATACTTTTCTAATCCATGTCCAATAGACCGCTGTCACCTTGGTCTCGGGGATTATACTAGATAAAGACAAGTGAGTACATCAATCCAATACATAGAGGAAGGGTAAATATCATGGGATCACGCTAGATTAACATAGCCTATGATCACAACGAAGATCACATCATGGGAGAGAGAATTGACCACATAGCTACTAGTAAGAACCTCAGCCCCGAAGAGGAACTACTCCCGCTTCATGGAGGGAGGAAGCAACGTCGATGGAGATGAATCCGGGGGCACTTCCCCGTCCCGGCAGGGTGCCGGCGCAGGAATTCTGGTCCCCCGAAGCTTGATGGCGATGGCGGCGGAGATCGGAATCGCGTCTGGAAAAAAGGGGTCCGGAATCAGGGTTTCCGCGAGACGCTTTAAATATATGCCAAAGGGGGTCGCCAGAAGAGGTCAGGGGGGCCCAGGCGCCCCCCCGGCGCGGCCTAGGGGTGGGCCGCCTGGGCAGGCCGCCTGGAGCCCCTGTGGGTCCCCTCCTGCCCTACTTTGGCCGCATGGAAGCTTCCGGAACGCTGATTTTTTATATATTTTTCCCGGAATTTTTCTGGCAATTTTCGTAATGGGAAAACCTGAAATACAAAAACAGCAGAAAACAGAAACTGGCACTGGGGTGCACTGAGTTAATAGGTTAGTCCAAATATGATCAAAAGTGTATGGAAGTGCATAAATATCATAGCAATATCACACAAAAGAGGCATGGAGCAAGCAGAAATTATAGATACGTTTTGGACGTATCAGATGCCTCTTCGTTCATCTCCATATTTTTACGGTGGTTCTTTCAAGATTACCCTTCCGTTGTTATCGTATTAATTCATTTGTTCTTTTCATAATCCTACCGGTGCTTCGTTGAATATTTATCCAAGTTTGTGCGAGATCTCTCTTTAATTCTTTCCAACGAGAATAAGTAGTATGCCAAATCCTTTGGTTGTCGTCAATTTAAATGGTGAAGGACAAGCATGACATAATTCTTATTCTTATTCCTTCAAGGTGATTTAATTCCTTCTTTTGAAGTTTGTTCATGAGGAATAAACTCTTGGTTCGAAATGATCCATCCTTCTTTTTCGAAGGTCCAAGCTATATTAATTATCTCGTCGCGAAGCTCCATCTAATCATTGCGAGGCTCAAATCTTAATCTTTTCATCCTGCACTTCTCATCCTTTTGTTACCGGAGTTCTCTTGGTGGTTCTTCATGATTTAATTCATCCTCGAGGTCTTCGTCAAGATTATTGTTGGAGCTCAAGAATTCTTCATCATGCATTCTGAAGTGCAATTCTTTCTACCTTATCTTTTCAGATGGTGTTATGTCATTCTTGACAAATTCCTTCATGTTTCATGATTCACAAGTTATCAAGAATGAAATATTTAAACCCATCATCCTTATTTCTCAGGAGATCCTTTCAACCTCCAATTTTGTTTGTTGGAGTTATCTTGGGTCGTATCTCACCTAAAAGCTTTCCATAAAGATTGTTGCTATTTATGGTGCTTATAAATGACCCGGTTTCTTCATTTATCCTCCTGCAGAAACAAGTTTTCATCTTGTCGTTGATGTCAATCCAATCAATTGTTTTCCATTAGTGGCTGGTTGTCACCTCATAACTTTGAGATGTTTTCCATAAGGCCACAACAAGCTTATTCTTTTGTTGTTGATTATCTTCAACAACTCCGTTCAACCCTTCTTCGTAAGGATGATTTTCATATTCATTTGTTGGAGAAGTTGTCTTTTTCTTCTCCGTTCTTTTCTTTCCAACGATCTAGCATATATTCTTTCTTTCCGGAGGCATTGTGATATTGCCCTCTTTGTCCCATAATCTCATTTTGTCAAGATCATGTTCTTTTCCTTGTTTATCTATTTAACTGGAGTGTTGTGCCCAACGTTCGAGTTCTCTCATCTTATCAAAGTCTTTCCTCTCTTTTCAACTGGAGTGCTGTCTGAAATCTTTCTTACCTCTTGTGCCATCCTTTCAATTGTTCCGGAGGCAGTGTGTTGTTGATTTCATCAAGTATATTCCCATCTCCTCAAGTTCATGTTCAATTCCTTCCATTTACAGTCGAAATGATGTCCAAATTCTTTCGTTCTTATTCTTTCCCTAGCTTTATTCAACCGGAGTGGTTTAAATTCTTTCGTCATCCGTAAGCTCTTGTTCATGTCTTTTAACCTTACAAGGTTCTCGTATGTACCTTGTTCCTCTTTTCTAACGGAGTGTTTTCATCTTCGTTGATCTCCGTTGTATTCTTTCTTTCAAGATTGTTCAACCTCTCAAGGTTCTTTGGTTTCACTCGTTCGTCAAAGAAGCAACTTTGTTTTACCTCTTCTTTTCCGTTTTTATCCGGTGCCATCTCCAGGATCTCGGGTTGAGATCCTCTGTTAGTATGGGAGAGTTGTGACACCCCGAGACCGATGCGCCAGGTGTCAGCCAGTTATTCATCATCGTTGCCATGTCATTTGCTTGCGTGTTGCACTTTGCCATGTCATCATGTGCATTTCATCAGCATGTTTTCAAAACTTGCATTCGTTCGGGTTCCCCAATTCTCTCTGTTGTCCATTCTGAGTCCAGACACACTCGCACGCGCCCGCGGCACCTCTGAATATTTATTTTATAAGTGGCCGGAAAATGTTCTCGGAATGGGTTGAAACTTGGCGTGCGGTCTCATTATAGTGTAGACAGACCGCCTGTCAAATTTCATCGCATTCGGAGTCTGTTTGATAGCCCAACCGTTAAATCTATAGCGGCACTATAGCCGGATAAACATCGGACGTTTCGGTGTTCCGAAACTGCCACTGGGCCTCTCTCTCTCTTCTCTCGTCTCCGCCCGATGCCTTCTACACAGCCCATTTTTTACCCCTCGACTGCACGTCCGAAACTGTCCCGAACCCGACCCGGGCAGTCGTGACCGATGGGTCCGGATCATCCCCAAACATCCCTAAAACATCTCCGTTTTCTAATTTGGGCTCCCTACCTATTTATTTCTCAACCCTCCGATCCCGATCGGATGTCCTAGATTTTCTCTCTTTCACTATATATAGACCAAACCTACCCAAATCAGACCAAACCCTATTTTCTAGGGATCCTCCCTGTCAAATCGCCGCCGCCACCCCTGTCCAGATCCTCCTCCTATCTCCTCTCACCTTGGGATGCATCCCCACCCAACCAGCTAATCCCTTCGATCTAAACCGCCAAACACCACCCGTAGCTACCTCCCTCCTCGTTGGACCCCGCCCTCGTGGCCACCGGCGAGCATCAGCCAAGGCCGAGCAGCCCCGCGCCTGAGGCCTCTCGCTCCTACAGTAGACGCCCGAGGCCTCCTCCCCGAGAACCACCTCCATCCCGAGCGCCTCCTCCTGCTCGACCTCGCCACCTCGTCGTTGCCCTTCTCTGGCGACTGGATCCCGCCGGAGTGCCGCCCTGACCCTGCCTTCCCTCACGCCTCCTCCTCCCCGTTCCTTTTCCCCTCTCTCTCATGCCTCTGCCTCTCTCACAGGGAACCACGTAAGGACATGGAGACTGCAGCACCGATGCCTCCTCAAGGGCCGCCTCGTCCTCGTCCCCCGACGCTCTTCTCTGTCGACAACCGGCCGCGCTGGGACGCCATGGCCACTTCGAACCAGGGAGATTCTCCGAGCCAGGCCAACTCGTCCAGATCCACGGGCTCCTGCCGGAATTGGAGGAAGCTGCGCCGCCAGGCCTCTCCACCTCGCTTCCCCGCCGCCCTTCATCTTGTCCCAGAGTTCCAGCGCCCGCGGCCTCCTGCTCGTTCATCTGGAGAAGAGGGATGCTCGTCCTCGAGCGTTGACTGTGTCGCCCGCTCCAGCGCCCCGCTTGAGCCTCCTCCCGAGCCGGCCTGCTACACTACGTCCCCTGAGCCGCCTCCACCAAACGGGCCGAGACCCATGGTGAGAATCCCCTCCTAGCACCCTGTGCACTATTGGGCCAACAGTTGCGGCCCGTTCACTGTTTTTTTTTCGCGGAACATTTTGTCTAATTATTCCAGAGACTGCAGTTTTACAATTTAGCCCTCAAACTTCATGCATATAATAACTTCACAACTGTGCATCTTATGCAAGAACTTTATATATGAAAAATGCTTAGAATTTTGTGTAGATTCATAATATGCCACTTTCACCCCTGTTAAAAATGCTAAACTTGCCGTTTTCATTAATTTGTGTAAATAACTTGCTAAAATGGTTTATTTCATAACTAAATAACCGTAGCTCGGTTTTTAATAAACTTTATATGTAAATGGGGTGGAAAAATGTGTAGAATAACATGATGCACTTTGTTTTGCTGTTTAACAACATTAAAATGGTGTAATAGGTAGAACAGTACCAAATTCATAAATATGTGCATGAGGAGTTTCCGGAATTGTTGGTGTTATTTGCGGCCTCATTTAAAATGACTAAATAGGTAGTTTGTTTTTGCTTCACCCCTTGCCATGTATTGCATCATATATAGACTTGTCTTGCATCATACTTGCTTGAGCATATTGTCATGTTTTTGTGTTGTTTTTCTGTGCTTCCTACCTTGTCATGCATTGCTTCCTGTATAGACTTGTTATGCATCATACCTTGCCATGTATTGCATCATACTTGCTTGAGCATATTGTCATGTTTTTGTGTTGTTTTCTGTGCTTCCTACCTTGTCATGCATTGCTTCCTGTATAGACTTGTCATGCATCATACCTTGCCATGTATTGCATCATATATAGATTGTGTTGTTTTTCTGTGCTTCCTACCTTGTCATGCATTTCTTCCTGTATAGACTTGTCATGCATCATACCTTGCCATGTATTGCATCATATATAGATTGTGTTGTTTTTTCTGTGCTTCCTACCTTGCCATGTATTGCTTCCTGTATAGACTTGTCATGCATCATACCTTGCCATGTATTGCATCATATATAGACTTGTGTTGTTTTACTGTGCTTCCTACCTTGCCATGTTGTGCTTCCTGTATAGACTTGTTGTGCTTCCTATATAGAACTGTCTTGCATCATACTTGGTTGAGCATATTGTCATGTCTCGTGTGGTGTGTTTACCGTGTTGCTTGCTTCTTCTCGTTAGTGCTTGTTCTGTTGCGTTCGTGAGGATTCGTTCGTCTACCCGTGGTTCTTCTTCAAGGCTTCTTCTTCGTCTTCTTCATGGACTTGTTCTTCTTCCTTGCGGAATCTCAGGCAAGATGACCATACCCTTGGATACCTTCACTATCATTGCAATTCTTAGTGTCTCGATGCTATCGTTACATGTTGCGCTACCCATCATTATTGTCAGCCTCTCCTTGTTGCCATGAAACCCTAACCTTTGAAACCTTCCTAGCAAAACCATTGTTTGGCTATGTTACCCGCTTGCTCAGCCCCTCTTATAGCGTTGTTAGTTGCAGGTGAAGATGAAGATCGTTCCAGGTGGGAACTTGTTGTTGGAATATCACAATATCTATTATTATTATTAACACACCTATATACTGGGCATGGGTGGAAGGCTTGGCCTTTTGCTCGGTGTTTTGTTCCACTCATGCCACCTTAGGCGCCGATAAACCGGCATTATGTTCCTTGATTTTGTGTTCCTTACACGGTTGGGTATATGGGGACCCCTTGACACTTCGTCTTTGAATAAAACTCCTCCAGCAAGGCCCAACATTGGTTTTAATTTGCTCATAATAACAACTTAATTAATTAATTAATTAATTGCATAGGGGGTCATGTCCCTGGGTTCTTAATTCTACATAACAGGGGGGGCCAGTGCTGATGGTGTTGGTCCCAAATGGGGAGCCTGCGGGGCCACCTCGAGGAAACTCGAGGGCTGGTTTTACCTGTAGCATCACCCATCCGGACGTGGCCTGAGACGAGATACGCACGGCTACTATCAGGGTGTCGGCACGCCGGGAGGTCTTGCTGGACTTGTTTTACCATTGTCGAAATGTCTTGTGCACCGGGATGCCGAGCCTGATCGGATTTCCTAAGATAAGGGGTGATGATATTATATTTATCACTTCAACTGATCGTGAG
The DNA here is from genome assembly GCA_902687465.1 of Secale cereale. Lineage (NCBI taxonomy): Eukaryota > Viridiplantae > Streptophyta > Magnoliopsida > Poales > Poaceae > Secale > Secale cereale. The sequence continues at coordinate 96,974,777 of LR738710.1, read as the reverse complement.
AGCTTGTGATGGGCTAAGTTGGGACACCCCTGCAGGGTTATGATCTTTCGAAAGCCGTGCCCGCGGTTATGTGGCAGATTGGAATTTGTTAATGTCCGGTTGTAGAAAACATGTCAGAGGATCCGAAGTAAAACACACAACTGTGTGAGTAACCGTGACTGTCTCTTTTCACTTTGAGAAGAGAACACGGTGGGGTTATGTTTGACTCATAGGTAGTTCAGGATCTTTAGCGATCACTACTAGTTTGCGACCGTTTGCGTAGATGCTCATCTTATTCTTGTACTCGTAAGTTAGCCACCATATATTGCTTAGCCGCTGCTGCAACCTCACCACTTTACCTCTTCCTACCCATAAAGCTTTGCTAGTCTTGATACCCATGGTTATGGGATTGCTGAGTCCTCATGGCTCACAGATACTACAACACCAGATGCAGGTTCAGCCGAGAATGATGCAGGAGATGGATCAAAACTCCACCGGGAGTTCGATGAAGAGCGTGGCCGTATGCTTGTGACGTTTTCGACGATCAGTAGTGGTTTCTACTAGGGGCGATTCGGACCTGTGGCTTTATGTTTTTGGTATCTTTCTTTTGGATCTTCGCCCGTAGTCGGGTTGTGATGTTATGAATGATGATTTGCTTATGTAATGTATTGTGTGACGTGGCGAGTGTAAGCCAACTATCCTTTTGCATTTTCATCCCTATTTTTACATGAGTCGTGCTAAGATACCAAACTTGAGATCATTCCAGAATGGGCTTATACCTTTAAGTCGTGCCTCGACACGTAGGAGGTATAGTCCCATCCTGGGCATTACTTCAAAGGCGAGGCAGATCACCGGAAGAAGCCCGCCATGCGTACCGGTGATCACGTACTTGCTATGGTCAATGATTTACACGTAATCTTTGGAAAGGGCCCCGGCGCACTAGCTGTTCCGAATGACGCTGAGGGACACGCACCCATGTGTAAGAAGAAATCAATATTTTGGGACCTACCCTACTGGAAAGACCTAGAGGTCCGCTCTTCAATCGACGTGATGCACGTGACGAAGAACCTTTGCGTGAACTTGCTAGGCTTCTTGGGCGTGTATGGAAAGACAAAAGATACAGCTGAGGCACGGGAGGACCTGCAACGTTTGCACGAAAAAGACGGCATGCCTCCGAAGCAGTATGAAGGTCCTGCCAGCTATGCTCTTACGAAAGAAGAGAAAGAAATCTTCTTTGAATGCCTGCTCAGTATGAAGGTCCCGACTGGCTTCTCGTCGAATATAAAGGGAATAATAAATATGCCAGAGAAAAAGTTTCAGAACCTAAAGTCTCATGACTGCCACGTGATTATGACGCAACTGCTTCCGGTTGCATTGAGGGGGCTTCTACCGGAAAACGTCCGATTAGCCATTGTGAAGCTATGTGCATTCCTCAATGCAATCTCTCAGAAGGTGATCGATCCAGAAATCGTACCAAGGCTAAGGAGTGATGTGGCGCAATGTCTTGTCAGTTTCGAGCTGGTGTTCCCACCATCCTTCTTCAATATCATGACACACGTCCTAGTTCATCTAGTCGACGAGATTGTCATTCTGGGGCCCGTATTTCTACACAATATGTTCCCCTTTGAGAGGTTCATGGGAGTCCTAAAGAAATATGTCCGTAACCGTGCTAGGCCAGAAGGAAGCATCTCCATGGGCCATCAAACAAAGGATGTCATCGGGTTTTGTGTTGACTTCATTCCTGGCCTTAATAAGATAGGTCTCCCTAAATCGCGGTACGAGGGGAGACTGACTGGAAAAGGCACGCTTGGAAGGGACTCAATAATATGCAGGGACGGATATTCTTGGTCTCAAGCACACTACACAGTTCTACAGAACTCTACCTTGGTGACCCCGTATGTCGATGAACACAAGAACAGTCTGCGCTCCAAACACCCGGAGCAGTGCGACGACTGGATTACATGTGAACACATTAGGACTTTCAGTAGTTGGTTGGAAACACGTCTCAGAGGTGACAACACTGTTTGTGATGAGTTGTACTTGTTGTCCAGGGGACCATCTTTGACTATATTGATTTACAAAGGATACGAGATAAATGGGAATACATTTTACACGATTCTCCAAGATCAAAAGAGCACCAACCAAAACAGCGGTGTCCGCTTTGATGCAACAACCGAGAGGGGAAAGGACACATATTATGGTTACATAGTGGACATATGGGAACTTGACTACGGACATGATTTTAAGGTCCCTTTGTTTAAGTGCAAATGGGTCAATCTGTCAGGAGGCGGGGTACAGGTAGACCCACAGTACGGAATGACAACAGTGGATCTGAAAAATCTTAGGTACACTGACGAACCGTTTGTCCTAGCCAATGATGTGTCACAGGTTATCTATGTGAAGGACATGTCTACCAGACCGAGAAAAGAAAAGATAAGGAAGCGAATACATCATACGATGAGCCAAAGTGCCACATAGTTCTTTCAGGAAAAAGGGACATCCTGGGAGTGGAGGGCAAGACAGACATATCTGAAGATTATGAAAAGTTTCATGAAATTCCTCCCTTCAAAGTCAAGGCTGACCCAAGCATCCTGATAAACGATGAAGATTATCCATGGTTACGGCGCAATAAGCAAATGACACAAGCGAAGAAAAAGTGAAGACTTTTTTCCGCAACTATTATGATGATACCATGCCAACTTTGTAACACACGAGTATGATACCATTGTCCGTTTTGTACATGCACATGCTATGCCAACTTTTTCAGAGTTCATTTGAAAACTATGAATTTAGGTCAATGTTCTCTATAGGTGCATCTATGTTCATTTTTTTAGTAAATTTAACCACAAACTTGTGATTCACACAAATTTCAAAGAATTAAAATTTTAATTATTCAAATTTGAAAACTAATGGCACTAACAGAAAGTTTATAATTTTTCTAAAACTAATGGCACTAACAGAAAGAATTAAAAAATAAAGCAAAAAACAAAACAAAAAAACTTGCAAAAAAAAATAGCAACAATAAGTATTTTTTTGTAAGTAGAAACAAAATAAAATAAATAAAGCAACAAAGAAAACAAATAATTTCAAATTTAAACTATTCAAATTTGAATACTACTCGCACTAACAGAAAGTTTGTAATTGGTTTTACCTAAAGCAATAATATTCACAAAGAAACTCTAAATACAGCAAAAAATAACTTAGAAATAAATAAAGCAGAAAAGGAATTCTTTTTAAAAAAATGGGCGCTGACGAGTGAGCCTGCAAGGCCTACGGCCCAGGATGCAGATGGACTATAAGGCCCAGCAGACTCACAGGGCAGCGCGCCGAGTTAGGCCCAGAAGCCTGCAATCGAGAGGAGTTCAATACAGCCACCGCAGTGGGGCTTATAAACCACTCTGAGCCCCTGTCAACTAGCGAGGTGGGACTAAAGATTTTCGCCGCGGGACAGGACAAGGGCTTTGGTCCCGGTTGGTGGCACCAACCGGGGCTAAAGGGGGGGCATTGGTCCCGGTTCGTGGCACCAACCGGGACCAATGCCCCCCTTTAGTCCCGGTTGGTGGCACCAACCGAGACTAAAGGGGGCATTCGTCCCGGTTTGTGCCACGAACCGGGACCAATGTCCTGTCTATATAAGTAGCACTTGTGAAATTTCGTTTCAGTTATCTCTTCCCCGCCCCCGACGCCGCCAAGCCCGAGCTCGTCGTCGCCCCGCGCCGTCGCCCCGCGCCACGGGCCGGCCGGCTCGCTCCTCGTCATCGGCGCCCTCTGCCCCCGCGCTCCTCGTTGCCGTCGCCCTCCCCGCTCCTCGTCGCCGACGCCCTCTGCCTGCCCCTGCGCTGTGAGCCGCCGCGCCCTTCCCGGCTCTGTTATATATATATATATATATATATATATATATATATATATATATATATATGACTCCTTTTCTGTACTGCTGGAGTATGTACTCCCATCCTCAATATACCTCATATACACATTAATTATACCTCTTTATCATTCTTAATATACTTCATTAAATATTCTAAGATACCCCAATACGAGTTTTGTTGAAAAAATATAATCTACGACGTACTTTTTGTAATATACCTTTTTTCACGTACAAACACATAAGTATATACGTAAACATTTAAAATATGTAGATTCGCATGAATTTTTTCATGAAAATTATTTTTTGGTATCTAATAATTACTAATGAAGTATATTAAAAATAATAAAGATGTATAGAAGATTCATCTATATGGTATATGAGGAGCGGGAGTACGTACTCCCAGGAGTACACAACCAGAGGAGAATTTCTCTTCTTCTCCTCTATTCCTTTCTTCTTCTCCTCTTATTTTTCTTCTTTTTTCTTCTTCTTATTTATTTCTCTTCTTCTTCCTCTCCTCTTCTTCTTTCTTTCCTCTTCTTATTTTCTTCTTTCCTATCCTTCTTTTTCTAAATTTGTAACTTTTGCATATATAAAACTTTTCTACAATTGTAACTTTCTATATATGAACAAAAAACTTTCTATGAACAAAAAAACATTTTTAACATATATATTTAGCAAATTCCTAAGAAAAATAAAAAAATTATAGCCACATACACATATACATCACATACACATATACATTATAGCCACATACA
>LR738710.1:96950080-96970123 GCA_902687465.1 Secale cereale | reverse complement strand
ATAAGAAGAGGAAAGAAAGAAGAAGAGGAGAGGAAGAAGAGGAGAAATAAATAAGAAGAAGAAAAAAGAAGAAAAATAAGAGGAGAAGAAGAAAGGAATAGAGGAGAAGAAGAGAAATTCTCCTCTTTTTTTTCTTTTTTTTCTTCGATCGTCTCCTCTAGCTGTTCCTTTCTTCTTCTCCTCTTTTTTTTTCTTCTTCTTCCTCTTCTTCTTTTTTATCGGGTATGTCGTTGTCGATATACCCCCTCCCCGATAACTTCGACATGAGGGGGGGGGGGGGTCGAGGGTCGTCGAGGGACCGAGGGTCGTCAAGGGTCAAGGATCGCCGAGGGGTCGAGAGGTTGCCTAGTGTCAAAGTATTGAAGAAATCCATGCCTTCATCATTTGCCAGAAGTAACCAGGGCATGTTGGTACGAAGTTCTGGAAAGTTATTTTGGAACGGAGTTCCTGATATGATAATCCGTCTTTTGTTACGAATTATCCTATCTGGGACTCCGTTCCAAAATAACTTTGGAGAGCTTCATACCATCATGCGCCTGTTACTTTCGCCTAATGATGAAGACATGGTTTTGTTGAATCCTTTGACACTAGACAAAATGTGACATGAGGGGGTCTAGGGTTGTGGATTGCCGAGCAGTCGAGGGTCGAGGGGTCGAGAGGTTGCCTAGTGTCAAAGTATTGAAGAAATCCATGCCTTCATCATTTGCCAGAAGTAACCGGGGCATGTTGGTACGAAGTTCTGGAAAGTTATTTTGGAACGGAGTTCCTGATAGGATAATCCGTCTTTTGTTACGAATTATCCTATCTGAGACTCCGTTCCAAAATAACTTTGGAGAGCTTCGTACCATCATGCGACTGTTACTTTCGCCTAATGATGAAGACATGGTTTTGTCGAATCCTTTGACAGTAGACAAAATGTGACATGAGGGGGTCTAGGGTTGTGGATCGCCGAGCAGTCGAGGGTCGAGGGTCGTCCAGGGAATCGAGGGTACTAAAAATAAAATTATTCTATCGGGAACTCCATCCAAAACAACTTTGAAGAGCTTCTCGTACCATTATGCGCCTGTCATTTCCGCTAATGATGAAGTCATGGTTTTCTTGAAATCTTCGATATTACCCCCTCCTTGAAGCGTTCTCGAGGCCACCCCTAACCCTTGAAGCGTTGTCGAGGCCACCCTAAACTCTAGAGAAGCAGCGTCGAGGCCACAAATTAATATATATGATTCCTTACTGTGATTAGCTAGCTAGTTCTACGTTTGCCATTAATATATCCATCTGTCATGTTTGAATAATAATTGGCATGTTGTAAATATTTGTAGAAAGTATGGACGACAACCCCCGAGACGAAGGACAAGAAGAGATGTTGCTGGACATAATCGCAGACGGACAAGATGCCATCTTGTCGTTTCTCAACGACACCAATGAGCTGCTGGAAAGAGAGGAGGAAGATCCAGGCTATGATTATGATGGCTCCGGTGACCCAATGCACATGCAAGAAGTAGACCGTGAGGACGGCTCTGGTGACCCAATGCCGGTGCAAGAAGGAGACCGTGATGATGGCTCCGGTGACCGAACCGAGTCCGGCCAGCAGGTATATATATTAGTTAAGCCTGTGCTGACTAGTTAATTGATGCATTCATTGTTTTGGTATGTACACATATTAATTAATTAACTCTCGTCTTTATTCTTTTTTCTAGCCCTACGGATTGAGCAAATCTTCGGTAAAGAGACGAGGCACGAAGAAAAAGTTGAGGTCAGATGAAAAGTTTGAGATCACAGAAATCACGCGCACCGGCGAACCGATTGAACCCATCCGGACAAAGAACGCATTTGTTAATCAGTGCAGGGTTCTGGTTAGGGACAAGATCCCGATCAGCATCCATCAATAGTTAAAGCCGGCTGCAGAAGACGCTCAGGAGTCTTATGTCACTGATATGCAGAAATAAGATCTTTGGACTGAGCTGAAGTCAAATTTCACCCTACCGCCAGAGGCTGATCCGGCGAAGCCAGTTACAGAGGATTTAATCAAGTCTTTTGCTCTTACGAAGATGGCAGAACTATTCAGGGGGTGGAAGAAACACCTGAATAAGTTTGTCCGCAAAAAAGAGACTCCAGAATTCCAGGGCATATATGGGAAGATCAGAGATGACTGGCTCGCATTTGTGGCCTATAAGACATCGGAAAAGAGTAAGAAGATGTCGGCGACAAACCAGAAAAATGCTGCGAAGAAGATGCATCACCATCGCACGGGGTGAGGTGGCTACCTCAGAGCCCGGCCTAAGTGGGCCAAGGCTGAGAATGATCTGCTTCGGAAAGGGATCGAACCAGAGACAATGAACTGGCCAGACCGTTGCCGGATTTGGTTCTTCGGGGCTGGCGGAACCTTGGACCCTGTATCAGGGAGGTGCATTTGGACAGACAAGCAATTGGAAATACCACTCAAGAAGCTTCGTTACTATATCAAAGCAGCGCAGCAAGGGACGTTCTTTCCCGACAGAGAGAACGACGAGCTCACAATGGCCCTCGGGAATCCTGAGCACCCTGGACGGACACGAGGCACGCCAGGCTCCGTTCTGTGGAGTGCTGGGTTTCCGGATGCATGCGGTTACAAATGCCACGAGAGGAGGAAGAAAGTGCAGCAGACCGAAATGCAGGCGCTGCGCGCCAGAATACAAGAGATAGAGGAACGAGAAGCAAATCGGGACAAAAGAACTGCCGAAGCTTTCCCCGAAGCTACCCCGCCATCTCAGCGGAGAAGCAGCGTGGCTTCCACCGAGCTGCTTCAGCCGGAGCATGTCTTGACGGCTCCTGCCAGCTATCCCGTGGATGCTATCACGGAGTCTCAAAATTGCCACCTTATGACGCAATGGATAAATATGAAGGTCAAGGCGGCTGCTGGCTCTGTTTATCCTACTGGACCCGGCGCAACTTTTCACTGTCGGCCAATTCCAGAAGGATATGCTAGGGTGATGGTGGATGAAATAACGGAGGGATTTGAGGACCTCCAGCTTGACCATCCTACCGGTGAAGGGGAGACTCGACTGGGTTCTTCACTGAAGACTCCATGCCTATGGCGGAAGGACCTCATCAACATTCTCAACTGGACGCCTCCGCCTCCTCCTCCTCCTCCGGCGAGTCAGGGCACTTCGCCTCCTTCACCGCCTCCTCCTCCGGCGAGTGACGATCAGGGCACTCCGGCTCCTTCTCCGGCGCGTGGCGGCACTCCGTCTCCTTCTCCGCCTGCGCCGGCGCGCCCGAGCAGCCAGCCTCCTCCTTCTCCGCCTAGTCAACAAGGGCGGAAGAGACATGCCGCCGCTCCGGCTGCTCCTGCGCGTAAGCAAGGAAAGAAGACAGCCGCTTCGTCTGGTCTGCCGGCGTCTAGCAGTACAGCCAGAGGCGGGAGGCAATACAGATTCGGTCCTTCTCTCACGCCTCTAAAGAAGTTACCATACGAGAGGTCCGACGAGAAAAACACGAAGATCGCTGAAGGCGAAGTGAAGGACTGGCTTGAAGGGTTGAAAGCACAGAGACATCCACCTCCGGAGGAGAAGATAGATCCGATGAAAGCAAAGCGCACTCTTGCTGCCCTGAAGAAACCAGCGAAAAGTCAGCCGAAAGACAACTATGACCGCATTATTGAAAAGTCATTTAACGAAGCGAAGCGGTCGGGAAGTACTAAAAGTGATCAAAGGTTAGCAGAAGGACGAGCTGGGAAACAAATTGCCCAGCTCGGCGAACAAGCGGACAATTCGTGCCCCCCTCTCAAGGTGTCTAGCGACATCGTCGCTAATGATCCGAGGATGGTGCCCGGTTATAGCAATCTTGGAGATTACCTGCCCGGCGATGTACATTATGATTTCTTGGAGGTGCATATACAAAGATACGAGTACGGGAAGCCTCTCATCAAAGATGAAAGATCTATATCAACGATGATGCGAAGATTGCATAATTGGTACTTGAAAATCTGCAGAGAGTCTGGGGGGAGGGATAGTTTGTATGTGAGAGTTAAACAGGAGCATGACCTCGTTGGAATTGAACTGTTGCCTATTTCATTTGAGGAGTTCTATCAGTTTTTCAATCAACTGGCCCTCGATAAAGCAACGGTCACCTGCTACTGTCTGTAAGTAGTACTACTTCTGTCATTAAGTCTCTCTATATAGCTCAGCTCTTTCATTGCATGTATTTATAATTATCCTCACTATATTATGCAGATTGAAGATCGTAGAATTGAAGAAAAGACAAGTTGGTGATATTGGGTTCATTAACACATACCTCATAGATGCAACCGAGGTTACATTGCGTGCCTCAGATACCGAGGCCAACTTGCTACGATCGTTGGTGGTAAATGAAAACAAAGATATAATACTCTTTCCTTACAACTTCAAGTGAGTGTTACTGTCTTGTGTATATTCGGTTTCCCTTATATATCAGTCAAGGTTATAGTAATGTAATTGATGAGTTCATGCATGCGTGCGCAGCTTCCACTATATTCTCCTAAAGATTAAGCTTGAGCAGGGAGTAGTAACTGTCTTGGACTCTAAACGAAAAGATCCCAAGGAGTATGCGGACATGACTCAAATGCTCGAGAAGTAAGTTAAATCGATCATTATCCACCATGCATATCAGCAACTTTGTTCATTTCTGATATCAAGTAATTGTTTTCTTTGTCTGGCAGGGTTTGAAGAAAATTCACCAAAAAAGCTCCGCGACTGCCGAAGAAGCTGGAATTTAGACACCCGAAAGTAAGTACTATATAGTAGCATGTTCCGCGCACCTCCTATTGATTCAAGCGCTAGTTTCATCAATACCATTTGGCATTCTTGCTTGTCAGTTTGATTGACCTCTGTTTCTTGTAAAGTGGTTGTGGCAGGAACAAGGGAATGATTTTTGTGGATACTACATTTGCGAGTCCATCCGCCACACGACCTATGAGCGGGGCTACTCTGACGCACAATTTGAAGTGCGTAAGAAATTAATAATATTCATAATTTTATTTCATTGCCATCATTTGTGTTGAGTTTCATTTATATATATATATATATATATATATATATATATATATAGGAAAATGGTTGTGTACTCCTGGGAGTACGTACTCCCACTCCTCATATACCATATAGATGTATCTTTTATACCTCTTTATTATTTTTAATATACTTCATTAGTAATTATTAGATACCTCAAAATGATTTTCATGAAAAAATTCATACGAGTCTACATATTTTAAATGATTACGTATATACTGATGTGTTTGTATGTAAAAAAGATATATTACAAAAAATACGTCACAGCTGATATTTTTTCAACAAAACTCGTATTGGGGTATATTAGAATATTTAATGAAGTATATTAAGAATGATAAAGAGGTATAATTAATGCATATATGAGGTATATTGAGGATGGGAGTACATACTCCCAGGAGTACAAAAGAGGAGTCCTATATATATATATATATATATATATATATATATATATATATATATATATATATATATATATATATATATATATATATATATATATACCCTTCTTTAAATTAGATCTTTCGGATGCGGAATGAACTCCTAGCACCAGATCGCCTGCGAGCAATTCAAGAGGAATTGACGGCATTCTTCCTTGACCACGTGATCGCGCCAGACGGAGAATACTATGTGGACCATGCGTCCATCGTATAGGAGATTATATTTGTAAGAGATAATTATGGTATATATGTACCCGGTAGTGTCGGATAGATATACGAGAACTTGTTGTTCGACCATTCTTTCGGAGAAGGAGAGGTGGTCGATATTACTTCTCTCTGTATGCATATATATGTTGATTACGATCTTCTGTTTCCTTCGTTTGCTTACTAGCTAGCTAGCTAGCGTGTCTAATCCTCTCTATACGTATGTGTAGTACGTAGCGTCGACCAAGCACGGACATAAGAGACGACACTTCTCTCTATTAATTAGCTAGCTAACATAATATATGAAACACCTAAATTAACTCCCCAAAACCTCCAACCCCCCCCCTCCTGCCTGGGCTCCACGCACAGGCCACGTGGAGACCCATCTGCCCCGGTTCTAGATTGAACCGGGACTAAAGGACTAGGGCATTAGTACCGATCCTTTAGTCCCGGTTCAAGAACCGGGGCTAAAAGCCCTTACCAACTGGGGCAGATGTCCCTTTATCTACTAGTGAAGGCTCGCCGAAGAGAGGCCACTCCCCGCCGGAGATGTCGTCGGGAAATCTGCCGACCAATATAATGTGACGTGCGATAGAGAGAGGCGTTGCCGGGCGTGAAGCAATCGCCGCTGTAGGCGGAGCGGAGTGTCCCACTACCACCTTCCTAGGCACCTGTGCAAGCTTCACCAGAAGTGTTGGGGAACGTTGCATGGGAAACAAAAATTTTCCTACGCTCACCAAGATCAATCTAGGAGATGCACATCTACGAGAGGAGAGTTGGATCCACATACCCTTGTAGATCGCTAAGCGGAAGCGTTCAAGAACGCGGTTGATGGAGTCGTACTCGCCGCGATTCAGATCGCCGAAGATCCTAGCACCGAACAGACGGTGCCTCCGCGTTCTTCACACGTGCAGCCCGGTGACGTCTCCCACGCCTTGATCCAGCAAGGAGAGAGGGAGAGGTTGGGGAAGACTCCATCCAACAGCAGCACGACGGCGTGGTGGTGGAGGAGGAGCGCGGGACTCCAGCAGGGCTTCGCCAAGCGCTGCAAGAGACGAGGAGGGAGAGGGGTAGGGCTGCGCCAAGAGGGAGACTTTCTCGTGTGTCTAGCAGCCCCAAAACCTCACATATATATAGGGGGAAGGGAGGGCTGTGCCCCCTTTAGGGTTTCCCACCCCTAGGGGTGCGGCCAGCCCTAGAAAACCCATCTAGGGTGCGGCCAAGGGGGGGAGAGAGAGGGGGCGCCCTAGGGTGGGCCTTAAGGCCCATCTGGACCTAGGGTTTGCCCCCCTCCCCTCTCCATGCGCCTAGGAACTTGGTGGGGGGGCGCACCAGCCCCCTTGGGGCTGGTCCCCTCCCATACTTAGCCCACGCAGCCTTCTGGGGCTGGTGGCCCCACCTGGTGGACCCCCGGGACCCTCCCGGTGGTCCCGGTACATTACCGATATCGCCCGAAACTTTTCCGGTGACCAAAACAGGACTTCCCATATATGAATCTTTACCTCCGGACCATTCCGGAACTCCTCGTGACGTCCGGGATCTCATCCGGGACTCCGAACAACATTCGGTAACCGCGTACATACTTTCCCTATAACCCTAGCGTCATCGAACCTTAAGTGTGTAGACCCTACGGGCTCGGGAACCATGTAGACATGACCGAGACAACTCTCCGGCCAATAACCAACAGCGGGATCTGGATACCCATGTTGGCTCCCACATGTTCCACGATGATCTCATCGGATGAACCACGATGTCAAGGATTCAATCAATCCCGTATACGATTCCCTTTGTCCATCGGTATAGCACTTGCCCGAGATTCGATCGTCAGTATACCGATACCTTGCTCAATCTCGTTACCGGCAAGTCTCTTTACTCGTTCCGTAACACATCATCCCGTGATCAACTCCTTGATCACATATTGTGCACATTATGATGATGTCCTACCGAGTGGGCCCAGAGATACCTCTCCGTCATACGGAGTGACAAAACCCAGTCTCGATTCGTGCCAACCCAACAGACACTTTCGGAGATACCTGTAGTGCACCTTTATAGCCACCCAGTTACGTTGTGACGTTTGGTACACCCAAAGCATTCCTACGGTATCCGGGAGTTGCACAATCTCATGGTCTAAGGAAAAGATACTTGACATATAGAAAAGCTTTAGCATACGAACTACACGATCTGTGCTAGGCTTAGGATTGGGTCTTGTCCATCACATCATTCTCCTAATGATGTGATCCCGTTATCAACGACATCCAATGTCCATGGTTAGGAAACCGTAACCATCTATTGATCAACGAGCTAGTTGTCTAGAGGCTCACTAGGGACATGGTGTTTGTCTATGTATCCACACATGTATCTGAGTTTCCTATCAATACAATTCTAGCATGGATGATAAACGATTATCGTGAACAAGGAAATATAATAATAACCAATTTATTATTGCCTCTAGGGCATATTTCCAACAGTCTCCCACTTGCACTAGAGTCAATAATCTAGTTCGCATCGCCATGTGATTAACACTCACAGGTCACATCGCCATGTGACCAACATCCAAAGAGTTTACTAGAGTCAGTAATCTAGTTCACATCAATATGTGATTAACACTCAATGAGTTCTGTGTTTGATCATGTTATGCTTGTGAGAGAGGTTTGTAGTCAACGGGTCTGCAACATTCAGATCCCTATGTACTTCGCAAAACTTTATGTCATATCGTAGATGCTGCTACCACGTTCCACTTGGAGCTATTCCAAACTGTTGCTCCATTATACGTATCCGGTATCTCCACTTAGAGTTATCCGGATAGGTGTTAAGCTTGCATCGACGTAACTCTTTACGTCGAACTCTTTATCACCTCCATAACCGAGAAACATTTCCTTATTCCTCTAAGGATAATTTTGACCACTATCTAGTAATCCACTCCTGGATCACCTTTGTACCCTCTTGCCAGACATGTGGCAAGGCACACATCAGGTGCGGTACTTAGCATGGCATACCGTACAGAGCCTATGACAAAAGCATAGGGGACGACCTTCGTCCTTCCTCTTCCTTCTGCCGTGGTCAAGTTTTGAGTCTTACTCAACTTCACACCTTACAACTCAGGTAAGAACTCCTTCTTTGACTGATCCATTTTGAACTCCTTCAAAATCATGTCAAAGGTGTGTGTTCTTTTGAAAGTATCATCGGGCGTCTTGATCTATCTGTATAGATCTTGACGCCCAATATGTAAGCAGCTTTATCCAGGTCTTCCTTTGAAAAACTCATTTCAAACAACCCTTTATGCTTTCCAGAAATTCTACATCATTTCGGATCAACAATATGTCATACACATATACTTATCAGAAATGTTGTAGTGCTCCCACTCACTTTATTGCAAATACAAGTTTCCAACAAACTTTGTATACCCAAAAACTTTGATCACTCCATCAAAGTGTATATTCTGACTCCGAGATGCTTGCTCTAGTCCATGGAAGGATCGCTGGAGCTAGCATATTCTTTTAGCATCCTTAGGATCGACAAAACCTTTCTGATTGTATCACATACAACCTTTCCTTACGAAAACTGGTAAGGAAACTTGTTTTATCATCCATCTGCCAGATTTCATAAATGCAGCTAATGCTAACATGATTCCGACGGACTTAAGCATCGCTACGGGTGAGAAAATCTCATCGTAGTCAACTCCTTGAACTTGTGAAAAACTCTTCGCCACAAGTCGAGCTTCATAGACGGTGACATTACCGTCCATATCCGTCTTAGTCTTAAAGATCCATTTGTCTCAATGGCTTGCCGATCATAGGGCAAGTCCACCAAAGTCCATACTTTGTTTTGATACATGGATCATATCTCGGATTTATCGGCTTCTAACCATTTGTCGGAATATGGGCCCACCATCGCTTCTCCATAGTTCGTAGGTTCATTGTTGTTCAACAACATGACATCTAAGACAGGATCACCGTACCACTCAGGAGTAGTACATATCCTTGTCGACCTACGAGGATCGATAGCAACTTGATCTGGAGCTTCATGATCACTATCATTAGTTTCCTCTTCAACTGTCGTAGGTTCCACAGAAACATCTTTCTGTGTTGCACTACTATCCGGTTGAAGTGAGGGTTCGACAACCTCATCAAGTTCTATCTTCCTCCCACTCAATTCTTTCGAGAGAAACTCCTTCTCGAGAAAGGACCCATTCTTAGGGACAAACATTTTTGCCCTTGGATCTGAGATAGGAGGTATACCCAACTATTACCTTTGGGTATCCTATGAAGATGTATTTGTCCGCTTTGGGTTCGAGCTTTTCCCGGCTGAAGCCATAAGCATCGCAGCCCCAAACATTAAGAAAACGACAACTTTGGTTTCTTGCCAAACCATACGACGTCGTATCAACGGACTTAGATGGTGCCCTATCTAAAGTGAATGCAGCTGTCTCTAATGCATAACCTTAAAATAACAGCGGTAGATCGGTAAGATACATCATAGATCGCACCATATCTCATAAGGTTCGATTACGATGTCCGGACACAGCATTACGCTGTGGTGTTCCAGGGGACTTCAACTGCGAAACAATTCCACAATGTCTTAAGTGATTGCCAAACTCATAATTCAGATAATATCCCCTTGATCAGATCGTAGGAACATGATCTTCTTGTTATGATGATTCTTAATCTTCTCTCTGAAATTTTTGAACCTTTCAAACGTTTCATACTTTTGCTTCATTAAGTAAATATACCATATCTACTCAAATCGTCAGTGAAGATGAGAAAATAACGATATCCACCACACGCCTTAATTCTCATTGGATCACATACATCAGCATGTATGATTTCCAACAAGTCACTTGCCCGTTTCATTGTACCTGAAAACGGGATCTCAGTCATCCTGCCCATGAGGCATGGCTCGCATGTGTC
This sequence comes from Secale cereale, assembly GCA_902687465.1. NCBI lineage: Eukaryota > Viridiplantae > Streptophyta > Magnoliopsida > Poales > Poaceae > Secale > Secale cereale. Next base: position 96,959,551 of record LR738710.1, on the reverse strand, counting down.
AAGTGATTCAAAATCAAGTGACTCCAAACATCCATCGGCATGGAGTTTCTTCATGCATTTTATGCCAAAATGACCTAAGCGGCAGTGCCACAAGAAAGTGGTACTATCATTATTAACTCTACATCTTTTGGCATTAATATTATCATCATGTGTATTGCTATAATCAAGATTCAATAAACCATTGGGTGCATGACCATAAAGGTATTATTCATGTAAACAGAATAACCATTATTCTCTAACTTAAATGAATAACCGTATTGCAATGAACATGATCTAATCATATTCATGCTCAACGTAGACACCTGATAACATTTATCTAGGTTCAACACTAATCCCGAAAATAGAGGGAGCGTGCGATGGTGATCTTATCATCCTGGGAAACACTTCCAACATATCGTCACCTCGCCCTTAGCTAGTCTCCGTTCAGTCCGTAGCTTTTGCTTCAAGTCACTAATAATAGCAACTGAACCGGTATCCAATACCCATGTGCTACAAGGAGTACTAGTAAGGTACACATCAATAACACGTATATCAAATATACTTTGTTGAAGTTGCCAGTTTTTCTTATCTACCATGTATTTGGGGTAATTCCGCTACCATGTGACCGTTACCCTTACAATCGAAGCACTTAGTCTCGAGGTTTGGGTGCAACCTTGGGTTCCCTCATTAGAGCGACAACTGGTTTGCCATCCATGAAGTTTCCCTTCTAGCCCTTACCCTTTTGAAACCAGTGGTCTTGTTAAACCATCAACACTTGATGCTCCTTCTTGATCTCTACTTTTGCGGTACTAAGAACCGCTGACAGCACCGGGATCATCTCCATCCTTTGCATGTCATAGTTCATCACGAAGTTCTAGTAGCTTGGTGATAGTGTCTAGAGAATTCTGTCAACCACTATCTCACCTGGAAGATTAACTCCCACTTGGTTCAAGTGGTTTTAGCACCCAGACATTCTGAGCACACGCTCACTAGTTGAGCTATTCTCCTCCATCTTTTTGGCAAAAGAACTTGTCAGAGGTCTCATACCTCTTAACACGGGCATGAGCCTGAAATCCCAATTTCAGCTCTTAGAACATCTCATATGTTCTATGGCGTTCAAAACGTCATTGGAATCCCGATTCTAAGCCGTAAAGTATGGTGCACTAAACTATCAAGTAGTCATCAGGACGTGTCTCTCAGGTGTTCACAACATCCACAGACAACGTTGTAGGGGTTTGCACATTGAGCGGTGCATCAAAGACGTAAGCTTTCTGTGCAGCAGTGAGGACACTCCTCGGACTACGGACCCAGTCCGCATCCTTGCTTACAATATCTTTCAACTTAGTCTTTCTCTAGGATCGTATTAAACAGGGAGCTACAACGCAAGCTATTGATCTACAACATAATTTGCAAAGACAACTTAGACTATTGTTCATGACAAGTGAGTTTTAACTAATCAAATTACTTATAACTCCCACTCAAATTGACATCCCTCTGGTCATCCGAGCGTGACATGATCCAAATCCACCAACCCAAGTCCGATCATCACGTGAGATGAGGTGGTGTCAATGGTGAACATCTTCATGTTGATCATATCTACTATATGACTCATGTTCGACCTTTCGGTCTTCCGTGTTCCGAGGCCATGTCTGTACATGCTAGGCTCGTCAAGTCTAACCCGAGTGTTCTGCATGTGCAAAACTGACTTGCACCCGTTGTATGCGAACGTAGAGTCTATCACACCCGATCATCACGTGGTGCTTCGAAACGACGAACCTTCGCAATGGCGCACACTCGGGGGGAACACAATTTCATCTTGAAATTTTAGTGAGGGATCATCTTATAATGCTACCGTTGTCCTAAGCAAAAATAAGATGCATAAAAGGATTAACATCACATGCAAATCATAAGTGACATGATATGGCCATCAACTCGTGCTTTTGATCTCCATCTCCAAAGCACCGGCATGATCTCCATCGTCACCGGCGTAACACCATGATCCCCATCATCATGATCTCCATCATCGTGTCGCCATCGGGGTTGTCGCGCGCCCACCATGCTCTTACTACTATTGCTACCGTTTAGCGATAAAGTAAAGCATTACATAGCGCTTAATGACTGACACGCAGGTCATACAAAAATTAAAGACAACCCTATGGCTCCTGCCGGTTGCCGTATACATCGACATGCAAGTCGATATTAACTATTACAACATGATCATCTCATACATCAAATATATCTCATCATGTCATTGGCCATATCATATCACATACATACCCTGCAAAAACAAGTTAGACGTCCTCTAATTTGTTGTTGCATGTTTTATGTGGCTGCTATGGGTATCTAGCAAGAACGCTTCTTACCTACGCAAAGCCACAACGGTGATATTTAAGTTGCTATTTAACCTTCTACAAGGACCGCCTTTGTCTATTCCGATTCAACTAAGATAGGAGAGACAGACACCCGCCAGCCATCTTATGCAACAAAAGTCGCATGTCTGTCGATGGAACCGGTCTCATGTACGTGGACATGTAAAGTTGGTCCGGGCCGCTTCATCCCATAATACCGCTGAATCAAGAAAGAACAAGGAGGGAAGCAATCTAAACATCAACACCCACAAACTCCTTTGTGTTCTACTCGTGATTGCATCTACGCAAAGACCTAGCTCATGATGCCACTGTTGGGGAACGTTGCATGGGAAACAAAAATTTCCTACGCTCACCAAGATCAATCTAGGAGATGCACATCTACGAGAGGAGAGTTGGATCCACATACCCTTGTAGATCGCTAAGCGGAAGCGTTCAAGAACGCGGTTGATGGAGTCGTACTCGCCGCGATTCATATCGCCGAAGATCCTAGCACCGAACGGACGGTGCCTCCGCGTTCTTCACACGTGCAGCCCGGTGACGTCTCCCACGCCTTGATCCAGCAAGGAGAGAGGGAGAGGTTGGGGAAGACTCCATCCAACAGCAGCACGACGGCGTGGTGGTGGTGGAGGAGCGCGGGACTCCAGCAGGGCTTCGCCAAGCGCTGCAAGAGACGAGGAGGGAGAGGGGTAGGGCTGCGCCAAGAGGGAGACGTTCTCGTGTGTCTAGCAGCCCCAAAACCTCACATATATATAGGGGGAAGGGAGGGCTGCGCCCCCTTTAGGGTTTCCCACCCCTAGGGGTGCGGCCAGCCCTAGAAAACCCATCTAGGGTGCGGCCAAGGGGGGGGGAGAGAGGGGGCGCCCTAGGGTGGGCCTTAAGGCCCATCTGGACCTAGGGTTTGCCCCCCTCCCCTCTCCATGCGCCTAGGGACTTGGTGGGGGGGCGCACCAGCCCCCTTGGGGCTGGTCCCCTCCCACACTTAGCCCACGCAGCCTTCTGGGGCTGGTGGCCCCACCTGGTGGACCCCCGGGACCCTCCCGGTGGTCCCGGTACGTTACCGATATCGCCCGAAACTTTTCCGGTGACCAAAACAGGACTTCCCATATATGAATCTTTACCTCCGGACCATTCCGGAACTCCTCGTGACGTCCGGGATCTCATCCGGGACTCCGAACAACATTCGGTAACCGCGTACATACTTTCCCTATAACCCTAGCGTCATCGAACCTTAAGTGTGTAGACCCTACGGGCTCGGGAACCATGTAGTCATGACCGAGACAACTCTCCGGCCAATAACCAACAGCGGGATCTGGATACCCATGTTGGCTCCCACATGTTCCACGACAATCTCATCGGATGAACCACGATGTCAAGGATTCAATCAATCCCGTATACGATTCCCTTTGTCTATCGGTATAGCACTTGCCCGAGATTCGATCGTCGGTATACCGATACCTTGCTCAATCTCGTTACCGGCAAGTCTCTTTACTCGTTCCGTAACACATCATCCCGTGATCAACTCCTTGATCACATATTGTGCACATTATGATGATGTCCTACCGAGTGGGCCCAGAGATACCTCTCCGTCATACGGAGTGACAAAACCCAGTCTCGATTCGTGCCAACCCAACAGACACTTTCGGAGATACCTGTAGTGCACCTTTATAGCCACCCAGTTACGTTGTGACGTTTGGTACACCCAAAGCATTCCTACGGTATCCGGGAGTTGCACAATCTCATGGTCTAAGGAAAAGATACTTGACATATAGAAAAGCTTTAGCATACGAACTACACGATCTGTGCTAGGCTTAGGATTGGGTCTTGTCCATCACATCATTCTCCTAATGATGTGATCCCGTTATCAACGACATCCAATGGCCATGGTTAGGAAACCGTAACCATCTATTGATCAACGAGCTAGTTGTCTAGAGGCTCACTAGGGACATGGTGTTTGTCTATGTATCCACACATGTATCTGAGTTTCCTATCAATACAATTCTAGCATGGATGATAAACGATTATCGTGAACAAGGAAATATAATAATAACCAATTTATTATTGCCTCTAGGGCATATTTCCAACAAGAAGTTCACCTCTTGTGGCAGCGAGACTGAAGCAAGGATGATAGGGTAGGAGGCGGCGACACCATATCCCCCTGACTGGGCTTGGGCACTCTTCTTTGCTTCTTCCCTTTGCTTTATATGTTTCCTCGTAATTTTTCTCATACTTTAACAATAATTTAACTAATAACATTATCTATACTTACAATATTATACTATTAAAAGCTCTTTCAAATATGAATTCAATGATATAATTTGTCTTAAATATAAATTATTATTGTTGAAGTAAACTAAATAATCCAGCTTAGGGGTCTTATATGGCTAGTCAACAGAAGTCTAAGCCAGTCAGCAAGCCCTAGACTGTCAATAGAAGTCAACAAATTCCAATGCGGTCAAGACCGGCCAAACAAAGCCCGAGCAAGTAGGTCTGGTCAACAAGTCAAAGAGAAGTGAAAAAAGGGACAAAGGCAACAATGAAGAGCAGAAGCAAATAGGCCGAAGCCCAATAGCCTTCATATTGCGGAGCGAACACCCCGGTTTTCCTATTTGTCGCATGTTGCGACAAAGAGTGACCGAAATGCACATGCATGATCGATCAACGAGTAAGGGCGTGTTCGGTAGCCCTCCACAACCTCAAACTCCTCAACTCCTTTGCCCAAAACCAGCAGCCAGCTTCTCGTTGAAAATCCGGAGTTGGACAGATCGTTCGCCTCGGCAGCTTCTCGCTGGTTAGCGCTAGCATGGGCTGGCAGCCCATTAGGCTTGGATGCAGCCCAGCGTGAATCCCCTTTTCTTTTTCCTCCCACGTGCTCACATCTTGGCCCACCTAAGATGCTTCTTCAACCTGCAACACAGACGAACAGGACGTCTCCTGGAGCTGCTAATCCCTGTAAATCAGGGAGATTAAGACCACGATTTACCTCGATTACAATATGTAATTTGTTGCCCATTGTGCTCCGGACCCATTCCATATAATACCACAATCTATTACTCAGTAATGGTAGAGAACGGAGTGCAGCCGTGGCGACGGATGAGGCGGATGGAGACACGGCGGGATGGGCGCGGGAGAAACCCGACGGCAGCGTAGAGGCTTGAGTCGGTCCCAGTGGGGAGGCTCGACGGCACGCGAGGGCTGGGAGTCATAGGAGCGGCTGGTGAAGCTCGGCATGGAGGGACAGTGAAGGGAGGTTCGAGGAGAGAGATGACGAGAGAAGGCGTTCGGGCTCTTTTTTCTTTCGTAGAAAGTACCGGTTCGCTACCATGGGTCACTTGGCGGTGGCAGTGCGTTGTAATTTGCATCAACTCCAGCTTCTCTTTTTTCTGAGAGCTTGTGTTTTTCAACTCCGCAACTCCTTCATTTTTACACTACACAAATAGCCAGCTTCTCACTCTCATAACTAGGATTTGAACCGTTCGGCTAGGCTTCTGATCTGGAGTCGAGGAGTTGAGAAGCTGGAGAGCTACCGAACACGCCCTAAGTGTGCCGACGATTTTAGCTGTAGGCTAAGCGATTCTAGCTTCAGTATTGAGAAGGTTCCAACCCGGGGTTTTACCAGTTTTGGGAACCTTCCTGAACCATTTTTTGTGACCTTGTTGGTTTTCCTTTTTGATTCTTCTTTTTGGGTTGCTTTCTTTCGTCCAAATATTTTTCTTCAGGGTTTTCAAATATTATTTGAAATTTTAAATAACGTCCATAATTTTCAATTTTTGTTCACGATTTCAAAATAATGTTTGGTGATTTAACAAAATATTCATGTTTTCAAATATTGTTTGGAATTTCAAAAAATATTCCATTTTAAACATGTGTAAAAAAATCAAAATATGTACAGGAATTGTTCAAAAAGTGTTCGCATTTTTAATATTGTTCAGAATTTTCAAAAATAGTTCGCGGCCTAGAAAAGTTCCCAATTTCACAAAACATCTATGTTTTTACAAAATGTTTATAAATTAAAAAATGTGTTTTCAAAAACAATTACCATATAAAAATCTTTTAATAAAAATGCTCCAAATTTCAGAAAATTGTTCACCTTATAAAAATATGTTTACTATTTTTTTTGAAAAACATCAAGTTTTAAAAAAATGTTCACAATGTCCAGGCGATGCATTATGGCTCGGTTGTGACGGCAGTGTTGTCGGTGATTTGAGGGAGTTTTGTGCGCACCGGAATTTTTTACTTTTTTTCTTTCTATATTTATCCTTTTGAATTCGAATTTGTTCGATGACCAAATCGATGCAAATCTTTGGGCAAAAATTCTAAAGATGGTCAATTAATATTTGTGGCTTAGGAGTTTTATATTTCAGCACGAATACAAAATTTGCCACCCTATTTTTGGGATCCACATTTATTCCCTAGAATTATTTATGGTTCAAATAAATTCTAAAATTAAACTTAGGGTTTAAAATAATATATGGGATTCAAGAAAATTACATTGCAACCCAAAATATTATATAAATGTCACACACATTTTTAAGCTCAGTTTTGGATATAGATATTCCCTTAAATTTATTTTAGGATTCTCCATAATTGTAAAATATTTTGAGTCATAATTCAGAATCAAATTAATGAACTCCAAGTCAAATTTACGTATGATCAAGCAATATTTTTATTAACCCTAATTTAATCATTGACATTCCAGAATTGGTAAAATTATGGGATGTGACACCTTGGTGTTAAGGATGCGTGGGAGGAGCGGTACCCGGCCTACACGTCAGCCGTCCACCCCGGCTGAAATCTTCAAGCACACCGTTGTCGGGCAGGGATTAAAGAGAAAATTTCTTATATAACACTGTTTTAAATGTTGTTTCCCTATTCGACACTGGAATTTTATTTCTTCCCTATCTAACACAGTGTCTAAAATTTATGCCCTTTATAACACTCTCTTCCTTTTCGAGCCTCAACAGTGCTAAATTACACATGAAAAGACCTATTCGCCCCTCATGGGTACGTGACCAAAATATTACGTGGTTGTTTAGCTCGGTATGTGGCTCTGTCTGGATGGAGTTGGGAATTTTGTACCAAGAAAAAGTTACTTGCTGAAGATTTTTCTTGAACGCAGAATACATACAAGGAAGAAACATGCACGAGTACATACATACGCTAGCTCATCTTTGATTAGTTTTGCACGTGCAAGCATATTAGCACTGGCGGAGCTAAGCGGGGGGAAGGTGCCGGAGCCTGCCCAGCCAAAAATCGGAGAATGAGTTAGGGCTTGTTTGGGACTGCTCCGCTTCACAAAAAATAGTTTCATCCCACCAAATCCACTTTGGAGCGATTTCATATAGAAGTTGTAGCACTATCAAAGAGAATGTTTGGCTTCCATGTAGCTCCAGCTTCAAGAATGAGAAATTTGATGAAAATGATCTTTTTTTTTGCGGGAGATGAAAATGATCTATTTGATTGGATGAGAGGGGAGAAACGAAGGGGTATCCACTTACTGGTGGCAGTGGTGGGTAATTTTCTCCCAACTCCAGCTTCTGAAGTTTTTGGAGCACCCCCTCACGAGCTTCATAAAAAACTAGGAGTTATACCCCGGATTCTAGTTTTTTTGTGGAGCGGCATATTATGGAGCTACCCCGTTTGGCTTGTGTTTTCTGAAGCAGAGCTGAATTTTAAGGAGCAGAGCAGTCCCAAACAGGCTCTTACATGAAGGAGATGAGGAGTTGTCCAGCAGCCCGATAGCTAGCACGGCAAGCCGGCGATGGGCGACCCAGGCAATGAGCATAACCGGCAGCAGAGGCGCTTTGCACAAGTACTTTATTTTACCATTCATAATTGCACTTCACGGCATCATCTTATATTAGCAAGTAGTATTTTTTCTATAGACTATAGAAATCTAAAATTTATAGTCACCCGGGCTGAATGCACGGCAACCAATTTGGTAGCATGAATTATCAAATCAACTGTTGGTTGCAAGTTTATACATTGTATTTTAGTTACTACAGAACAGGCAAGCATAATTCATTTAGTCTAAAAAAAGATATGGTACAGAGTTGAGATATGGCTCAGGCACCTAGCAAAACGACTCGGACGGGTTCACACATACACGTAATTTTTTTGTCACACACCACATGAGGGGTAAATAGGTCTTTTCAGTTATCATTTAACACCGTTAAGACTTAAAACGGACGAAAGTGTCATAAAGGGCATAAAATTTAGTCTCGGTGCTAAATAAGGAAGGGAAAACTTTTTAGTGTCAAATAAGGCAAGAAATTTTAAGACAGTGTTAAATAAGGAATTCTCTCGGATTAAAGGCCGAGAGGGGCTGTAGTTACGAGAAGAAACTAGCGGATTTCGGGGGGAAGAGACAACACATTAGATGGCGCGCATTCAACATGGAGATGGTGACATTCACGGAGACAAATCACGTCATGTTGGTCCTTTCACTACATTCATCGCGGCTGGTGGGGAGCAACTAGTGCTTCTTCCAAAGTGTAAAAATGCGGTCAGTCTCTACTCCTAATGGAGCAGTTGGTAGCCTGGTACGGTTTATTTTCGTTCGGTTTTTTTCGTCCCACCAACACCCCTAACATGTTGGTTTTTTATCTATCGGTTTATTTTTCTCTCCACTCTTTTATTGCAAATCAGCAGTTTCCTAACATAGAAAAGATCACGGATCTTATTTTCCTAATTTATTCTAATCAACCGATCCTTCTATTAATGCAATTTGTTTTAGGAAACAAATAACAGTGTCTGGTTTATTTTCGTCTCACATCCCACCACCCATCGCATTAAAAACCAAATCAATTCCCATAACCCTTCCTTTCCTTTTTCCATCTTGGCAATGGTATTTCCTCATTACATATGATTCTTTCCTTCTTGGAATAAAGATCTCCGTCTTACTGATTTTCTAACAATCAAGCGTGGTTGTGGGCCACGCTTCCCAAATCCCAAAAAAAAAATATGGCAAAAATCTTAACTTTCCTTATCCCACCATATGTTTTTTACTAAAAAGTGGAAAGTAAATTACCCCACCATAAATTATTCCATTAGTTCACCGTATCTTATCCTGATTACATACTCCTCTCTTCGTCTGATTGCCGGCCATCTATAGATACCCCCCCCC
>LR738710.1:96887421-96935978 GCA_902687465.1 Secale cereale | reverse complement strand
GGGGGGGGGGGACAAAGGCCCCCACCTGATTTTTCTTTTCCTATTGATTAACACTCCCAGGGGATGAGAGCAATAATCTTAGACGTACATGTGTTTTACGCGTCAGTGACAGACCCCCTCTCGCTAATTCGCTCTCGCCCCCTGATTTCAGGGGGTGGGACCCAGCTGCTAATCCTAAGCCAATGAGTTTGCTCCACATCAGCATGCACGATAAACCATGTAAAAATAGCCCGTAGCTCTAGCATTACTGGGGATGAGAGTTTTGCATGAGGCTGGTTGTAATGGGGAGTATCATATACTAGTATCATGCATATGATACTAGTGTATGATACTACCTCCCTAATGCATAGTATCATATATTAGTATCATGTAGTACTCTATTTATTGCCATGCATGACATAAAGTAGCATAGTATTTAATATGATACAGTATCATGATATGATACTACACCCTCTCTTTCTTCATTTAATGCTATGACACCTCATTAAAATTGCCTAGTTGGCATGCATGATACTAGCTATGATACTACCACTACGACCAGCCTGAAGGGATTTGTCGATACACCGTAATGTGATGTTTTTTTTTCAAAGTGCACCTGAATGTTTCATTGTGTATCGACAAATCCACTCTGGAATGAGTGCATTCTTATTTGTTGATACATCACGAAACAATATGATACACGCTGGAACGAGAGAAACATGACGTAATACTATGAAATAAATCAATTCTTATCACTGGCTATAAAACATGACACGAACCACGAAGTAATGGTGAATACTTCGTGCATGCATCATGCATGGTGGAGTATCATTTCTTTGCACATTGTCACAATATATGGTGAGCTGTGACGATAACGATGTCATACCGAGGGGGTGATGGGCGGCGTGACGAGCCCTTCCGTCTGGCAGTTTGGCGCGTATATGTTGTAGTTGTCGATGCCCCGGAGGTTCTCGACGACGTCGTCGTTGGCTTCCTCACAGAGATCATTCGTCTCGGCGCCATTGGTGAAGTTGCAGTTTCTGTTGACGCCGTCGGCCGTCTCGTCGGAGATGAGCGCGTGCGTCCAGTAGAAGTCGAACGTGCCCTTCTTGTCCGTCCCCTCGTTGATCACCGCGTTCCCGATCTTAAGACACGGCACGCACCGCGTCGTTAAGCATGCACAACTGATAATGATGATTCATTAACGTGTAAGCTAGAGCTTGACGTGTACCATGACCCCTTTGAGGTTGATGGCCGGGGAGGCGTGGCGGAGGATGGCGTGGGCGAGCTGCGGGACGTAGTGGCCGGCGTAGCTCTCGCCGGCGATGTAGAAGTCGTGGCCCTTGTACTCCGGGAAGCGCTCCAGCCAGCTGACCAGGAAAGCGTACGCGTCCTCCGCCGTCCGGTTGTCCCCGCTGTGGTCGTAGTCCGCCGTCGTGTTCGAGTACGAGTACCCCACCCCCGCCGGGCTCTCCAAGAACAGCACGTTCGCCACTGCATCATCAACTGATCACTCGCCAATGGGATAATCGAATTTTACGGTTGAGTGAGCGTGCAGGTGGCTGCGCGTACCGTGGTTCCAGGAGTAGGGGTTGAGGTAGAGCGTCTTGCCGTCGCTCATGACGCGGAACGGCCCAAGCTCCTCCATGGCGCCGTACCCCAGCGACGAGCACCCGGGCCCCCCGTTGAGCCAGAGGAGGAGCGGCTTGCCCTTGGACGATGACCCGTTGCCGTTGCCGTTGCCGCCGACGGCCTCGGCGAGGTAGTAGAACAGGGCGCGCCCGGCCGCCGCGTCCACCGTCACGTACCCGGCGTACTGCGCGAAGTCCACGCCGCGCGGCTGCCCCGGTAGCGCATTCACGCGGTCGGCCTCCTTGCGCCCGACCTCCGCCGCCGGTACCGGCTTGGGTCTTCTGCTAGCCGTCGCCCTGCTCGGCTCCTCCACGGCCGCCAGCGATGACGACCGGCGCAGACGGCGCAGGTGGTCGCCCTGCCGCGCCCTCGACGCCGCTGCCGTGCCGCAGCCCAGCGCGAGGCATTGCACCAACACCAGAACCAACATCAGCACGGCCCTCCTCATGGTGCTCTGTTTCTCAGCTTCTGCTGGCCGGTGGCTACACACCGGAGATAACTGGGTGCTCATGTAGTCGTGTCTGGTAGTACTCCCTCCGTTTCTTTTTAGTCTGTATATAAGATTTTGTCAAAGTCAAGCGATACAAAGTTTGACCAAATATATATTAAAAGATATCAACATCTACAATACTAAACTTATATGCTATGAAAATTAATATCATGATGCATATAGTAATATTGATTTCATATTATGAATGTTGATATTTTGTTCTATAAAGTTAGTCAAATTTTATGAAGTTTGACTTTGACCAAATCTCCCTCCGTTTCTTTTTAGTCTGCATATAAGATATTGTCAAAGTCAAGCGATACAAAGTTTGACCAAATATATATCAAAAGATCAACATCTACAATACTAAACTTATATGCTATGAAAATTAATATCATGATGCATATAGTAATATTGATTTCATATTATGAATGTTGATATTTTGTTCTATAAAGTTAGTCAAAATTTATGAAGTTTGACTTTGACCAAATCTTATATGCGGACTAAAAAGAAACGGAGGGAGTACTCCCTTCGTTTCTTTTTGGTCTGCATATAAGATATTGTCAAAGTCAAGCGATACAAAGTTTGACCAAATATATACCAAAAGATATCAACATCTACAATACTAAATTTATATGCTATGAAATTAATATCATGATGCATATAGTAATATTGATTTCATATTATGAATGTTGATATTTTGTTCTATAAAGTTAGTCAAAATTTATGAAGTTTGACTTTGATCAAATCTTATATGCGAACTAAAAAGAAACGCAGGGAGTAATATTTCTAGGGCCGGGATTTCCCGACCACCAAGCTCGGTGTCGGAGAATTTCCTTCAAGATAGATGGGCTATCCACTACTCCTAGGCAGTAGTGGCACTGTCTTTTTCTCTTGCGAAAGTTCGGTAGGCACTAGGCACACTGCCAGGACCAAAGTGCTCTGCATCCATCGATCGTTAAGGAGAAACAGGACAGTCCTGGATTCAGATAAGCAACGGTCCGGATGGAAGCTGGCAAGTGAAGTGGCATCCAACGGTCAGATTTTGATTTGATCCAACGTCCAAAGTTGAGAACAAGAGATCTTCTAGTGAAGGCTTCCTTGGGCCCATAGGATAGGATTAACATAGGAATAGTAAATTTATACTCCCTCCGTTCCTAAATATAAGTCTTTTTAGACATTTCAAATGGACTACAACATACGGATGTATGTAGACATATTTTAGAGTGTAGGTTCACTCATTTTGCTTCGTATGTAGTCACTTGTTGAAATCTCTAAAAAGACTTATATTTCGGAACAGAGGGAGTAGGAAATAAGGTGACATGTGCCTTGAATATTATGAGTAGAAATAGAAAAAAAGATGCCATTTGTTTCACGCAAGAATTTTTCCTTTGAATCTAGGCTAATGCTTATTTATTTATTTGAAATGTGAAGAATAGAAACCAATCCCACGTAGGAATAGGAATCCATTCATATGAGCTAGAAGGCTCTAAAGAAAAAAAATCATATACAAATCCTATCCTATAGAGTTTCTATGAAATTCCTTCAAAGCAAAGGAGGCCGAAGTGTTTTTTGATAGGGTTAACAGTCAAGTGGCACAAATACTTCAATAGAAAGGGGATAACTTGCAGCCATACAACTGAGCAACACTCAGTGCGACTATAAACCACCAATCGACTGCTACCCTATTTTGCTCACAGCAAATTTTCTGAAGAATATACTCCTTGTCTTTCATCAATTTTTATATTTCAGCAACTAGATGACCGTATGCTGAACGATCCAAGATGTCTACTGAAGTGTTGCTTCTGCTTAGGTTTTTTTTGGCGTGCTTTTTTGTTTGTTTTTATTTTTGCGAATGCTGGAAATGCCTGTGCTTTGTGAAACATGCATGCAGTGTAGCTGTCCTCCACGTTCTCGACAAAGGATCTGGTTGCAACACAAGGAAGCTGCGGTGACTTGAAAACAGTATATGGACCACTCTTAATTAGGTCACCTCAAAGAAGTCCTAATGGCCGATCATTGTCATCTAGAAGTGTTGACATATGTGCAACAAAAAGATCAACCGGGGTGTCGTTAGCGGAAACGAGTTGAAACATACTTTGGCCGTGGTGTTGAACCTGACCGCTGCTCCAGCTATTACTAACTATATCCCTAATGTTTCACAAAAGAAAAGTATATCCCTAATGTAATTGGTTAGGCGAGCTCCCAATTAGGCAATTAATTACCAGGTGATTTGGACGTGGGCATGGTTAGCTTTGGGGCTCCACTAAGTGGTTGTTTGGATAGCAGGCATAAGCCATGTGATATGGAAAACGAGTTTTTAGCTGCATTTTAGCAACAACCAAAAAGTTGCACGAATACACTTTGTAGTGTATCATTGTATTGATAGAGAGCCAAAATTACATGGGGTGGACATCCAAAGCTGCATGCTCACAAGGGCGTAACAACGGATGTCTCAACATACCACATGAGGCTCCCGCCTTCGCACAACGTCGTGCCTCCTCCTGGATGGAGTTGATCAAGGCTATATCAGAAGGTTGAGCGATGTCAAAGATGCACACATTATGATGCTTTCAGATGGCTTAGGCAATGAGAGTGACGATTCGAGCCCAGGCCCTTGCGCAGGCATGGCGGTGTGCCGCCATGGCAGACAACCACCAGTCGAAGAAGGCGTCAGGTGGTGGTGTAGTGAAGCGCAGGGGCGGGCCCATGGCAGACAACCACAGTTTTTGCCAAAGAAATTTGCATATATAACGTGTGTACCATGTATTATATCGAAAAAGAAAGACAATATTTACGCAGAATAGCAGGCTGCTAACGCTTTCAGCCCAAGGGAATAGCCAGCCCCTTCCCGTTTCTCTCCCCTCCCGCTCAACATGGCCCAGTGGCCCAGCAGTCGGTCAGTTCCAGCCCAAGCGAAAACTCTGTAGTGGACGTGGGGGTCAATTGCACGATCGATCGATCACACGAACCGCGGGTTTCCAGACTCCCGGTTCTCGTCGCTAGCACGCCGCACAACTGCACGGCGGCAGGGGCATCGGGCGCTGTGGCGGGCGGGCACACGACGGTGCCGCGCATACATCCGGCGTGGAGATTGAGTTGAAGCGTCGATCTCGTTCGTCATTCAACATATCCATCTTTTCAGATACATTTTATAAATTCTCTCCATCTAATGTGATCACGTTAGGGCATTTTGGGTTAATTTTTGGATTGTTGTCTCCGATTCAATCCATGGAGGTGCTTCATAGTTGTTTGTTGGTCAAATGTCTTTTATTTTGGAGACATGCGCATTAGTAGTATCGGATGTGAATTTCTTTTGGATGAATTGACATTAGTACTATCGAGTGTACCCTCCATTTGAATCAGATGTCGTCACTTTGATATGTTATAAGTAATGTGTCCTTTCATATATTGAGCAATTCCAAGTTATGACCCCAATTTAAAAAATCAAGTCATGACCAATTATATGAATCTGAGATCTCCACAACTAAAAAAATATATCAATCTGAGATATTATTTCCAATTCTATGTTTATATTATACAATGCGTATAACATTGTGCGATAATCATTTTACTTGCCAAAAATAGGAGGCTGCAAAAAATATTGTTAACCTTCGAATTTTGAATACACACTAAGAATTCTGGGCCCGCCCCTGATGAAGGGGCAGAATGACAGTATTTCATGCCAAGTGATCCGAGACAGAACGCACCGTACAAAAAGATGATGCAGCTCTCGTCCTCCTAACAGAGCACACAGTGGGGTTCATGGGGTAGGCCACGTCGCTCGAGTCGCTCGGTCGTGCAACATCGGTCTTGGGAAGCCAACCACTTAATGTTGACGCAGCCCAATTCTTCCAAGTGATGCACCAACTGTTTGAATTTCAGGACATAAAAACTCGCTCACGTACGGACTCTATCTCGATCACCATATTCAACTTTGCGGTTGGCGTCGTGCTGAAATGACAAGGCACTAAAGGGACAATAAGGAGTGCAAGATACTAATTCAAAATTTACAAGTTGGATCATTTTCATGCATAAGAATCTTCTACCACTTCCTTTTCGCGAATACGCTGAAGGCGTATCTTTGCATTCATAGGGGGTGGGGCGATTACAGAGTGCAATCCTCAGGCGACATACACAGAGAGGCGCCGTCAAGGATGCAAAATGACCACTAGAAGGGTGTGCTCATACCCAACGTATAGAGTTCAGGTTACATGTAACTGGGAAAAAGCAGCTTTGAGCGCTCCACTCCGGCGATTCGAGCGCTCCACTCCGGCGACTCGAGCGCTCCACTCCGGCGACTCGAGCGCTCCACTCCGGCGACTCGAGCGCTCCACTCCTATGCCGGCAGGGGACAATTCGGTGCGGCGATTCAGCGCAGGGGTTGCTCGCGTGCCGATGGCGTCATCCTCGTGCTCGGATCCCTCGACATCTCCTGATGCGGGTGATGCTAGATGGCGTGTTTCCTTCGCCGCCGATTTACAGGCAAGCACCATCTCCTTTCACTCCGGGGTACTTGTTCTCCGACGTGAGGCACTGCGGCTCGTCCTGCTAGATGAGCGTGGAGTCACAGTCGATGCAAGGTTTCTGCGTGAGGGGGAGTTCATCGGAGTTGGTGAGGTGATCTCGCTGCCATGTCACTTCGCGAAAATACGGGAGCGGTTGCCGGCGGCGAGTTCAGATTCAGAGGACAGAATGCAGGTTCCTGTCAATGGAACGGTTCGAGAGGGGGGATGGGGAGCGGGATTGAGCCCCACTCGTCAGCCGCCATTGGTGGAACACGTGGGGGGAAGAGATGGAGTACCTGACCGACAGGTGGACCCCGCTTGTAGCCAGTATACTAGTGCGTGGAGGGGAAGGGGAACCGCACAACCCCCCCCCCGCTCTTATCCTCTACGAACGCCCGCGACGCGCATCTCACACACTTGTTTCTACACTTATGGGAGAAACCTAGGGTTTGCTCCCCTACTACTTCTCCGCCGGAATCCTTTGGCTGGTGGAGAGGCAAGGCCGGCGGCGACGAACGTTCATTCGTTCAGGTGGCGGCGGGGAGGCGCGCGGGAGGTGTTCGCTCTACGGAGATGGGAGATCGAGGCACAGAGAGATCTGGAGCTTGGCGCGGTTCCACGGTGAGAGGGGGCTTTGGCGGAGGACGCCGGCCTCCGATGGCGAACCAGGCTCGCAATATGGTTTGGCAGCGTCCAGATCCGCCATCCGCGGCGGCTGGAGGTGCGAGATCTGGTGGCGATGATGGAGCGGATCGATGGGAGGCTGCAGCGCGCGCGATGGGAGGGGTGCCCCAGGAGACGACGGCGAACAAATCGGCACCCCTCCATCCATCTGCGGGACGGGGTGCATCAACCACGGCGCTTCCTCATCCATCTGCGGGGCGGACTACTTCGACCAATGAAATCTGCATCAACTGTTCTCTCCCAGGTCATTTCGCTCCTCGTTGCCCTACTATACGGTGTGAAAAGTGCAATAAATTGGGACATATGGCACAGCTGTGTCAAACACTGAGGCCTTGGGAATGTGTTCCTTTCATGTGTGGATTTCAATCCCCTGGTCAGGGTTTCTTCTACATCCCTGACCTGTGTGCTGCTAAACAGAATAGTGAGAAAACTAACAATGTGGTAATTACTATTGTGGAGGGTTCTGCGTCTGTTAAGGATATTGAACAAGAGTTTAATGCTATATTTGCTATGAAACCTGGAAAGAAAAAATGGAGATGCACTGCTAGATCTATTAGCCCTACTCAGTTTATTATGCGGTTCCCTAGTGCTAGTGAAGTAGAGAGAGCTTGCTGTTATGGGAAGCGTATGCCTCTAATGGGAGGTGAACTAGTAGTCTCCATTACTCCTTGGACTGCTTCTATTGGGGCCAAAGGTATTATGGAAAAAGCTTGGGTCAGGGTCAGAAATATCCCCATTGAAAAGAGATGCATGGAACATGTTGCTTATGCTGGTGGGTTGGTTGGGATAACCTTAGAAGTAGATGAGGCTACTTTACATAAACCTGAATATGCCAGAATTCTGTTAGGATGCAGAGAAGTTGAAAAAATACCTCCATCAGCTGAAGGAATGTTGGGTGAGCAGTATTATGACTTCTTTTATGAAGTGGAAAAGGTTGTGAGTATTGGGAATGGAAAAGATCAATCCTCCATTGCAGTTGATAGCAGTGCATCTCCCTCTCTCCATAAGAAAGCTAGGATGGATTCATATCCAGCTTCTTCTAATGGACAAGGGGAGACCAGTGCTTCTATAGCTGGGAACTATACTCATCAGTTTGGGAAAGGTGGGCAGAAACTTGCTGCTGTGGTGGAAAGTGAGGAGGAGGAGGAAAGTGATGGGGGCAATCACACTGAACTCCTTATTGAAACCATGGCCAGAGAGCATAAATCTGGCAATATACCCAACAGTGATATTCAAGAAGATGCTGTTATAAGTGAAAAATTTAGTGAAGCAAGAAAAGAGAAAGATCTGAATGAGACTCCTACTTCTGAACTAAATACTAAAAAAGGTGCTTGGGGGGTTGTCACTCCTATCCCTCCCTCACCTTTGTTTCTCTGCCAGGATGAAAAAACTTATAGTGATGTTTGTTCTCCTTTATCAGACTATATTGCTTGGCCCTCCCTGCCTCATATTGTGCCCCTTGATGAAGGAACTATGGAAGGAGGGGGGTGTCATAGCACTTACACTGTTGAATCTCCCTCTGGATCTCCTATTCATATTACTAGGGATCAAGAAGACCCTGCTCCTAGGAGGCAAATGCAAAAATTGGCACATGTGGAAGAAGTGGCCACCAACAGGATGAAGAAACGGGATGCTGAAGGTATGAAAGTAACCAATACTAAGAATCAGTTTTCTGCTTTATCTGATACTGCCATTGTATTACGCGCTTCGCTTATGGGGGTTAAAATTCCTGATGATAATTTTGCTACCATAAATGTACTTCGGGAATTAGAACTGTCTAGAAATCTTTTAAAAGAAAAAATTAAAATTACCCCCAATCCTGGAATTATCATTGATGATGGGCTTGGAAATAATATTACTCTATGTCTGGACTGGGAGGAAGATATTAAAGAGGATGAAGAAGAAGAACCTTTTATCCCTGTTCAAACTAAACGTAGCAAGAAAAAGAATAATTCTAACAGAAGATCAGTGCCTATATCTCCTGAAAAACTGTCTAGACCTATGACAAGAAACCAAAAGAAAAATATGGATGGTAGAGCTGCCATGGATCCTGGCAGACTCACCAGGGTTAGAGAAAAACCTATCAGATATAAATGAAAGGCATTTTCTGGAATTGTAGGGGGGCAGGTAAGAAAGGCATGTCTACCTGTCTCACAGACATGATTAATGCACATGATGTTAGTTTTATTGGTCTACAAGAAACAATGAAAGAAACATATAAACCTTCCTTTTTTAGAAAGGTAGATCCATATAACAATTTTTATTGGGAATGGATCCCATCTAGAGGTAAATCTGGTGGTATCTTATGTGGTCTCAGTAAAGAACTATTTGAGATCTTGGGAGTTATCAGTGGGAAATATGTTTTGCAGTTTAATCTTTTAGATAAGAAGAAAAATTGCAATTGGTCCCTTATGATTGTATATGGTGCAGCTCAGGATGAATACAAGCCTGAATTTATTGCATAATTATCTTCCTTTTGTCATAAAACCAACATGCCATATTTGGTGGGAGGAGATTTTAATATTTTGCGTCATGGAGGGGAAAAGAACAAAAAAACCTCCTTATCACATTTTTCTGATGTTTTTAATTCTGTTATTCATTTGCTTGGCCTGAGGGAGATACACATGACAGGTGGTTCTTATACCTGGTCAAATAATCAAAATATTCCCACACTGGAGAAACTGGATAGAGTGCTGATGTCTCCTGATTGGGAAAACATCTTTCCCTTGGTTAATGTTCATAAGCTGATTAAGGAACTTTCTGATCATAATCCTTTGCTCCTGGATGGAGGTTTAGCCCCTTCCAGAAATAGTAGGAACAAAAGTTTCAAATTCGATAATGCTTGGTTGAATAATTCAGAGTTTCTCCCTTTGGTAACTGATATCTGGAAGAAACCTGTCTCTTCCAACAATCCCATTGATGTTATTAACATCAAACTGAAGAGATTCAAAAAATTCTTTAAAGGATGGGGTTCCAACCTTTATGGTCATAACAACATCAGGAAAAATATTATCAAACTTGAGCTTCAGGATCTGGAAGCTCTTGAGGAATCTGTAGGTTTGAGTGGGGAAGCACAGGAAAGGAAGCTGAATATCTTAGTTGAGTTAAATGAATTATATGTCAATGAGGAAATGTATTGGCATCAAAGATCTAATGAAAAGTGGTTGTTGAAAGGAGATAATAATACAGATTTCTTTCATAAAGTTGCAAATGGGCGTCGTAGGAAAAACATGATGAAATCCCTGGAATATGGATCGGTGACTATTGCTGGGACCAAGAATCTTTTAGATCATGCTACACAGTACTATAAAACCTTGTTTGGCCCCGCTATGGGCAACTCCTGTAGTATTGATAAGGAGCTTTGGACTCAGGATGAAAACATTAGCTCTTCGGATAATGAAGATCTAACGCGCCCCTTTTCCCTTGATGAGATTAAAAAAGCTTTATTTGATATGAGGTCAAATCGGGCTCCTGGTCCGGATGATATACCAGCTGAGTTCTATCAACACTGCTGGGATGTGGTGGCTCAAGATTTGTTTAATTTGTTTGTTTGGTTTTACGAGGGTAAGCTAGATGTTCAACGCTTGAACTATGGGATTATAACCCTGTTGCCAAAATCTTCGGATGCCAAAAAAATTCAACAATATAGACCCATCTGTTTACTCCGCTGTCCCTATAAACTGATCACGAAGGTGTTAGATATGAGAGTTAGCAAATATGCTCATAAACTGTTTAGTATTCAACAGAATGCATTTATCAAGGGCAGGCAAATTGTGGATGGTATTTTGTCTTTACATGAAGTTATACATTATACTCATGTTAAGAAGCAAATAGGTGTGATCCTGAAACTTGATTTTGAAAAAGCATATGACAAAGTCAATTGGGACTTTTTGGTTGATTGTCATGAAAAAAGAGGTTTTAATCCCAAATGGTGTAGCTGGGTGAATCAAATTTTAAGAAATGGCACGGTAAGTGTCAAAATTAATGATGAAATTGGCCCCTATATCCAAAGTGCTAAAGGGGTTCGACAAGGGGACCCACACTCTCCATTCCTGTTCAATATGGTAGCTGAATGTCTAACTAAAATGATGCTTTCAGCTCAAAAAAATGGGTTAGTAACAGGTTTGGCTGCTAACCTTATTGAAGGGGGTGTTGGTATTTTGCAGTATGCTGATGATACAGTATTATGCTTTGAACATGATGTTGATAAAGCTGTTAATGTCAAATTGCTGTTATATCTGTTTGAAATCATGTCTGGGTTGAAAATTAATTTTGATAAAAGCGAGGTTATCATCATAGGTGGAGATAATGAGATCGATAAGATCTATGCTGATATGTTTACATGTCAGGTTGGGACACTTCCTATGAAATATTTGGGAGTTCCGGTTACTTATTCCAATCTTAAGAATGTGGATTTGAACTTTCTAGATGGAAAGATGATTAGAAAATTAGATGCCTGGTCTGCTTATGCAGCATCTTCGGGGGGCAGGCTTACTTTGGTTGGTTCTAGTTTGGATGGTGTGCCATCCTATCTTATGTCTATGTTCTTGTTCAATAAAACCTTCGTTGAGAAGATGGATAAACATCGTAGAAGATTCTTTTGGAGAAAAAAAAACAAGAGTCATGGATACCATATGGTAAAGTGGTCTAGGGTATGCAGATCCAAAAAAATTGGAGGTTTAGGGATTAAAGATCTTCATAAACAGAATATCAGCTTACTAGTGAAATGGTGGTGGAAATTAGAAACAAGTGATGGATTGTGGCAGCGCATTGTCAAGGCAAAATATTTTAGGAATAAAACTGTGGCTAATATTCAGAGCAGATTTTCTGACTCTCCATGTTGGAAAGCTATCATGAAAGTTAAGGAAACCTATATGGCTGGGAGAAAAATTAATATTAACAGGGGTGATCTGGTTAGAGTATGGCATGACCCTTGGGCTGGCAAGATGAACTTATGTGATCGATTCCCTAAGCTATACAACATTTGTCAGGATCAAGGATGTACTATTGCATCCTGGGCCATGAATAATTATGAGCTGATCTTCAGAAGAAGATTGTTCGGTGTGCTTAGTGAACAATGGAACTGGATGGTAGCTGAAGGAAGGAAATTACATTTGAACAGCAATTCAGATGTGATCTCCTGGTCTCTAAATAGTAAGGGGAAATTTACCACAAAATCGGTTTATGAATGGTTAGAAAGAAACATATCAGGACCTAATTTCAAATGGGTTTGGAAAGCTGATATACCCTTGAAAATAAAAATCTTCATGTGGCAACTGTTTCAAAATGCGATTTTGACAAGAGATAACATGCGTAAGAGAAAGTGGTCTGGTAATCCTGCCTGTTCCTTTTGCCACGATGTGGAAACTGCAGATCATCTATTTTTTGGATGTTCACTTGCTCGTACAGTGTGGGGAGTGTTTGGGATGACACTTGGGAGCTTTCATTGCCCACAATCTCTTTGGCAAAGCTGGATTTGGTTGTATAAGTTCCTTCCAGGAGGGAAAAAGTTTTATATGATGATTATTGCGGCTATTTGCTGGGGGATTTGGAATCTCCGCAACAAAGTTACTTTTGAAAAACATGTTACTCGCTCTCCTTTAGAGGCTATTTTCATTGCTTGCTCTTTTATGATGTACTGGGCAGGTTTACTCAAGGAGGATGACAGGATGAAGCTACAGGAAGGGGTGAAAAGACTCGCTCGTGCTGCGGCTATCTTGGCTGATAGACCTGGTCTTCGTGGCAGGCTTACATCTGGATGAAGAATCATAAAGGAAGAAAAAGGATGAGCTTATCCTACCTTATTTGCTGGATGGAGTCATATACCACTGGGGTTTGATGCCCGCTGGTTTGGTTTGGTTGCAGGAGTATGTTTTGTGATCGTGCAGTATGCTAGTTGGGATTATCATCTCGTTTAGACTTGATTAGGTCCTCTATGCTGGGTAGTTTGATGTTGTAGTGTTATCAGGTTTTCTCCCCATAGTTGATGATCCGCTCCAGGGTCATCATACAATGGGTTTCCTGATAATGCACCAACTCGCTCTCTCCCCTTTCAGTCTCATTTCTTGCTAGTTTGTTTCCTCTGAAAAGTAGATCGAACAAAAAAGACTGATGTATTTCCGTTGATTGAAAAATTAATGGAAAGGGGTGTGAGCCCGGTTGGAAAAAAAAAGGTTACATGTAACTGTCTATTTAGCCTGTTGAAAAAACATGCGGTGCCCCATGTTTAGTTTTGGTAATTGATGACAATCTCTATGGACTAATGGTTGCCTTGAATTATATTTGAAGGGTTTGTTCATAGGCTTTTCTTAGAGTTCATTTGTTGGTTTCAAGGAGAGTTTGTGATGACCAATGTGCTATTAAGGAATTATCTAAAGATTGGTCTTGTGAGTGTTGAGCTTATTGCAAGCATGTCTTGAAGAAGAAGAGTGTGTGATCATTCATGTTTCCCTTCAAAACATTATCTAAATGAAGAGAGTTGGAAAGATTCAAGGTTGATCAAGACTAAGTCAAAAGAGTGAATCAAGTTGATCAACACACAAAGCATAGAAGGTGTACCGAGAGGGATTAAGCGATCCCATGGTGTGGTAAGCATTGTCAATGATGCTTTGTGTACTAACGCATGGTCTACGTGAAGTTCTATGTGGGGTTAGGTATATTTCCGTGAGCTTGCATCAAGAGGAAGATGTTATACAACCCATGGAGGATGACATCAAGTGACAATCGTCATCAAGTTTGTGGTGTGCAAGTTCAAGTGGAGCATCATGAGGAGATCAAGTGCTTGAAGCTTGCCGTCCATTGTGATGACACTGGACTTGTGAAGATGCGCCGAAGAGTGGCTCACCCATAGTGAAGTATGGGGGAACAATCTACTAGTCTTCACCGAGCCAACGCAATCAAGAAAGGTGATCCAACTTGATGAAGTCAAGATCGTCATCATCCAGATCAAGTCAAGGGCGAAGCTGCATATATGCTCCCTGATGCACGGCATCAGGGTCGAAATAATTTCCGAGTAGTGATTAGCTATCGTAATATGTGTGTGCATCAGGTTACGCTGACTGTTGTGCATCAGGAAGCTGAATATTTTGCTTCAGCCGGCCTTTTCAGCCGGAGCCCATAGCCCTTTGGGCAGAGAAGTCATGGGCTTTGCCCAGCAGGCCCTAGAAGCTAATCATTATAGGAAGCCAATGCGAGCCAAGAAATAAATTTATCGATCACGCACACAACCGCACAGGCATAGGCGGCTAGTCTGGTCGATTTAAAATTGGTGGCTTGGCACACACAGTCATGACTCACATGAGAACTAATTTAACCATTAATTGCCCAAGGACGATGCGTGGCAGATGACTGCCGCCCGACGAGTCGATGTTGCGCCCTAGCCTTCAGCGTTCGACCACATCCAATGAATCATCGTCTTCAATCCCAACTAAGGTACGTTAGGTTAACTAAGATACTTCCCGCAAAAAAAAGACCAACTAAGGTAAGGTAGGTTAACCAAGTTTCCCTGATTTTGGATCATACGGTCAGTGGGTAAATTGTTGAACTATCTTTTCTAATTTTTTTATTTTTTTTATTTTCTCATATGTAGTTTTATCCTGGTTGTGTTTATCAAATGTGCGTAGATTATGGGCACATTTATTATCGGAATAAAATTATTGTCATAACATGCTCTGGAAAACATGAATTGGGATGAGGAGTTCAATACGATCAGAGCCAGGGGAGATTTATAAAAGATTACAATCTTAATTTTCAAAAATGTGAGAATAAAATACTTGGTTCGTAGACCTTATAAACCTAGAAAATTGATTTTGTATATCTAGAGTTTGGGACTGAAAAAGTGAAGCCTTAATCCTCTTTGGTTTGACGAGTCGGGGATTAAAAGTCACCAATGATCAATGTGGTTGAGTATTTCATGGCTTTGGAAAAGAAATGTACTAAAAGGTAACGTGTAAATATTTAGCCATTCTATGTTCCACTTGAAAATTTCAAGTCAATTTGCTTGCGTAGATTATTGAACCTTGATGTTTGATGGTGCATTTTGAGATTTGAAAATCCAGAGCATTTATTCCAAGTGAGTTTGTTTTTTCTTTCACCTTTCTTGTAAAAAATATCGTTACATTTTATTTATTTATGCATTAACTTGCATTATGTTTGTTAGTCTACACTAGAGGTGCACACACTTTTTCCTGCTACAAAAAGAGCACACACACACACACTTTTACTTAGTACATTGTTGCTAGAAACATTTACGCCATGTTGAAGTGGTGCATCAGGGTAACTTTAGGTCCTGCTCCGCCCCTGGCTCAAGTGGACTATGTGCAAGGCAAAGGTTCGCCCTTGATAGGTTTTTTATTTTACCGGTCTCATGGTAGTTGTGGGAGACCAGATTATAGGATTGATTGCCGTACCATCAAGGGGGGCTCTCGATGAGTAGCTTGATCGTATCGTTCGTAGAGAGCTCAAACCATTGCATGATTGCATCATCTTTCTTGGTTCTTGTTTGGTTTTTCTCCTTGTGAGATTTTGAGCTTTTGGTCATCTTGATGACAAGCTCGAGTTCATCGAAAACAGAGTTCTCATGCATCTTCTATGATGTTTTCGATGTTGGAGGTTATGTCGGTTCTTCTCTAATGGAGTGTTCACTCCTCTATATCTTAGGCATACCTCCCTGCCTCTTCTTACTATAACCAGTCGCTGTTTTGATGCTACTCGTCTTCCTCTATCCAACAAGCTTGAGTTTGCTCAATTCAGAGCTCATATGCAAAAGTTATGGTAGTTCAGGGTTTCTTGTTGCTCCTGCGGTAGTACCGCTGGGCCAGAGCGGTAGTACCGCTTATAGCCACAAGCGGTAGTACTGCTGGTTCATAGCGGTAGTACCACCAATGGCTATATGCGGTGGTACCGCTCCGGTTTCGCGCTAGTGTCGCCTCGATTCGAGACCATCACTTCTCGTGTCGGGTTGGGCGGTAGTAGGTGCGGTAGTACCGCTTATGTAATGTCCAGGATGGGACTATACCTCCTACGTGTCGAGGCACGACTTAAAGGTATAAGCCCATTCTGGAATGATCTCAAGTTTGGTATCTTTGCACGACTCATGTAAAAATAGGGATGAAATTGCAAAAGGATAGTTGGCTTACACTCTCCACGTCACACAATACATTACATAAGCAAACCATCATCCAAAGAACATCCGAATGAAAGATACCAAATACATAAAGCCACAGGTCCGAATCGCCCCTAGTAGAAACCACTACTGAACATCGGGATAGTGCACATAGTATCGACTACGTTCTTCATCGAACTCCCAGTACAACTCCGTGCTGTCACCTGAGTAGTTCACCATAGTACCTGCATCTGGTGTGGTGTAGAATCTGTGAGTCACGGAGGACTCAGCAATCCCGTTCCCGGGTAGCAAAACTATCTAAGCCTTGGGTGTGGAGCAAGGCTGAAGAAAGATAAAAGGTTGCAGCCGCACTAGCACTAGCTTACGTGTTTAGAGCGAGAAGAGAAGTGCCACGAGCGACAAAGTGATCACGAAGTGATCCTATCTAAGCACGTCAATCATAACCCCACCGTGTTCACTTCCCGAACCCCTTTCGGAAAATGACCGTCACGGTTACTCACGCTGGTAGTGTGTTCTGAAGATGGTGTCAAGTTTTCTACAACCGGATATTAACAAATTCCCATCTGCCACATAACCGCGGGCACGGCTTTCGAAAGTTCAAAATCCTGCAGGGGTGTCCCAACTTAGCCCATTACAAGCTCACGATCCGCGGAGTCGCAACTCCAAGGTGGGAAGGCCCGAGTATTCTCGGAATCCCGTGCTCAAGATATATCGACATAGATAAAACTAATCCAGCAAGACCTCCCGGCGTGCCGACACCCTGACAGTAGCCGCGCGTATCTAGTCTTAGGCCACGACCGGATGAGACATCCTACAGGTGAATACCAAATACCTCGGGTTTCCCCAAGGCGGCCCCGCAGTCTGCTCAGTTCGGACCAACACTCATGTGGAGTACTGACCCGGGGGTTGTTAATTAAGATCACGGGATAGCTAGTCCCTATGCAAGTTTTTAGTTATTAGGCAAATGGAGTACCAATGTTGGGCCTTGCTGGAAAAGGTTTAGCGCTAAGCGGGTTATCGAGGGGGTCCCATAACCCCAACCGTGTTAGGAACGCATAATCAAGGAACATAACATCGGTTTATGCGGTTCCTAGGGCGGCATGAGTGGAACAAATCACCAAGCAAGAGGCTTAGCCTTCCACCCATTACCAATATATAGATGATTTAGTTTAAGAGTTTATATAGTGTGATATCCCAACAATCTTCAACATGAAGCAAGAATTTTCAACTCTTCTCCTGCAACTAGCAATGCTATAAGAGGGGCTGAGCGAAGCCTACGTAGCCAAACAAAGGTTTGCTAGGTTGGGTGGTTAGACAGATTCATGGTTACAATAGGAGGCTGACAAGCAAACATGGGCATCGAGGCAATAAGCTAAAGAGCGAGACTTCTAGCAATAGGCAAAAATAGTAATGATATCTGGGTCAGGTCATCTTGCCTGTCGAGTCGTCGATGGGATCTTAAGACGGCTCCTCGTTCTCAACCTCGGTAGTAACCTCGTTCTCGTACTCGGTCTCGGCTCCCGGCTCTACTCAACACAAGAACACAACGAGGCACAAAATCAACAAGGTGCAATGCACAAGCAACATGATGCAAGTATGATGCACTTATGATGCATGACAAGTCTATATATGATGCAATACATGGCAAGGTAGGAAGCACAGAGAAACAACACAAGAACATGACAATATGCTCAAGCAAGTATGATGCAAGACAAGTCTATATATGATGCAAAACATGGCAAGGTAGGAAGCACAGAGAAACAACACAAGTCAACAAGTTTAAATGAGGCCGGAATCAACTTAAAGCTAATCCGGTAAGTCCTCATATGTATAAGTTGAAAATGGTCCAGATCTGAACAAACCTTAAGTTAAAGTTGTTAAACAGCAAGTTAACATGCACCATGATGATCTACATGAAATTCTAGTCAAGTTTCATATAAAGTTTGTTTAAAACGGAGCTACGGTCTAGAAGATATGAGCAAAACAAGTTAACCATGGCAACGGTGCAAGATGCACCCAAACATCAAGCAAGCATACTCCAACCATGTAAACAAGATGATATTATGATTCTTCATGCAAAAACACATAAGTTTCATGTAGGACACGCTCAAAACGGAGCAACGGTTCAACACATACACACGAAACAAGAAACAATGCAAAGCTGAAACTAACAACCACATAGCAACTTTGGAGCAAGAAATATATACTCTACAGCACTCAAACATGGTGACAAGAAGCATGGACATGAAGTAGACATATCCTACAGCAAACAACTCCATTGGATCAACTCCATAGGAGGCATGGATCAATAGCAACAAGCTACAACATTTTGATCATGACGTTAAAAACCTGACAGTAATATTTATAGCAACTTGGGAGCAAGAAATAAATAAGCTACAACAACCCATATGAGCAAGTGAGGGCATGTATGGATATAAAACATCATATAAAACAAGGAATGATCAATGGCCGCCCCAAAACTAACATCGATTTGCCTAGGGCATCAAGCAAACATGGCATCAGGATATGACAGATTCCACACTTGGTGAAATTTCACTAAGTGTTAAAACAGTTAAGTTGGCATGGCATGTTTGCAAGCATGTTTAATTCACCTCAAGGCATATCATGGAAAATGGTTTGCACCACAACAAAGACCACATTATGGAGATTCTAAAACATCTAGGAATGTGACAAGGGGACAAACACAACAATAGCAACGAGTTCTTCAAATCAGCATCTCATAACATGTTATAAAACTTAACAGCCACATGCACTTTTGCAACCAAGTTTAACATGGCAATAAGAACCCTAACATGCATGCTACAGCAACCAACATGTAGAGCATCTCATGATGAACATTTTGACATCTCATTTGCTTTATTTGGATAAACATGCACCAAGTTATCACATCTCAAACATGGCATGGAAATAACAAGTAGCAGCAGTTTATATCATGTAGCACTCTTGTCACGAAGATTAAGACATCTAGATGGACTCAAACAAGCATGGCACAATGGAACAAAACGTAGAGCACATCACCACGGTCATTTTGACATATCATATGCACAATTTGGACATACACACAAAAAGATACAGCCATCCCAAAATGCCATCGGACAACAAAATTCAAAATACTTAGAGGAAAAAAAACAACCTCCAGATCTGGATCGGGTCAAACGGGCGAAGCGGGTCAACGGGGCGCGGAGTGGGTCGGAACCCGGACCCGCTAGGGTTCGATTCCGGCGCGGTGGATCTGGATCCACGGGGCCGAAACGACGGCTAAACGGCGGCGGCCGGCGGCTTGCCGCGCGGGACGGAGCGGCCGGCCGGCGGGGCGGCGGGACGCCGCGGTGGCGTCGGCGGAAGCTTGAGGCTCGGGGCGACGGTGACTGGGGCTCGGGGCCGGCGGAGATGGCGTGCTCCGGCGGCGGAGTCGTCGGTGGTGGCCGACGGCGTCGGCGGAACCTCCACGGGCGGCGCGGCGCCCACCGGAGGCGGAGGGGACAAGCGGAGGCGGCGCGGGAGGCGCGACCCGGATGACGGCGACGGCGGGCCCGCGTCGGGCCTCGCGGGCCGGCGCAGTGGGAACGGCGACGGGGACACGTGGCAGGAGGCGGTTGGTCCGGCGCGTCCGGGCGAACGTGTCCGGTCCGTCCGGACGTGTCCGGCGGCGGCGGTGCGGTGGAACTAGGGTTTGGGACGAAAAATGGACATGGGGGGACGTTTTTATAGGCACAAGGAGCTAGGAGACTCCAAATGGGGAGCGGTTTTCGGCCACACGATCACAAATCGACGACTGAGATGATGGGAAGGGTTGTGCTGGGTTAGTGGGCTCTTGTGGAGGGGGTCTTGGGCCTCAAAGAATAGGTTCTTTTAGCCCACTAGGTTAACTGTTGGAGTACCAAACGAATTCCAAACGCGACAAAACTTGACAGGCGGCCTACACGTACCAAAACAACATCGCACGACAAGTCTCACATCATTTCGGAAACGTTACACGACCACACACGAGAGAAGGACTCGGGGATGCCACGGGCACGTGTGAGAGCGTCGGGACTCGAAACGGACAACGGGAAGAGACGACTGGGACCGGATGCAAGTGACAACAAATGCAATGTAATGCACATGACAACACGACATGAGTGAAATGCACACACGCACACGACGAAACCTGAAATGAAAGAAGAGCCTGGAAAGGAATTGATGAAGCCAAAGTTTATATATTGCCATATTGGGAAAGTGTTACATCTGGGGCATTAGAAACTCTCCTCTACTACAAAAAGATCTCGTCCCGAGATCTAGGACTGGAAGAAGGAAGGGTACTCGGAACGAAGGTGATCTTCTCGTTCCCACGTAGCTTCTCGGTCGGTATGGTGTGACCACTTGACTTTCAAGAACTTGATTGACTTGTTGTGGGGCTTGCGCTCGGTTTCTTCAAGAATAGCAACGGGGTGCTCACGGTAAGACAAGTCTTGTTGAAGATCAATCTCCTCAAATGGAATGGTGCGTTCAGGTGTCTTGAAGCACTTGCGGAGTTGAGACACGTGAAACACATCATGAACATTAGCGAAGTTGGAAGGAAGCTCGAGTTGATAGGCTAGATCACCTCTTTTGCCAAGGATCTTGAAAGGGACCACGTATCTAGGAGCAAGCTTGCCTTTGATACCGAATCTTTGGGTTCCTTTCATAGGAGAAACACAAAGATAGACATGATCCCCAATGTTGAAGGCCAAATCACGATGCTTGCCGTCATAGTAGCTCTTCTGACGCGACTGAGCGTCCTTGAGATTCTCACGTATGACTTTGCACATTTCTTCGGCTTCTGATATCAAGTCATTGCCAAGAAGTTGACGTTCACCAGTCTCGGACCAGTTGAGAGGGGTACGGCACTTTCTGCCATGGAGGATTTCAAACGGAGCTTTGCCGACACTTGCTTGGAAACTGTTGTTGTAAGAGAACTCGGGAAATGGAAGGCAATCTTCCCACTTCATGCCAAAAGAGATGACACAAGCTCTGAGCATGTCTTCGAGGATCTGGTTCACTCTCTCGACTTGACCACTAGTCTGAGGGTGAAACGCAGTGCTGAAACGGATCTTAGTGCCCATGGCAGACCGAAAGGAGTCCCAGAACTTGGATGTGAATAAACTTCCACGGTCTGAGGAGATAACTTGAGGAATGCCATGTAAGGACACAATTCTTGAAGTGTACAACTCTGCCAGCTGAGCTGCATTGATGGATTCTTTGATTGGAAAGAAATGAGCTACTTTGATTAGCTTGTCAATCACCACAAAGATAGAATCATTCCCCTTCTTGGACTTAGGAAACCCAGTGACGAAATCCATTTCAATGTGGTCGAATTTCCACTCGGGAATAGGAAGAGGTTGGAGGAGACCGGCTGGACGTTGATGCTCTGCCTTCACTCTTCTGCAGACATCACATTCATTCACGAATTGGCCAATCTCCCTTTTCATGCGAGTCCACCAGTAAGATTGCTTGAGGTCTTGGTACATCTTGGAACTTCCAGGATGAATTGAGAGGAGGGAGTCATGTGCTTCGTTCATTATGAGCTTCCTGAGATCACCCTTGGGAACCACAAGTCTGTCCTCAAAGAACAAGGTGTCCTTCTCATCAACGCGATATCACTTGTATTTGGGAGTACCCTTTGCAATACCATGTTTCACTTTCTGCACCATAGCATCACTGAGTTGGGCCTCACGAATCTGATCTTCCAAGGTAGGAGCAACTTGAAAATTTGCAAGAAAGCCTTGCGGAACAACTTGGAGGTTGAGCTTCCTGAATGCTTCACAAAGCTCAGGCTGGAATGGCTTGATAAGGAGACTGTTGCAATATGCCTTTCTGCTCAAGGCATCTGCAATGACATTTGCCTTGCCAGGTGTGTATTTGATGCTTGGATCATACTCTTGGATCATTTCAACCCAACGAGTCCGGCGAAGGTTCAGGTTCGGCTGTGTGAAGATGTACTTCAAGCTCTTGTGATCGGTGAAGATGTCGACTTTTCTGCCCAACAGAAGGTGTCTCCACGTGATCAAAGCGTGTACCACAGCTGCTAGCTTGAGATCATGTGTGGGGTAGTTCTTCTCACTTGGCTTCAGTTGACGAGAGGTGTATGCCACAATTTTCTTGTCTTGCATTAGCACACCACCAAGTCCTTGAAGAGAAGCATCACAGAATACTTCGTAGGGCTTGGACTCATCTGGAGGAGTAAGGACCAGAGCAGAGATGAGCTTTTCTTTGAGAGTTTTGAATGCCACATCACAATCCGGAGACCAGTTGTACTTGACATTCTTCTGCAGCAAGTTGGAGAGAGGCTTGGCAATCTTGGAGAAGTTCTCAACGAACCTTCTGCAATAGCTAGCAAGACCAAGAAAGCTTCGGAGTTGCTTGACGTTCTGAGGGGGTTCCCAGTTGACAATCGCTTCAACTTTCTCGGGGTTGACAGCAATACCGTCAGCAGAGATGATATGGCCCAGATATAAGACCTTATTGAGCCAGAATTCGCACTTGGAGAACTTGGCATAGAACTTATGTTCACGGAGTCTGTCAAGAACCAGACGGAGGTGCTTTTCATGATCCTCTTCATTCTGGGAGAATACCCAGATGTCATCCAGATAAACAATCACAAATTCGTTGGTGTAGGGGTTGAATATGTAGTGCATCATCCTCGAGAAGGTGGGTGGAGCATTAGCGAGGCCAAAAGACATGACTGTGTATTCATAGGAGCCGTAGCTTGTTCTGAATGCAGTCTTGTGAATATCTTCTTCGCGGATACGGATCTGGTGATAACCCATCCGGAGATCGAGCTTTGAGAACACTTTTGCTCCTTTGAGCTGCTCGAACAATTCATTGATGTTGGGGAGTGGATACTTGTTCTTTATTATCTTCTTGTTCAATGGCCGGTAATCAACGCAAAGGCGCTCCGTGCCATCCTTCTTCTTGACAAATAAGACACCACAGCCCCAAGGAGAAGTGCTAGGCCTGATTAGACCCATACGCTCTTACTCATCGAGCTGTTTCTTCAACTCCTTCAACTCTTCAGGGGAAAGCTTGTACGGACGCCGGCATGATAGCTTAGTACCAGGCTCGAGTTCAATGACGAATTCAACTTGACGATGTGGATGCATGCCTGGAAGTTCTTCAGGAAAAACATCTTCATATTCATTGACCACCGAAATTTGAGAGATGGCATTAATCTCGCCCTTGTCATTGAGAGAGAATAGCCTGATTGTGTTATCTCGAGAGGCGAAGATAATCACGTCTTCGTTGGAATGAGTAAGCTTGACTTCCTTATTTACACAATCAATGTGAGCATCATGCTGAGAAAGCCAATCCATCCCGAGAATAAGATCAATGTCGGAGTTGCCGAGAACAACCGGAGAAGCTAGAAAGCGGTAATCACCCATGCGAATAGAAACATTCGGAGCCACCAAATTTGAAGTCATGCATTTGCCCGGAGAAATAATTTGCAACTTCTTTGGCAAGGCCACTGTGCCCACATTATGCTTGGATGCAAATGGAAATGACATGAAGGAATGTGATGCACCAGAATCAAACAACACTTTAGCAGGTTTAAGGTTGACTGGAAGGTTACCAAGTATCACATCTGAAGAATTCTCTGCTTGAGCTGCATTCATCAGATTCACTCTTGCTGCCTTCGGATCATGCTTGACAATAGCAGTGCTGACAGGTGGAGGAGGCGGAAGGCGCCTTTGAGTACACTTGTTACCATAGTGACCCTTCTAGCCACACTTGTTGCAAACCACTTCTGAGAGAGGACGGTGATAAGGAGCACTTGACTTCGAAGCTTGAAAGTGGTTCTTTGACTGATTGCTTGGGTTGGGTGGGTCGGAGAAACCACGGCCACCAGAATGCCTGTTGTTATTGTTGTTGTTGTTGGGAGGTCGGATCACTGGAGGAGGTGGAAGCCAAAACTTCTATTGCTTTGCGACCACTTGGGAAGAAGAGGAGGAGTGAACGACATCTCTGATCCTCTTTTTGGAAGCTTCCATCTTGAGCTGGGCTGCCTCTTGCTTAAGTGCCATGTAATAGAATTGATCAAACTCATCAGGCTCGAACAAGGTGAGAGCTAGTTGGAGTTCATCCTTCAGACCACCGCGGAACTGATAGATCTTGCTCTTGGCATCTGGGATGTCTTGCTTGGCATAGCGGGCAAGGTTCTGGAACTTGACATTATATTGGTAGACAGTCATTGAGCCTTGCTTCAGGTTGCGGAATTGCTCACGCATACCCTCGATGACACTTGTTGGAATGTGGTGAGAGCGAAAGTCCTTGCAAAAGTCATCCCAAGAGATTACACGTCCCTCTCTGGAATCTTTGTACCGCTGCCACCAATCAGCGGCTTGGTCCTTGAGTTGGAAGGCGGCAAACTTCACATAGTCCTCGGGCCTGACGTTACTGCACTCGAAATGCTTCTTGATATCTGTTATCCAGTCTTCAGCATCCAGAGGGTCCACACAGTAACTGAATGCCTTTGGTTGGTTTGCCAGGAACTGGTTGAGTGTAGCAAAGTGAGGTTGGTTGAAGAAATTGCCTTGGCCTTGGTTCCCATGAGCACCCTGATTTTCTTGATTTGCTTGAATGTTCTGCATCATTTGCATAATCATCTGGGTGTTCTGGTTCGTCGCTTGCATAATTTCTCTCCAGGCCTCAGACGGAGGAGGAGGGGAAGGAGGACGATCAGGAACCTCTTCACCCTCTGGGTTAGCGTTGGGAACCCTTTTAGGAGCCATCCTGAATGAGATGACAACTATTAGCCATTGATTGAAAGAATATATAAGCTGAATCAACGGCTAGAAGTTACAACATAGTCTTCACAAGAACATTCGAGCAAGATGAACGAATGTAATCCACAGTTTAATGATACAACAATCTTCACGAGAAGCCACTTGGGAGAACAAAAGGTAAATAAAAAACAACAAGGAGGAGATAGAATAAATACAAGATAGAAGCTTCGTTCGACATATTCGTGCTGAAAGCTTATGGAACGTGTTACAAAAGGGTTTTGCAATCCCCGGGTCAGCATAGTCAAGGACCCTTTAAGATGCAACTCCCGATTGGAACAACGCCCACAAAACCACTTCACTCAATGTAGAACCCCAAACTCCATATCATGCATTCGTTGGAACAATGCCTCTGAGTGTCGGTGTACTAAAGTAGGGGTACCTTAGTATCCCGACTTGTGCACGGGCAGTAGCAGTGTCCCGTGGTCAGGCTCACCACGCGCCCGCCAAAGCCCACTCTGGTTCCCTTGAAGCTATTCAAGAACAAAGTATTCAAGTTAAGAAACAAGACCCCGGCAAGAGGAGCTTGCCGGGAAGGCCGCTTCAGGCTCGAGATCATCCCTTCTGCACAAGACCCTGGCAAGAGGAGCTTGCCAGGAAGGCCAAAGAACATCATTTCAGAAGACATACCGCGGTGCATCGCGCGCCCCGGCAAGATCCGGAGAGCGGCAAGATTCCGGGCCCGGCAAGGTAGCGACCGCGGCAAGGTGCTTGCCGCGGCAAGCTTTCACTGTGTACCTGCGCTCCAGCTCACCTGGCCACGCGTCGCCCTGGGGCCCTTCCTAGGGCACGTGGCGGATGGCTGTGCAGCCTGGGGGTACACGGTGGCGAGCCACGATGACGAGGCCTCCGTCGTGGCGAACGGAGACGCCCGGACGGACGCTTTTTACACTGTTTGGGGCGACAGTGACGGGCATTCAATGCCCTTGTCCCCCACCGTCTGGGTTAGGTATAAACCACTGTACATGCACTGTTACAACTACCACCGATTTTACGCTTTTACCCTCACCTACGTTGACACCTGTCGGTGACCCCTTTGAACTATAAAAGGAGGCCCATGCACAACGTAGAGGAGGTTCCGAAACTTGATCACTCCCCACGCTCGGTGTAGCTAGTACTGTAGATCTTCTTATTCCCGAGCCAAGAACTCAATACAACCAAGGCAGGAGTAGGGTTTTACGCATCCGTGCGGCCCGAACCTGGGTAAACTGCTCGCGTGTGCCCCTCGATCTGCTCTTTGTGCTCCCTCCGCTCCCTTGCCGTACCGAAAAGGGGCTCCGGTCCCATAGGTGTTCGTGGGCGATCAGTTTCCCCGACATCTTTGGCGCGCCAGGTAGGGGGCGTCGAGGTTGTGCGAACCTGATCCGGCGCTCACGCGGGCGCAATCTTCAGTAGCTTCGTCAGCTTCATCGACTACATCGACATGCCGCCGAAGAAGAAAGCCTCGGAGGTCGGAGGCCCGTCCGCGTCGATCCCGCCACCACCAGAACTAACGGTTGGTGCGGTAGACGCTGGCGAAAGGGTGGACGCCGGCGAGGAAATTCACGGCGCCGCCAAGTCCAAGGACAAGACGGACGACCGAGCCCATTCCAAAGCCTCGGCGTCTGTGCACGCACCACGCCCCTCTCCGCTCCAGCAGCGGCGTGGTACCCAGGGTACCATACGCTTGCTGGGACGTGGCCAAGCCGGCGGGTCGCGGGATGCTCAAGGCCAACGCGTTGGTACGAGCAAGGCGCGGTCACCGGGGCGAGACCCTGCTCCTTCTAACGCTGTTAGAAGTCCGAGCATATCTCGCTCCTCGCACCGCTCGCCATCGCTCCCCTCCTCTCCAGCAGAAGCTCTAGCTAGAGCTCAGCTGCTCCTCGACTTCCCTCCAGCGAAGAACAAGGCCGAAGACTGGAGGGCTACAATCTAGAGCCTCATCGCCTTCGCCAACAACGACACGCCGTAGCAGCCGGCAACATCACGGCCGCGGCAAGTCAGCCAAGCGAAGGCTGATGGAGACAAGACCGCCGGGGGTGCGACCACCGTGCACTCCCCGCCGCAGAAGCAAAAATCGCCGACTCGCCGGATCAACGTCGACGACGACTGCACGGCGTCGTCGGACCCAAGAGCTCGCCGCGATCAGTGCCAAGTCCTCGACGACAGGCGACAAGAGGATGCTCGAACTCGCATCGAGCGTCGAAGAGAAGCGCGACGACAGTCCGACCAGCGCGCTGGGACCGCTGTCGACATGCACGCGCCCGGTGAACCAGGCGACTTGCCGTACGCGGCAGGTTGCCCTGCATTCACCCGAGAGCTACGGCAAGTCCAGTGGCCCAGCATGAAGAACTTCAAGCCCGACGTACCCGAGAAGTATGACGGCAAGACTCACCCCTCCGAGTTCCTTAGCATCTACACCATTGCGGTGCAGGCTGCCGGGGGACGCGACGAGAAGATTCTAGCGAATTACTTCCCGCTCGTGCTTAAGCCAAACGTCATATCTTGGCTTATGCACTTGCCGGAGAACTCCATCTCTTCTTGGGCAGATCTGTGCCACCAGTTTATCGACGCCTTCACGGGCGGCCACAAACCCCACGGCCAGGAGAGTGATCTCCACATTCTTGCCCAGAAGGAGGGAGAGTCCCTGTGAAAGTACATCCAGAGGTTCAGCCGCGTTCAGCACAACATCCCGGATGTCCACGCTGCCGCGGTTATTGATGTCTACGCACGCTTCTACTCTTGCAAAGTGAAGGAAAGGCAAAACAGGATAGAATCTGTGAAAAACAGAACAGCAGGCAGTAATTGATCTGTTCGGGATACTTCTGCAACTCAAATAAAAAAACTCAGAACTGACGCACGAAAGACAATTATATAGAGAACGCTGTCGAAAAAATTCAGACCAAAAAGATGATCTGGTGATTTTATACGATTTTTTCTATCCAAGGACAGAATCTGTTTCCTGGACAGCACCTCACAACTTTTGAACTTTCTAGCAATCGGAGGCTATACTTGGCACAAATATGAAAAGCAAAGATACAATGATGATGCTACAGAAGTAAACAACATCAAAACACAACAAAAGCAAAAATTTTATTCATGTGGGCTGCCTCCCAAAAGCGCTTTCTTTTATGCCTTTAAGCTAGGCATAAGACTTTAATGATTCTCTTATAGGAATAAGAATTGAAGAACAAAAGAGAGCATCAAAAAGCAAATACTAAACACATTTAAGCCTAACATGCTTCCTATGCATAGGAATATTGCAATAGAATAATTCATTGAAGCACAAAGCAATAAGCATAGGAAGACAAAACAAGTGCAGCTTCAAAACCTTCAACATAAAGAGAGGGAACTTCTTATTATTAAGATATTTAGAACCAAGCCTCCCTCTCTCATTATAAATTTCAGTGGCATCATGGATGAACTCAAATATATAAGCATCACATAAAGCATTGTTACCATGATCCACATGCAAAAAGGTACTCTCATTCCCCACATAAGCATAATTTTTCTCATTGGTAATAGTGGGAGTAGGACTATCATAAACAACTTGAACACTATAGATGAGTTGTATATCAGGAGGGTGGTGTTCAACAAGGGAGTAATTCCCTTCATGATTATGACAAGTTTCATAAGGATAATTTCTCCTTATGTCATAGGTACCTTTATAATCACTATAGATTGGAGTTATAACATCATCATGGTAGAGAAGAGCATTATCATTGCTAGCAACTATATTTGTAAACATGTTGTCTTTATTCTTACTAGCAAGAGAATCAATTATCACATCACTAGTGGGGATAGGATTTGCAATCCTATCATCCCCAAGCTTAGAGCTTCCCATATCTTCACTTTCAGAGTTGGTAACAAAAAGATTTTCAAGATCATAAGTAGCATTATCATCATTTTCCCAATCACAATAAGTAACATGCATATCATAATCAAAATCATCTTCAATAGTACCTACGGACGTATCATCAAGATGATAATTAAGGCAATAAACTTCACCTTCTTCTTTAAACTTACAACCATTAGGATAAAAGTTGATGGGAGGAATATGCTCAGGCCAGGTTGATACCCCTTCTTCTTCTTTCTTGCTCCTCTTCCTCCTCCTCTTCTTTTTCTTCTTCTTAACCTTAGGAGGGAGTGGTTGGAGATGAAGCTTCTCCACATATCCTGGTTTATCATTAGGAACAATAGGGGAAACTTGGGAGAAACTCTCCTTTTTATTAGCAGAAATATAAGAGACGTTTTTATACTTTGGTAAGGTTCCCTCCTTTATAATCTTACCTATGTAATCATTTTCATTGCAATTAACAACACAATAGAGATGGCAATTTTGCAAAGTGTTTTTTATTCCTATGGCATTAACATCTAGCCATGAAGTCTTTTCTGATAACTCTTCACACATCAAAAATAACATAAGCTCATCATAAAGATCAGAGGTGATCATGTCATCACACAACCGGTTAACAGTTATGTTTTGAAAGTTCATGCATTGAAAATTAAAGTGACCCTCTGTACGGCAAAGTTCACAAGTAAAAGGATAAAGGTCACACAATTCTCTAGCAATTTCATTTAAATCTCTGACCCAAGTGATTGTTCTTTCATGCTTATGTTGCTTACAATACTTCTCTTCTTCAATCATAGGCCTTTCACAAGGTCTCTCCACTCCACAAAAATTAACATGCTTATATAAAACTTCATTTTTAGGAATTGGATCATGCATGTTGAAATCATCATGAACAATTTCATTTTCTTTGCAAGTCTCTTTAAAAGGTTTATGATACTTGATCCAATCTTCCTTAGGCATATTAAGATGTGAAGCAAAAGATTTGAGGAAATCAACAAGGAGTTGAGAATCAAGCCCAAACTTAGCACTAAACTTATTAAAACTTATAGTTTCAACAAAGGACTTAATGCAATCATACTCATAAATTATACCTGACTCTTTACCTTTGTCGATCTCCCAATCTTCAGTGTTGCGTTGAATTCTTTCAAGGTTATGGACTTCATGAAGAGGATAAAATTTGGAGTAAAAGAGAGACTGGATCTCTTCCCACTCCAGCAGGTGAGAGTCATTTAGTAGCCTATACCATTCCAATGCTTTTCCTTTCAGTGACAAGGCAAATAATTTCCTCATGACAAACTCCCTCGATACACCTGCAAGCTTAAATAATGAACATAGTTGTGACAGATATAGCAAGTGTTCATCGGGATGTCTGTCTCCTGCATAACGATTAGCCAAAACATGATCGATAATACCAGCCGGTATTTTATAGGGCACAATTTCAGTAGGAGGAGGAGCAACCACCACAGGTGTGGGGCGTCCTCCCGCAAGCAACGATCCAATAGTAAGGTTTTCCATAAACATAACTAGTGAAATAAAAACAAGAAACAAAAAGATTTAATTGCAAGATCTAAAGATATACCTTCAAGCGCTCACCTCCCCGGCAACGGCGCCAGAAATAGATTGATGTCTACGCACGCTTCTACTCTTGTAGACTATGTTGGGCCTCCAAGCGCAGAGGTTTGTAGGACAGTAGCAATTTCCCTCAAGTGGATGACCTAAGGTTTATCAAACTCAGGGAAGTAGAGGTTGAAGATGGTCTCTCTCAAGCAACCCTGCAACTAAGATACAAGAAGTCTCTTGTGTCCCCAACACACCTAATACACTTGTCAGATGTATAGGTGCACTAGTTCGGCGAAGAGATGTTAAATGGCAAGTGATATGGATGGCAAAACAAGGTAATACAAATATGTAATAAAAAGTGCAGCAAGCAAACAAGTAGTAAACGTGAGCACAAACGGCATTGCAATGGTGGAAACAAGGCCTAAGGTTCATACTTTCACTAGTGGCAACTCCCAACAACATTAACATAATCGAATCACATGATATTTCCCATAAAACATGCAAAGGGGACACACTCGGAGATAATTCCTTCGTGGTCAAGAGAGGACGAGAATTATGTAGGGATACAAAAGCACACCTCAAAGTTCGTAGTTCTCGATCTAAGGATTTCCCAATGTCACCGCGGCCATCCAAAGAGAGTCCCACAATCACCATAACATATCTAAAGGATAGTCAAAGACAAGCACCAAGAGACTCTCAATCTTCAATCAACACACAAGAGAGGAAATCACTCATGAAAATATTGTTCTAATCCATGTCCAATAGACCGCTGTCACCTTGGTCTCGGGGATTATACTAGATAAAGACAAGTGAGTACATCAATCCAATACATAGAGGAAGGGGAAACACCCTAGATTAACATAGCCTATGATCACAACGAAGATCACATCATGGGAGAGAGAATTGACCACATAGCTACTGGTAAGAACCTCAGCCCCGAGGAGGAACTACTCCCGCATCATGGAGGGAGGAAGCAACGTCGATGGAGATGAATCCGGGGGCACTTCCCTGTCCCGGCAGGGTGCCGGTGTAGGAATTCTGGTCCCCCGAAGCTTGATGGTGATGGCGGCGGAGATCGGAAACGCGTCTGGAGAAAAGGGGTCTGGAATCAGGGTTTCCTCGACACGCTTTAAATATATGCCAAAGGGGGCCACCAGAGGGGGTCAGGGGTGCCCAGGCGCCCCCCCGGCGCGGCCCGGGGGGGGGGGCCGCGCCCACAGGCCGCCTGGAGCCCCTGTGGGTTCCCCCCGGCTGTACTTTGGCCGCATGGTAGCTCCTGAAACGCTGATTTTTTATATATTTTTTCTGGATTTTTCCTGGCAGTTCTCGTAATGTGAAAACCTGGAATACAAAAACAGCCAAAAACACAAACTGGCACTGGGGTGCACTGGATTAGTAAGTTAGTCCAAATATGATCAAAAGTGTATGGAAGTGTATGAATATCATAGCAATATCACCCAAAAGTGGCATGGAGCAAGCAGAAATTATAGATACGTTTTGGACGTATCAACATCCCCAAGCTTAATTCCTGCTCGTCCTCGAGTAGGTAAATGTTAACAAGAATAATTTCTGTGGTGACATCCTATTAACCATATAGGACTTTTTCATAGTCATATGACAAAAGCTTACTGAGACAATGATTCTAAAGTAATTAAGTTGCCTTATGAGAAAATCACAAATGACTGAAAGTTTTACAATATGAAACTGAAACATCAAAAAGATTTGCAATGAATATGATGTGCAAATATGATAAAGTGATATCTAGCTTGCCCCCTTTAGTGATGCAAAACATAAATGCAGGGGCACCTTCAAGGTTTAAGTGATGACTAGATACAATCATTTCAGAATAAACAATATCACAATCATGCAAAAGACAATGCTACTTTGGGACAATGCACATTACACTCAGAATGACAATCATGCTCTCAGTAGTTGGTGCTTCAAGTGCTAGAGCTTTTTATTTTCAAAACATGGAAGCAATTGTGTCAACGGTAGTAGTACTTCATATGTGTCATGCATAAAACATCTTATAAGTTGCAAGCCTCATGCATCGAATACC
This sequence comes from Secale cereale, assembly GCA_902687465.1. Taxonomy (NCBI): domain Eukaryota; kingdom Viridiplantae; phylum Streptophyta; class Magnoliopsida; order Poales; family Poaceae; genus Secale; species Secale cereale. Next base: position 96,903,294 of record LR738710.1, on the reverse strand, counting down.
AATAGTGCTCGCTCCTTGTCCTAATTAGCTCGGATCCCCATGGGTTATCATTGCATTGCATATGTTTTAACCAAGTGTCACAAAGGGGTACCTCTATGCCACCTGTACAAAGATCCAAGGAGATAAATCGCATTTGATTTCTCGTTTTTGATAGATCTCAACTTGAGGACATCCATACCGGGACAACATAGAAAATAGATGATGGACTCCTCTTTAATGCATAAGCATATTCTCATGAGAGATTGAGGATTAAGGTCCAAGCTAAAACTTCCACCATGATGCATGGCTTTGGTTGGTGGCCCAATGTTCTTCTCTAACAATATGCATATTCATTCAACCCACGGTAAATCACCTTACTTCAGACAAGACGAACATGCATAGCAACTCACATGATATTCAACAAAAGTGTGACCGTTGATGGCGTCCCCAGAAACATGGTTATCGCTCAGCGAGCAACTTATAAGAAATAAGATACATAAGCAACATATTCTTTACCACAATAGTTTTTAGGCTACTTTCCCATGAGCTATGTATTGCATGGTTAGTTTGCTTAGTACAGGCGGAGGTTAGCAAAAGACTGGGAGCGACCAACTAAGAGAGCAATGACGGTCATAATCATGCAGAGCGACAAAGCAATATTGAATCAGGCATGGTAGTTATATCGCTACTTAGAAACAAAAGATCATCAAGGCTTGACAGACTTTCTTTACAGTCCTGAATATGTGTGAGCATACGCCAAGTCAATCAAAATAAATTCTCGAAGGAGGATATTACTAAACCATACCACATCATAGGCAAACAAACCAAGTTGGTACTCCAATAACACATTGGGAACCCCCCAGCTATTTGAGATTAACCATAAGAAAACCTGAACTACTAAGCACCATCATGCAAGTAGCATCTTTATCATAGACACATTAACCCATGCAACGGAAGCAAACTCTCTTAATAAGGTGAGCATGGTAATTAAAGAGAGTTCAAGCAACCAACTAAATAAAAGCTCTTGAAAAGATAAGCATGAATACTAAGAGCAGAGTATGATAGTAGCTATTAAAAGACAAAGAACACACACAGCATAGATAGACATGAAAATTGTATGTTATGTTCTAGGTAGAAGTGGAGCGTGTTTCTCTCCCACATAAAGGAATGCTGGGTTCCGACTCGTTATGAAAAACTAAAAAGAAAACTAAAAGCAAGACGCTCCAAGCATAGCACATAACACATGAAGTGATAAAAATATAGCGGAACGAAAGACGAACTGATAATGTTGATGGAGAAGGGGATGCACGGGGGCATCCCCAAGCTTAGACGCTTGAGTCTCCTTGAATATTTCTTGGGGGTGCACGGGGGCATCCCCAAGCTTGAGCGCTTGACACTCCTGAATCTTTTTATCATCTTCCCTCGCACACTTGAAAACTCCCTTCATACACAACTCATCATAATCTGATTAGCGAGGTTAGTACCCTTAATAAAATAATTATACCTTGCTGGAAATAAGGATATTCTTGAAGTTCTACTGTTTCTCAAGATTGCGAAAAGGTTTTTGCAAGGAAAAAGCAAGTTCTTAATTTGCAAAGTGAAGGAAAGGCAAAACAGGACAGAATCTGTGAAAAACAGAACAACAGTCAGTAATTGATCTGTTCGGGATACTTCTGCAACTCAAATAAAAAAACTCAGAACTGAGGCACGAAAGACAATTATATATAGAACGCTGTAGAAGCAATTCAGACCAAAAAGATGATCTGGTGATTTTATACGAATTTTTCTATCCAAGGACAGAATCTGTTTCCTGGACAGCACCTCACAACTTTTGAACTTTCTAGCAATCGGAGGCTATACTTGGCACAAATATGAAAAGCAAAGATACAATGATGATTCTACAGCAGTAAACAACATCAAGACACAACAAAATCAAAAAATTTATTCATGTGGGCTGCCTCCCAAAAGCGCTTTCTTTTATGCCTTTAAGCTAGGCATAAGACTTTAATGATTCTCTTATAGGAATAAGAATTGAAGAACAAAAGAGAGCATCAAGAAGCAAATACTAAACACATTTAAGCCTAACATGCTTCCTATGCATAGGAATATTGCAATAGAATAATTCATTGAAGCACAAAGCAATAAGCATAGGAAGACAAAACAAGTGCAGCTTCAAAACCTTCAACATAAAGAGAGGGAACTTCTTATTATTAAGATATTTAGAACCAAGCCTCCCTCTCTCATTATAAATTTCAGTGGCATCATGGATGAACTCAACAATATAAGCATCACATAAAGCATTGTTACCATGATCCACATGCAAAAAGGTACTCTCATTCCCCACATAAGCATAATTTTTCTCATTGGTAATAGTGGGAGTAGGACTATCATAAACAACTTGAACACTATAGATGAGTTGTATATCAGGAGGGTGGTGTTCAACAAGGGAGTAATTCCCTTCATGATTATGACAAGTTTCATAAGGATAATTTCTCCTTATGTCATAGGTACCTTTATAATCACTATAGATTGGAGTTATAACATCATCATGGTAGAGAAGAGCATTATCATTGCTAGCAACTATATTTGTAATCATGTTGTCTTTATTCTTACTAGCAAAAGAATTATCAATTATCACATCACTAGTGGGTAAAGGGTTTGCAATCCTATCATCCCCAAGCTTAGAGCTTCCCATATCATCACTTTCAGAGTTGGTACCAAAAAGATTTTCAAGATCATAAGTAGCATTATCATCATTTTCCCAATCACAATAAGTAACATGCATATCATAATCAAAATCATCTTCAATAGTACCTACGGACGTATCATCAAGATGATAATTAAGGCAATAAACTTCACCTTCTTCTTTAAACTTACAATCGTTAGGATAAAAGTTGATGGGAGGAATATGCTCAGGCCAGGTTGATACCCATTCTTCTTCTTTCTTGCTCCTCTTCCTCCTCCTCTTCTTTTTCTTCTTCTTAACCTTAGGAGGGAGTGGTTGGAGATGAAGCTTCTCCACATATCCTGGTTTATCATTAGAAACAATTGGGGAAACTTGGGAGAAACTCTTCTTTTTATTAGCAGAAATATAAGAGACATTTTTATACTTTGGTAAAGTTCCCTCGTTTATAATCTTACCTATGTAATCATTTTCATGGCAATTAACAATACAATAGAGATGGCAATTTTGCAAAGTGTTTTTTATTCCTATGGCATTAACATCTAGCCATGAAGTCTTTTCTGATAACTCTTCACGCATCAAAAATAACATAAGCTCATCATAAAGATCAGAGGTGATCATGTCATCACACAACCGGTTAACAGTTATGTTTTGAAAGTTCATGCATTGAAAATTAAAGTGACCCTCTGTACGGCAAAGTTCACAAGTAAAAGGATAAAGGTCACACAATTCTCTAGCAATTTCATTTAAATCTCTGACCCAAGTGATTGTTCTTTCATGCTTATGTTGCTTACAATACTTCTCTTCTTCAATCATAGGCCTTTCACAAGGTCTCTCCACTCCATAAAAATTAACATGCTTATATAAAACTTCATTTTTAGGAATTGGATCATGCATGTTGAAATCATCATGAACAATTTCATTTTCTTTGCAAGTCTCTTTAAAAGGTTTATGATACTTGATCCAATCTTCCTTAGGCATATTAAGATGTGAAGCAAAAGATTTGAGGAAATCAACAAGGAGTTGAGAATCAAGCCCAAACTTAGCACTAAACTTATTAAAACATATAGTTTCAACAAAGGACTTAATGCAATCATACTCATAAATTATACCTGACTCTTTACCTTTGTCGATCTGCCAATCTTCAGTGTTGCGTTGAATTCTTTCAAGGAGTTCCCATTTAGCATCAATCTTTTTGTTTGTGAAAGAACCCATAGAGGAAGCATCGAGCAAATCTTTATCCTGTCGAGAGAGCCTCGCATAGAAGTTAGTAATAATAATATCCTTGGGGAGCCCATGGTTAGGACATTTTAGCATTAACGTCTTCAGTCTCCCCCAAGCTTGAGCTATGCTCTCTCCGTCATGAGGATAAAAATTATAAACATAATTCCTATTCTTATGGACTTCATGAAGAGGATAAAATTTGGAGTAAAAGAGAGACTGGATCTCTTCCCACTCCAGCAGGTGAGAGTCATTTAGTAGCCTATACCATTCCAATGCTTTTCCTTTCAGTGACAAGGCAAATAATTTCCTCATGACAAACTCCCTCGATACACCTGCAAGCTTAAATAATGAACATAGTTGTGACAGATATAGCAAGTGTTCATCGGGATGTCTGTCTCCTGCATAACGATTAGCCAAAACATGATCGATAATACCAGCCGGTATTTTATAGGGCACAATTTCAGTAGGAGGAGGAGCAACCACCACAGGTGTGGGGCGTCCTCCCGCAAGCAACGATCCAATAGTAAGGTTTTCCATAAACATAACTAGTGAAATAAAAACAAGAAACAAAAAGATTTAATTGCAAGATCTAAAGATATACCTTCAAGCGCTCACCTCCCCGGCAACGGTGCCAGAAATAGATTGATGTCTACGCACGCTTCTACTCTTGTAGACTATGTTGGGCCTCCAAGCGCAGAGGTTTGTAGGACAGTAGCAATTTCCCTCAAGTGGATGACCTAAGGTTTATCGAACTCAGGGAAGTAGAGGTTGAAGATGGTCTCTCTCAAGCAACCCTGCAACTAAGATACAAGAAGTCTCTTGTGTCCCCAACACACCTAATACACTTGTCAGATGTATAGGTGCACTAGTTCGGCGAAGATATGTTAAATGGCAAGTGATATGGATGGCAAAACAAGGCAATACAAATATGTAATAAGAAGTGCAGCAAGCAAACAAGTAGTAAACGTGAGCACAAACGGTATTGCAATGGTGGAAACAAGGCCTAAGGTTCATACTTTCACTAGTGGCAACTCCCAACAACATTAAAATAATCGAATCACATGATATTTCCCATAAAACATGCAAAGGGGACACACTCGGAGATCATTCCTTCGTGGTCAAGAGAGGACGAGAATTATGTAGGGCTACAAAAGCACACCTCAAAGTTCGTAGTTCTCGATCTAAGGATTTCCCAATGTCACCGCGGCCATCCAAAGAGAGTCCCACAATCACCATAACATATCTAAAGGATAGTCAAAGACAAGCACCAAGAGACTCTCAATCTTCAATCAACACACAAGAGAGGAAATCACTCATGAAAATATTGTTCTAATCCATGTCCAATAGACCGCTGTCACCTTGGTCTCCGGGATTATACTAGATAAAGACAAGTGAGTACATCAATCCAATACATAGAGGAAGGGGAAACACCCTAGATTAACATAGCCTATGATCACAACGAAGATCACATCATGGGAGAGAGAATTGACCACATATCTACTGGTAAGAACCTCAGCCCCGAGGAGGAACTACTCCCGCATCATGGAGGGAGGAAGCAACGTCGATGGAGATGAATCCGGGGGCACTTCCCCGTCCCGGCAGGGTGCCGGCGCAGGAATTCTGGTCCTCCGAAGCTTGATGGCGATGGCGGCGGAGATCGGAAACGCGTCTGGAGAAAAGGGGTCTGGAATCAGGGTTTCCTCGACACGCTTTAAATATATGCCAAAGGGGGCCACCAGAGGGGGTCAGGGGTGCCCAGGCGCCCCCCCGGCGCGGCCCAGGGGGGGGGGGGGGGGCGCCCACAGGCCGCCTGGAGCCCCTGTGGGTTCCCCCCGGCTGTACTTTGGCCGCACGGTAGCTCCTGGAATGCTGATTTTTTATATATTTTTTCTGGATTTTTCCTGGCAGATCTCGTAATGTGAAAACCTGGAATACAAAAACAGCCGAAAACAGAAACTGGCACTGGGGTGCACTGGATTAGTAAGTTAGTCCAAATATGATCAAAAGTGTATGGAAGTGTATGAATATCATAGCAATATCACCCAAAAGTGGCATGGAGCAAGCAGAAATTATAGATACGTTTTGGACGTATCAGTTATCAGCGTGTTCCACCAGAATGTGCGTAACCGCCGGATGAGGGAAGAGATGGCGATGACCAAGATCCGGGACGTCAGCGAGCTTTACGCTCTGGCTGACAAGTGTGCGCGCGCTGAAGAAGGGAGGAGACTCCCCGGAGAGGATACTGGAGCAGGAGGAACGGACAGCGAGGATGCCGCCTCCGCAAGGAAAAACCGGCGGCGGAACAACAAGAAGAAGAAGAACAAGGAAGTACTGGCTGTGAAGAAGTCCGGCAAGGAGGCTGGCGACAAGAAAACTCAGGCTGGTGGCTCCGGCAAGGAGCCTGCCACTGTAGCCGCCGCCGACAAGCAGGACGGCTCCGACAAGCAGTACTGCAAGATCCACCGCACAAAGGGCCACGATCTCCAGAACTGCAAGAGGGTCGAATACCTCGTAGAGCAGCAGAAGGCTGAATACGAGCGACGCGACAAGGAGAAGGCCCAGGGAGGCGAAGGTGAATCCGGCAAGAAGGGGCCGTTCAATGGCCGGGGAGGACGCCGCGGCAAGGCCAAACAGCGGCAAGGAGACAGACCTCCCCGCGGCCGCGACAAGGATGAAGACGAAGACGATGACGAGGACATGGATGACGGAGACAACAGCGAGCAAGAGTTCCAGAAGGCCACAGAAGTTTTGTGCGTCGATGGAGGTGCCTCTCTGCACGCTTCCCACCGCCAACTCAAGCAATGGGTGCGGGAAGTGAATGCGGCTGAGCCACCCGTCGAGTCGCGCAAGCTGCTGAAGTGGTCCAGCACGCCCATCATTTTCGACCTCGAGGACCACCCTGACCGCACAACTGTGGTCGGGTGCTTGCCGAGGTTGGTTTCGCCAACCATCCGCAACCTCAAGGTCACCAAGATGTTGGTTGACGGCGGGGCCGACCTAAACTTGATCTCCTCTACTGTAATCCGGAAGCTGCAGATCCCCGACGGCGAGCTCGAGGAAACCGGAACTTTCCAAGGAATCAACCCGGGAAGGAGCAAGCCGAAGGGGAAGATCACACTGCCAGTGACCTTTGGCGGAGAGCTAAACTTCAGGACTGAGAGGATCACCTTCGACGTCGCCGATATCCCATTGCCATACAATGGGATACTTGGCCGTCCTGCGCTCGCCAAGTTCATGGCAGCCTCTCACTATGCATACAACATGCTCAAGATGCCAGGGCCAATACGCGTCATCTCTGTCCCCGGCGACAAGAAGGACGCGCTTATTTGCACCGACAAGATCTACCGGGACGTAGCAGCCGTGGCAGACAGCAAGACACTTGCCGCTGAAGCTCCCGGGGTGAAGACCAAGACCAAGTCCGGCAAGAGCTCTGGAGCCCACTCCGGCAAGCGCACCTCTTCGGAGTGCTGCGCTGCCGTCGAGGACGCACCATCGAGCTCCACCAGCAAGTGCAAGAAAGGAATGGCAGCTCCACCTGCAACCAAGAAGGTGTCCGCCAAGGAGGACGGCACTGGTGGCACCTTCACCATCAATGCTACGCTCGATCCCAAATAGGAAAGCGCGCTCGTTGCCTTCCTGCGGGCGAATGTCGACGTGTTTGCATGGCAACCGTCTGACATCCCCGGCGTTCCCAGGAAGGTAATTGAGCACAAGCTTGCTGTTTGTCCTCATGCGCGGCCCGTCAAGCAGAAGGTCAGGAAGCAAGCGGTGGAGCGCCAAGAGTTCATTGCTGAAGAGATCAAGAAGTTGGAAGCAGCAGGCCTTGTTAGAGGTGTACTTCATCCTACGTGGCTGGCCAATCCAGTTGTCGTGCGCAAAGCTAATGGGAAATGGAGACTTTGTATAGACTTCACTGATGTGAATAAAGCTTGTCCCAAGGATCCATTTCCCTTGCCGCGCATTGACCAGATCGTTGACTCCACGGCTGGATGTGAGTTGCTTTCATTTCTTGAAGCATACTCCGGGTATCACCAGATATTCATGGCTGAGGAAGATGAAGAGAAGACCGCATTCATTACTCCATGTGGCACTTACTGTTTCATACGCATGCCCTTTGGACTGAAGAATGCGGGCTCGACATTTGCAAGGGTGGTCCACACTGCTTTTGAGCCACAGATACACAGGAATGTAGAAGCCTACATGGATGACATAGTGGTCAAGAGCAAGGACAAGGATACCCTGATCCAAGACCTGGATGAGACTTTTGCAAATCTGCGCAAGATACAACTCAAGCTGAACCCCGAGAAGTGCGTCTTCGGAGTCCCCTCCGGCAAGCTTCTCGGGTTCTTTGTGTCCCAGAGGGGGATTGAAGCCAATCCCGACAAGATCAAAGCCATTGAGCAGATCGAAGCTCCGAAGCGCGTCAAGGATGTACGGAGACTTGCTGGTTGTGTGGCTGCCCTCAGCAGGTTCATTTCAAAGTCTGCAGAATGCGCCCTGCCTTTCTTCAAAATCTTGAAAAAGGCAGGTCCTATGAAATGGACTCCAGAAGCGGAGGCAGCGCTGCATGACTTGAAAGGATACCTGTCCTCCACTCCAATACTTGTCACACCTAGGCCACAAGAGAAGTTGCTGCTGTATTAAGCAGCAACCAATCAAGTGGTTAGTGCTGCGTTGGTAGCGGAGAGGGAGGCAGATGAGGAATCCACAGCCCCGGCAAGCGCATCCAGCGACAAGCAGGGGGGCTTCCCCGACAAGCTCTGGCCCCGACAAGAACGAGTCTGCGTAGATACAAGGAGAAGTGCGAAAGAAGATGGTGCAGCGCCCAGTTTATTTTGTAAGTTCCGTCTTGCAGGGGGCTAGATCAAGATACTCTGGGGTGCAGAAGCTGCTTTTCGGCCTCCTCATGGCTTCGAGAAAGCTACGCCGTTACTTCCAAGCACATGAGATAACAGTGGTCACTCGCTTCCCGCTAAAGAGGATATTGCAAAATCCAGAAGCAACAGGTAGGATTGTCGGGTGGGCACTGGAGCTGTCAAGCTTTGGTCTTAAGTTCGAAAGCACTTCAACTATACAGAGCAGAGTTTTGGCAGAGTTCATAGCAGAATGGACACCAACACCAGACGAAGAAGTTCTAGAGACAAACATCCCCATCAAAGAAGCAAGCAAGGAATGGATAATGTACTTCGATGGTGCCTTCTCGCTGCAAGGCGCCGGTGCTGGTGTGTTACTTGTAGCGCCCACCGGGGAGCACCTCAAGTACGTTGTTCAAATACACTTTCCCAAGGAGCAAGCGACAAACAATACTGCAGAGTATGAAGGTTTGCTTGCCGGCCTCAGAATTGCAGCCGAACTTGGGATCAAGAAGCTGATTGTGCGGGGAGATTCACAGTTGGTGGTCCGACAAGTAAACAAGAGCTACCAGAGTCCTTTGATGGAAGCTTATGTCGATGAAGTGAGGAAGCTTGAAGAGCACTTTGAAGGCCTGCAGATGGAGCACGTTCCAAGAGCTCAGAATGATATCGCAGATGGCCTCTCAAAGTGTGCTGCAACGAAGTTACCTGTGGAACCAGGGACCTTCGTGCTCAAGCTAACTCAACCATCCGTTACACCATCAGTTGGGCAAAACAAGAAGAGAAAGTTGGTCTCCGGTGACTACTTGCCGGCAGATCTTCCTGAAGTCGCCGCCAAGGTTCCCAAGATCAACGACCGAATTGCTGAGGAACAGTCTGCTCCTGCGGACCCAAGGGTCTGTACAGTTGAAGCAGGCGTTCCCGACAAGTCTTGCCCCGACAGGCTTGCCGGGGGATGTCAAGCTCCGGTAGAGTCGCAAGTCTTTGCCGTAGAAGCTGACGTTCCCACAGCAGCACTGATGCCTTTAGTCCTTGTTGTTGAGCCTCAGGCCCCAGCATGGGCACATCAAATCGTCCGTTTCCTTCAAACTGGAGAACTTCCCGAAGAACCAGAAGAGATAGAGAGGATAACCAGGCAGTCAAGTATGTACCAGTTCGTCGGCAACGAACTGTACAGAAGAAGACTCAATGGTGTCAGATTGAAATGCATTTCCCGGGAAGATGGACAGAAGCTGTTGGCAGAGATACACGGAGGCATATGTGGACACCACATTGGCGCAAGAGCACTTGCCGGGAAGGCGTTCCGGCAAGGTTTCTTTTGGCTAGAAGCCCTCCAAGATGCAACTGCACAAGTAACCAAGTGTGAGGCGTGCCAGTTCCATGCCAAGCAAATACACCAGCTAGCTCAAGCTCTCCAGACGATCCCTTTGTCCCGGCCCTTTTCTGTCTGGGGGCTCGACATCCTCGGCCCCTTTCCCCGCGCTGTCGGGGGCTTTGAGTACTTGTACGTTGCTATCGACAAGTTCACAAAGTGGCTGGAAGTGGAACCAGTGGGAAAGGTGACCGCACAGTCAGCAGTCAGGTTCTTCAGATCGATCGTTTGCCGTTTCGGAATCCCTAACAGGATCATCACCGATAACGGCACACAGTTCACAAGTCGCACCTTCATGCAGTACGTCCAAGACCTTGGCGCCAAGGTCTGCTTCGCTTCCGTTGCTCATCCGAGGAGCAATGGTCAAGCGGAGAGGGCAAATGCTGAAGTGATGCGCGGACTCAAGACGAGAACCTTCGACAGGCTGCACAAGTGCGGAAGAAACTGGATCGAGGAGTTGCCGGCGGCTCTTTGGTTAATCAGGACGACACCAAATCGAGCCACCGGACAGACACCCTTTGCTCTTGTCTATGGAGCAGAGGCAGTTCTCCCCACGGAACTCGTATACGGGTCTCCTCGAGTGCTCGCTTACGATGAGCTTGAGCAAGAGCAGCTGCGGCAAGATGACGCATTGCTCCTCGAGGAGGACCGTCTCCAGGCTGCTGTACGAGCTGCTCGGTACCAGCAAGCTTTGCGTCGCTATCATAGCCGCAAAGTCAAGGCCAGGAGTCTCGAGGAAGGCGACCTTGTTCTTCGGCGCTTTCAGTCCGCCAAGAACTCCAACAAGTTGACGCCGAAGTGGGAAGGCCCTTATCGGGTGAGACAAGTCACGAGGCCCGGCGCTGTCCGCCTTGAGACCGAAGAAGGCTTACCGGTGAGCAACTCCTGGAACATTGAGCATCTTCGCAAGTTTCACCCATGAGGCGCGGTTGCTGTGATCCGCTCCGGCAACCACCTTTTGTACAAGTCTTGCCGCTGTTGCATGTAAACCTTTGTACAAAGCCGGGCGCAGACCCCGTGCATTAGTAAAACTTTTGTGCTTCGCACGGCTTGTCGTTTCATGCCTTCTTGTTTTCATTGCATGTATTATCTGACACCTTGTGCAGCACACGATCCCGGTAAGCAATAACAAGCCGCAAGGCTCCATATCTATGTTTCCTCCCCTCTTCCTTTTTTCTCTCAAGCAGAAGAAGTGTTCCTCGCGCACAAGTTTGCCGGGGGGGAAGGAGACAGTGGTATGGACCAAGTGCTGTTCAAGGAAGGAAAGCCTTGCCTGGAAGCAAACAGAACACAAAAGCTAAGTTGCCAAAGTTTGAACATTCAAAATTTTAAAATTCTTAGTTATCTTCCTTGAACGACCACACTTTGTATGGAAAACCTGTGCGCGGAGGAACCTACCCGTGGCTAGCCGCGCCCTTACTTTGTTTCGAGCACGCTCAACGGCTTAAGTGAGCTGCGACAAGTGTCGCGCCCTTGTTTCGTTTTCGAGTTCGCTCAACAACTTAAGTGTGCTGCGACTAGCTGCGTCAAGGTTTCTTGCCGGCGAGGGCATTGCCAGCAGGCCGCTGAAGTCCCGCACTCAGCGCTCGCGGCAAGGGTCCCTTTGCCGGCAAGCTCCCTAGAAGCGTAGGGTGAGAAGCATACAAAGTAAAGGGATCAATCAAGGGAGATAACACTGCATTGGCTATCCAAAATAAAGTTATATTACAAGATAACTTGCCGCTTTTCTAACAAACTACTATCTATGACTTAATCGACAGCGGCAAGGGAAGCAGAAAGAAGGAAGCCTAGTCTACGCGGTCTCCGTCAACCCTCTTGATCTTGCCCACCTTGGCCACGATGTGGGCAACTTGTGCCTTCAATGCTTCCTGGTCAGCTTCGGGCGGCAAGGTCCGGAGGACGTTCTCAAGATTAATCCCGGGGTTGCGGTAGACGATCTTTGTCAACACTCGCTCCATAGTACCCATGCAAAGCCGGCGTGCCTCGTTAGCCAGCTGCGTGGGGAGCTTCTCCCGTAGCTGCGTGAGGGCCGGCGCCACTCCTCTGAAGAACAAACTCAGCTTGGCGCTGTGGGGGAGGCTCTCATCGGGGGAGTACACGAGGTGCTCCGTCCTCAACGCCACCATCTCCTTGTCGATGTTGGCGGCGGAGGCGACGAGCTCCTCGGTCCACTGCTCCACCGTCCGCTGGAAGTTGTTCTGCGTAAGGGCGGCGCTGTCCAGCAGCGCCCTTTCAGCCCGGAGATCTTCCTTCAACTTGGACTCCCTGTTCCGGGCCCCGTCAAGCGACTCGGTGAGGGTGGATAGTTTTAGCTCCAAGTCTGCGATGGAGTCCTTGGCGGCGGTGAGTTCCTGAAACTTGTCAGAGAGGCGGACTTGCAGCTCCGAGTGGGTGTGGGCGTCTTTCTCCCGCGCCAAATTGAGCGCGGCAACCCTCTCGTCACTCGTCTTCAAGCTCGTCTCCATCTGCGCCACCCTCGCCTCCAAGTCCCTCTTGGCGGTCTCTGCGGCAGCGGTGGCGTCCCTCGCCTCCTGCAGAGCCCCGCCAATGGACTGCTCGCGCGCGGCAAGGTCGTCCTCGTGGCTATCGAGGTCGACCTTCCGTTGGTTCAGCGCTCCTTCCCGCCGAGCCAGATCCTCGGCGGCCAGTCGCTGCTGCTCCTCAACCTCGGCCTTCTCGAGGATGAACGCCTGGTGTGCTTCGGCGAGCTCCTCGCGCTCCTCCGCCAAGTTCCGGAGAGCCGCTTGGTTGGCGGCACGGAGCTCCGCGGCGCGCTTCTCCAGATCGGCACCTGCCTTGGTAGCCAGAGCCTCTCGGGACTCCAGCTTGGCCTGCCTGGCCCGGTACAAGGCCAGAAGCCAGCGCAGGAGTTGCTCCTCTTCGGGCTCGTTGGTGCTGCCAGGCGCGTCGACAAGCCTTAGCCCGGCGGAGGCGAGGACTTCTCCATCGAAGCTCTCCCCCTCCGCGGGTGCCCTTGATGAGGACGCCCACGGGACTTGGATGAAGACCCCGTTGGCGGCCTCCAGATAAATGCCCGGCCCAGTCGCGGCAGCGGAGGAGTCGGCGGCCGGTGCAGCGTCCGGCGCTCCTGCGGCCTCAAGGCCGTCAGTGCGGTCGCCGGTCTCCTCCCCAGCTGCCGCGTCAGTGGCCGCGGGGGGCTCGTCGGCGGCTGGCTCGTCAGCACCGACCGTCCCTTCAGCGGTGGCGGCGTCGCCAGCATCACCGCGCACGTCCTCCTCGGCGGTGGCATCTGTCTCAATCGGCTCCGGGGCAGGCGGATCTGACAACAAAAAAAGAAAAGAAGAATCGTCAAGCAAATATCCAAAAAGAAGAATTCAAGAGAAGAAGAGTACAAGGGTTACCTGCGCGAGCCTCTTCCTCCACGGGGATCCTCGCCGGGGAATCCTCCCTTGGCGGCGTAGTAGTGGCCCCCGCCGGCGGAGGGCCGCTGGCGCCTTCCCTTGGCGGGGTGCCCACCCTTGTCGGGGTGCTCGCCCTTGGCGGGGTACTCGCCCTTGGCGGAGTACCCGTCCTTGGCGGAGCGCTCTCCCTCGCCAGGGAGCTCCTCCTTGGCGGGGAAGGTGGGACAAGCGGCTCGTCGGGAGCAGTCTCTTGACGCTCCTGCGGCTGCGGCTCCACTTCTGCACAAGTCAACAAGCAAACAAGACATCAATAAGGATAAGAAGCTCAAGCGCGCCCGATAAGCAGAGAAGCGAACAAGAGACTTACGCTGGGGGCTGCGCTGGGGGCTGCTCTCCGGAGCAGCAGGCTGGTCCGGCAAGCCTGTCGCGGGCGCATCTCCTGCCGCGGCGACGGGCTCGTCCTCCTCGAGATCAACCACAGGGATCTTGGCCCTCTTCGCCATCCTCTGGGTCAGGGTCCTGGAAGCCAAACAAGATCAGAGTCAGACAAAGAGAATTCAAGACAAGAGCAACAAGAATCAAAGGAAATGAAAGTTGCAAATGCTTACTCTTCCTCCTCCTCGTTGGAACTAAGGGCGGAGAAGTCGAAGTCTGCCTCGTGTGTCCCAGCGCGAGGAGCTGGAGGAGAAGGCTCCCTCAGGCGCTTGGCGGGCTCCGGAGCCATGGGTTGTGAAGACCCCGCTCCGGTCGTCGCCGAGGACTGAGGGGCAGAAGGAGCGCCAGAACCGGTTCGGGAAGATCCCCCTCCGCTTGCCGCTGAGGCGCGAGACGCCTCCTTGACGACCTTGCTCGTCGTGGTGGCACGCGTCGCGCGACGCTTCGGCTGCTGTCGGGGCGCCGGCTGCTTCACCGTCTCAGTGGTCTTGCGGAGGCGCTTCTTTGGCTGTGGCGGAGGACTTGGCGGTGGCGGAGAATTCTCCGAGGATGAAGAAATGTCGTCGAGGTTCAGTGACCCGCCCGAGTCTTCGTTGGAATCGCCCGATTCGGCGTCCTCCTCGGCGAGCTCACTGGACTCGGTCCCCTGCCCGGCAGCCTCGCTCCTCCCGGCAGGCTCCCCGGCAGGCTTCCCGGCGGGCTTCAACAGCTTGAGGATCTCTTCCTCTTCGGCCCTGCTCACTGCATCCGCTGCTTCTGCCTCCTCCACAGAGTAACCAAACTCGCCCGCGGCCTCAGCTGCGGCAGCCTCCTCCATCCTGCTAGCGATATACGCCACATCCCGGTCGGTGGTCGCGCGGGTGAGACCCTTCTTCTCATCGGGATTGCGCGGCCGTTCAACCAGGTTATCAAAGAAAGTTTGCACGGTCTCTTCCGGAGGCGCCAACCAAGTGTGATCCACCCCGTGGGAATCGCACAAAGGCATTACCGCACGGATGGCACTAAGTGAAGAGTTGTTGCACAATGGAACTACTCCCCGCGACGGGGTAAACCACTCCGTGTGCTTGGGGTCATGCTTGAACATCGAGCGGATCATCCCCTTGAGTTCCAAGACGGTGAAATTGTAGTTCAGGCCGGGGCGCAGCCTCATGCAGTCCGCCGCGTTGCCGAACTCCCGAGCAGGCCTCTTCCTATCCTGCGGGGAGCAATGCGGCGGCGAAGGAAATCAGCCCCGACTTCGCCTACAGTAAGGTTGGCGGCCCGGAGGCGAAGGATCCTATTGAGGGCAATCTTCAGCTTCTCATCCTCCGGGGCCAGATCGCTCCAATCCTTGCCGCGCGCTATTGCGGCCCGGCGAGGAGAGGTAAACTGCTGGGGTTCCTCTTCCATGACCGAGCACCAATCAGCTCTCCACTCTTCCCACTTGCCGCGGAGCTCTCCAATCAAGTACGCCTCTTTCTTGATAAGCCTGAAGATCCAGGAGATGCCACCGGAGAGTGGAGATCCAGACTCTACTCTAGGTGTGAAAAAGTGGCGGAAGAGAGCTACGTTGGGGTGGACCCCGACAAAGTTTTCACACAGATGTGCAAAAACGGCCATAGTGAGGACAGCATTCGGGGTGAAATCGAGGAGGTGGAATCCATACGTGTTCATCACGTCGCAGAAAAACTCAGAGTACGGAGGACAAAGACCACAGTGGAAGAACAGAGCGAAGTAATGGTAACCTCCCGGGTACATGTCGCAGGCTTCGGCGGGGAGGACCCTGGTGCGCGGGTGAGCCTTCGTCTCCCTCGCCCAGAACAAGTAGTACTTGTCCCTTAGCTCCCTCGCGCCGAGCCTCGGCGGGAAGACCACCATCCTCTTCCGCATTGCGGCCAGCTTCGCCGCCTTGTCGGACTTCTCGCTCTTCGTCTTGCTGCTCTTCGGGGCCATGGCGGGGACGGCGAGAGGGGTCGGCAGCGCCGG
>LR738710.1:96864967-96887358 GCA_902687465.1 Secale cereale | reverse complement strand
GGAAGAGGTGCAGCTCGGCTATCTGTCGACCTTTGGGGAGGCGGAGAGCGGCGGGAGTTTCTAGAGATTGAAGACGCAATGAAGCAATGGGGGGGGGGACTGCCCCTGCTTCCTCTGCTTTTAAGGGGGAAGTGGGGGACGTTCCGCATTTTCCCATTAAAGAAACAGGCCACGATCTCTCCCACGACGCCGCAATCGACGCGTGCCGTTAGGGAGGGATGCGGCGAATGCGGAGTGGGAAACGGCGCGCCGTGGGCCGTGTGTGCCCGTGCACTGTTTTGGGCCTGGCCCAACAGCGCTCGGCACCGTGTGTGGCCCAGGCCTGGGGCTCCTGTCGGTGTACTAAAGTAGGGGTACCTTAGTATCCCGACTTGTGCACGGGCAGTAGCAGCGTCCCGTGGTCAGGCTCACCACGCGCCCGCCAAAGCCCACTCTGGTTCCCTTGAAGCTATTCAAGAACAAAGTATTCAAGTTAAGAAACAAGACCCCGGCAAGAGGAGCTTGCCGGGAAGGCCGCTTCAGGCTCGAGATCATCCCTTCTGCACAAGACCCTGGCAAGAGGAGCTTGCCAGGAAGGCCAAAGAACAGCATTTCAGAAGACATACCGCGGCGCATCGCGCGCCCCGGCAAGACCCGGAGAGCGGCAAGATTTCGGGCCCGGAAAGGTAGCGACCGCGGCAAGGTGCTTGCCGCGGCAAGCTTTCACTGTGTACCTGCGCTCCAGCTCACCTGGCCATGCGTCGCCCTGGGGCCCTTCCTGGGGCACGTGGCGGATGGATGTGCAGCCTGGGGGGTACACGGTGGTGAGCCACGATGACGAGGCCTCCGTCGTGGCGAACGGAGACGCCCGGACGGACGCTTTTTACACTCTTTGGGGCGACAGTGACGGGCATTCAATGCCCTTGTCCCCCACCGTCTGGGTTAGGTATAGACCACTGTACATGCACTGTTACAACTACCACCGATTTTACGCTTTTACCCTCACCTACGTCGACACCTGTCGGTGACCCCTTTGAACAATAAAAGGAGGCCCATGCACAACGTAGAGGAGGTTCCGAAACTTGATCACTCCCCACGCTCGGTGTAGCTAGTACTGTAGATCTTCTTGCTCCCGAGCTAAGAACTCAATACAACCAAGGCAGGAGTAGGGTTTTACGCATCCGTGCAGCCCGAACCTGGGTAAACTGCTCGCGTGTGCCCCTCGATCTGCTCTTTGTGCTCCCTCCGCTCCCTTGCCGTACCGAAAAGGGGCTCCGGTCCCATAGGTGTTCGTGGGCGATCAGTTTCCCCGACACTGAGCTACTAGATGAACCCACCTATTAATTTCCGAAAGTTTCCAGTTATGCAATCAGGTGTTGGGGATACAGGGGAAGCATCGCGAACTCAACTCTAATCCTACATCCAGCTGTATCCATCCTTCAACACATAACCAGTTATTTCCGAAAACCGTCTACCTCGGACCTTCGAAACGCATGTACTATACAAGCTATGGCAATACTCCCGAACTACATCCCCAGTACTGGGTGATGTCGGGGTTATCTTGCCACTAACCGCATAGGAGAGTTTTCGATGTCGGCCGTCTTAAGTATTCCAGAACTGCTGCGATATATTTGTGACGACAACACCTCGGAGCTCAACTCCCTGGGACACTGCCACAACCCCTAAATGACAGGAGGCATCGAGAACAATGTTCTCGTCACAAAGACATCGGAACAATCCAAACAATACACGCGTGATCCTAATTTTTTTTTGTGAATTTTTGAGAGTAGAAGAGACAAGAGTAATCGTCAGGAGTCCTCACCAGAGTGAAAAGAGACGAGGAGCAAAAGAAATCCTACTCTCCGATATATATATATAGGACTCAAAACATTTTTTCAGTGTGTGCCTAGACTCAACCGTCAATGATCCGATCAACCAGTGGGGGCTTCTAGGTCGGAGAAGGCTCTGAATACCAACTTGTAATGCCCAGGATGAGACTATACCTCGTACGTGTCGAGGCACGACTTAAAGGTATAAGCCCATTCTGTAATGATCTCAAGGTTGGTATCTTTGCACGACTCATGTAAAAATAGGGATGAAATTGCAAAAGGATAGTTGGCTTACACTCGCCACGTCACACAATACATTACATAAGCAAACCATCATCCAAATAACATCACAACCCGACTACGGGCGAAGATCCAAATGAAAGATACCAAATACATAAAGCCACAGGTCCGAATCGCCCCTAGTAGAAACCACTACTGAACATCGGGATAGTGCACATAGTATCGACTACGTTCTTCATCGAACTCCCAGTACAGCTCCGTGCCGTCACCTGAGTAGTTCACCATAGTACCTGCATCTGGTGTGGTGTAGAATCTGTGAGTCACGGAGGACTCAGCAATCCCGTTCCCGGGTAGCAAAACTATCTAAGCCTTGGGTGTGGAGCAAGGCTGAAGAAAGATAAAAGGTTGCAGCTGCACTAGCACTAGCTTACGTGTTTAGAGCGAGAACAGAAGTGCCACGAGCGACAAAGTGATCACGAAGTGATCCTATCTAAGCACGTCAATCATAACCCCACCGTGTTCACTTCCCGAACCCCTTTCGGAAAATGACCGTCACGGTTACTCACACTGGTAGTGTGTTCTGAACATGGTGTCAAGTTTTCAACAACCGCATATTAACAAATTCCCATATGCCACATAACCGCGGGCACGGCTTTCAAAAGTTCAAAACCCTGCTGGGGTGTCCCAACTTAGCCCATTACAAGCTCACGATCCGCAAGTCGCAACTCCAAGGTGGGAAGGCCCGAGTATTCTCGGAATCCCGTGCTCAAGATATACCGACATAGGTAAAACTAATCCAGCAAGACCTCCTGGCGTGCCGACACCCGGACAGTAGCCGCGCGTATCTAGTCTTAGGCCACGACCGGATGAGACATCCTACAGGTGAATACCAAATACCTCGGGTTTCCCCAAGGCGGCCCCGCAGTCTGCTCAGTTCGGACCAACACTCATGTGGAGCACTGGCCCGGGGGTTGTTAATTAGATCACGGGATAGCTAGTCCCTATGCAAGTTTTTAGTTATTAGGCAAATGGAGTACCAATGTTGGGCCTTGCTGGAAAAGGTTTAGCGCTAAGTGGGTTATCGAGGGGGTCCCATAACCCAAACCGTGTTAGGAACGCATAATCAAGGAACATAACACCGGTTTATGCGGTTCCTAGGGCGGCATGTGTGAAACCCCGAGACCGGTGCGCTAGGTGTCAGCTAGTTATTCGTTGTCAGTGCCATGTCATCTGCTTGCGTGTTGCATCTTGCCATGTCGTCATGTGTGTTGCATCAGCATGTTTTCAAAACTTGCATCCGTCTGAGTCCTCTCGTCCTTTCCGTTGTCCGTTCTGAGCCCACACACACTTGCACGCGCCCGCGGTGCATCCGAATATTTATTTTGTGAGTGGCCGAAAAATGTTCTCGGAATGGGATGAAACTTGTCATGTGGTCTTATTATAGTGTAGACAGGCCGCCTGCCAAATTTCATCGCATTCGGAGTCCGTTTGATAGCCCAACGGATATAGATAGCGGCACTAGTCGCCGGTTAAAACATCGGATGTTTTAGGTCTCCGAAAACCTCCGCGGGCCTTCCTCTCTCTTCTCTTTCCTAAGCCCAAGGCCCTCTACACAGCCCACTAACCTCCCCTAGGCCCATCCTACCTCACCTCGCGATCGGATTCGTCGGATCGCGATCGAAGGGCTCTAAAACCCCTCCAAACTCCAAACCCTAGCCCTCCTGCTATAAATGGACTCCCCTAGTCCATTTTTGGCCTTCCCCTACCTCCCTCCTCAAATTCCGCGCAGTGCTTCCACACTCGCCGCGCCATGCTTCCACCCTCGCTGTGCCGTGCTTCCACCCTCGCCGCGCAGTGCTTCCGCTGCAGCCGCCACCTTCCCCCACCGCGCGGGCCCGCGGAAGCCCAGATTCGGCCCGCCCGGGCCCGGATCCCGCCCGCCGCCGCCGCGATCCCGCAGCTCCCGCTGCCTCCCGCTTCCTCGGCGCCCTCGATCCCGAGCTCCTCGTAGCCTGCTCCGTCTCCTCCAGCCGCCCCTCCGCCGGAGTCTCGTCGTCGCCGCCGTCCTAGCTCGCCGGAGCACCCCTTGCCTCCACCGGAGTCTCGTCTTGCCGCCCAGCCCCGCCTCCGGCCGGATCTGGCCCGCCGCCGCCCGGATCCGCCGGATCCCGTCGCGCCCGAGCCAGCGTCGCTCACTCCTCCGCCTCCCGCTCTCCGACGCGGCCGTCCCTTCGCCAGCGCCCGAGCAGCCGCCGCTGCTGCGTCCTCGCGCGAGGGAGGCAACCCAACCGGCGCGCTGGGCCTCCCGTTCGTGGGCCCCGACCGGCCCACCTGCCAGCGTCCCCACCGGCCTGCCTCCTGGGCCCTCTCCTCCAGCCGCGGCCCAGCTCCAACCGAGCCGACCTGCTGCTTCTTCCTCTTCTACCGGGCCAAGCCCATGGGTGAGCAGCCCAGTTCCCCGCCTCGGGCGTCTTTTAGTTTCCTGTCGCCCGCTGTGTGTTTTTTTCCCTTAGTGTAATTTTCTGCTAAGTCCTTGTTAACTGTTTTAATGTTGCATCTTTGCATAGTGATAACTTTTTGTGTGCTTATCCGTTTTGGGTGAATGATATGTCAAAATGATCGTGGTGATATGCTCTACACTTTGTTCCATTGTGCCATGCTCATTTGAGTTCATCTAGATGCTTAAATATCTGTTGCAAGGGTGCTACTTGTTATAAACTGCTGCTACTTGTTATTTTGTTGCTATGTTTGAGATATGATAACTTGGTGCATGTTTATCCAAATGATGCAAATAATATGTCCTCATGTTCATCATGAGATTCTCTACATGTTGGTTGCCTTAGCTTGCATGATAGAATTCTTATTGCCATGTTTATCTCCTTTGCAAGAGTGCTTGTGGCTGTTAGGTTATTAAACTTGTTACGAGATGCCTAGTTGAGGAGCTCGTTGCTATTGTTGTGTTTGTCCCCTTGTCACATGCCTAGATGTTTTAGAATCTCCATGATGTGGTCTTTGAGATGGTGCATTTAACTTTCCATGATATGCCTTGCGTTGACTTAAACATGCTCACAAACATGCCATGTTGTTATTGCTGTTTTAACACTTGGTGAAATTTCACTAAGTCTGGAATCTGTAATATCCTCATGCTATGTTTGCTTGATGTCCTAGGTGAATCCATGTTAGTTTTGGGGTGGCTATTGATCATTCCTTGTTGTATATGTTGTTGTCTATACATTCATGCCCTTACTTGCTCATTTGGCTTGCTGTAGCTTATTTAATTCTTGCTCCCAAGTTGTTGATTGCTGTAGGATATGTCTACTCCATGTCCATGATTCTTGTCACCATGTTTGAGTGATGTAGCATATATATTTCTTGCTTCCAAGTTGCTATGTGGCTGTTAATTTCAGCTTGTTGTTATATCTTGTTTCATGTGTATCTTTTAGCCCGTTGCTCCGTTTGGAGTGTTCTTTATATGAAACTTGGGTGATTTTGCATGTAGATTCATAATATCATCTTGTTTTCATGTTTGGAGTGAGTTTGGTTGATGTTTGGGGTGCATCTTGCACCGTGGCCATGTTATGCTTCCTGTATAGACTTGTTATGCTTCCTGTATAGACTTGTTATGCTTCCTGTATAGACTTGTTGTGCTTCCTGTTTAGATTTGTCATGCATCATATCTTGCCATGTAATGCATCACATAAACTTGTGTTGTTTTCTATGCTTCCTACCTTGCCATGTTATGCTTCCTGTATAGACTTGCTGTGCTTCCTGTATAGATTTGTCATGCATCATACCTTGCCATGTATTGCATCATATAAACTTGTGTTGTTTTTCTATGCCTCCTACCTTGCCATGTTATGCTTCCTGTATAGACTTGCTGTGCTTCCTGTATAGATTTGTCCCGCATCATACCTTGCCATGTATTGCATCATATATATATAGACTTGTGTTGTTTTGCTGTGCTTCCTACCTTGCCATGTTTTGCTTCCTGTATAGACTTGCTGTGCATCATAAGTAGACTTGTTTTGCATCATACTTGTTTGAGCATTGTCATGTTCTTGAGTGGTTTGTTTACCGTGTTGCTTGCTTCTTCTCGTTAGTGCTTGTTCCGTTACGTTCGTGAGGATTCGTTCGTCTACCCGTTGTTCTTCTTCAAGGCTTCTTCTTCGTCTTCTTCATGGATCCGTTCCTCTTCCTTGCGGGATCTCAGGCAAGATGACCATACCCTTGGATACCTTTACTATCATTGCCTTTGCTTAGTGTCTCGATGCTATCGTTATATGTCGCGCTACCCATCATTATTGTCAGCCTCTCCTTGTTGCCATGAAACCTCTAACCTTGAAACCTTCCTAGCAAAACCATTGTTTGGCTATGTTACCCGCTTGCTCAGCCCCTCTTATAGCGTTGTTAGCTGCATGTGCAGATGAAGTTCGTTCCAGGTGGGAACTTGTTGTTGGAATATCACAATATCTATTATTATTATTAACACACCTATATACTGGGCATGGGTGGAAGGCTTGGCCTTTTGCTCGGTGTTTTGTTCCACTCATGCCACCTTAGGCGCCGATAAACCGGCATTATGTTCCTTGATTTTGCATTCCTTACATGATGGGTATATGGGGACCCCTTGACAGTTCGTCTTTGAATAAAACTCCTCCAGCAAGGCCCAACATTGGTTTTAATTTGCTCATAATAACAACTTAATTAATTAATTAAATTTCATAGGGAGTTAGTGCTACCCGAGGATTCTTTCTACATAGCAGGGGGGCCAGTGCTGATGGTGTTGGTCCCAAACGGGGGTTATGCGGGGCCACCACGGGGAAACTCGAGGATTGGTTTTACTCGTAGGATCACCCATCCGGTCATGGCCTGAGACGAGATACGCGCGGCTACTATCAGGGTGTCGACACACCGAGAGGTCTTGCTGGACTTGTTTTACCATTGTAGAAATGTCAGGGTATCGACACACCGAGCCTGATCGGATTTCCCTAAGATAAGGGGTGATGATATTAT
The DNA here is from genome assembly GCA_902687465.1 of Secale cereale. NCBI lineage: Eukaryota > Viridiplantae > Streptophyta > Magnoliopsida > Poales > Poaceae > Secale > Secale cereale. The sequence continues at coordinate 96,880,297 of LR738710.1, read as the reverse complement.
ATTTATCACTTCAGCTAATCGTGAGAGCTTGTTATGGGCTAAGTTGGGACACCCCTGCAGGGTTATGATCTTTCGAAAGCCGTGCCCGTGGTTATGTGGCAGATTGGAATTTGTTAATGTCCGGTTGTAGAAAACTTGACAGAGGATCCGAAGTAAAACACACAACTGTGTGAGTAACCGTGACTGTCTCTTTTCACTTTGAGAAGAGAACACGGTGGGGTTATGTTTGACTCGTAAGTAGTTCAGGATCTTTAGCTATCACTACTAGTTTGCGACCGTTTGCGTAGATGCTCATCTTATTCTTGTACTCGTAAGTTAGCCACCATATATATTGCTTAGCCGCTGCTGCAACATCACCACTTTACCTCTTCCTACCTATTAAGCTTTGATAGTCTTGTTACCCATGGTTATGGGATTGCTGAGTCCTCGTGGCTCACAGATACTACAACAACAGTTGCAGGTGCAGGTTTCCGATGTCTTGACGAGAGAGCGTTGATCGTTGTGTTGGAGTTCTTTTTCTTTCTTCTTCAGTCTTGGGTTAGGTTCCGGGTCGGCAGCCTGGGATAGCAGATGGATGTCTTTGTGCTTTTATTGTTTGTATCCGTAGTCGGATACTTGTATTGATGTTGTTGTATTCATGTGACTTGTATGTATTGTTGTATCCCCCATGTATGTATGTAATGGTACGATGTAATGATATCCATCTTGCTAAGCGCCCGAAATGCGGTTGTGCCCCAATCACGTAAGTGTCACGTGATCGGGATAGAATCGCATCTTGGGCCTGACAGCATGAGTGGAACAAATCACCAAGCAAGAGGCTTAGCCTTCCACCCATTACCAATATATAGATGATTTAGTTTAAGAGTTTATATAGTGTGATATTCCGACAATCTTCAACATGAAGCAAGAATCTTCAACTCTTCTCCTGCAACTAGCAATGCTATAAGAGGGGCTGAGCGAAGCCTACGTAGCCAAACAAAGGTTTGCTAGGTTGGGTGGTTAGACAGATTCATGGTTACAATAGGAGGCTGACAAGCAAACATGGGCATCGAGGCAATAAGCTAAAGAGCGAGACTTCTAGCAATAGGCAAAGATAGTAATGATATCTGGGTCAGGTCATCTTGCCTGTCGAGTCGTCGATGGGATCATAAGACGGCTCCTCGTTCTCAACCTCGGTAGTAACCTCGTTCTCGTACTTGGTCTCGGCTCCCGGCTCTACTCAACACAAGAACACAACGAGGCACGAAATCAACAAGGTGCAATGCACAAGCAACATGATGCAAGTATGATGCACTTATGATGCATGACAAGTCTATATATGATGCAATACATGGCAAGGTAGGAAGCACAGAGAAACAACACAAGAACATGACAATATGCTCAAGCAAGTATGATGCAAGACAAGTCTATATATAATGCAAAACATGGCAAGGTAGGAAGCACAGAGAAACAACACAAGTCAACAAGTTTAAATGAGGCCGGAATCAACTTAAAGCTAATCCGGTAAGTCCTCATATGTATAAGTTGAAAATGATCCAGATCTGAACAAACCTTAAGTTAAAGTTGTTAAACAGCAAGTTAACATGCACCATGATGATCTGCACGAAATTCTAGTCAAGTTTCATATAAAGTTTGTTTAAAACGGAGCTACGGTCTAGAAGATATGAGCAAAACAAGTTAACCATGGCAACGGTGCAAGATGCACCCAAACATCAAGCAAGCATACTCCAACCATGTAAACAAGATGATATTATGATTCTTCATGCAAAAACACACAAGTTTCATGTAGGACACGCTCAAAACGGAGCAACGGTTCAACACATACACACGAAACAAGAAACAATGCAAAGCTGAAACTAACAGCCACATAGCAACTTTGGAGCAAGAAATATATACTCTACATCACTCAAACATGGTGACAAGAAGCATGGACATGAAGTAGACATATCCTACAGCAAACAACTCCATTGGATCAACTCCATAGGAGGCATGGATCAATAGCAACAAGCTACAACATTTTGATCATGACGTTAAAAACCTGACAGTAATATTTTATAGCAACTTGGGAGCAAGAAATAAATAAGCTACAACAACCCATATGAGCAAGTGAGGACATGGATGGATAGACAACATCATATACAACAAGGAATGATCAATGGCCACCCCAAAACTAACATGGATTTGCCTAGGGCATCAAGCAAACATGGCATCAGGATATGACAGATTCCAGACTTAGTGAAATTTCACTAAGTGTTAAAACAGTTAAGTTGGCATGGCATGTTTGCAAGCATGTTTAAGTCACCTCAAGGCATATCATGGCAAATGGTTTGCACCACATCAAAGACCACATTATGGAGATTCTAAAACATCTAGGCATGTGACAAGGGGACAAACACAACAATAGCAACGAGCTCTTCAAATAAGCATCTCATAACATGTTACAAAACTTAACAGCCACATGCACTTTTGCAACCAAGTTTAACATGATAATAAGAACCCTAACATGCATGCTACAGCAACCAACATGTAGAGCATCTCATGATGAACATTTTGACATCTCATTTGCTTCATTTGGATAAACATGCACCAAGTTATCACATCTCAAACATGGCATGAAAATAAGAAGTAGCAGCAGTTTATCTTGTCACAAAGATTAAGACATCTAGATGGACTCAAACAAGCATGGCACAATGGAACAAAACGTAGAGCACATCACCACGGTCATTTTGACATATCATATGCACAATTTGGACATACACACAAAAAGATACAACCATCACAAAATGCCATCAGACAACAAAATTCAAAAGACTTAGAGGATAAAAAAACAACCTCCAGATCTGGATCGGGTCAAACGGGCGAAGCGGGTCAACGGGGCGCGGAGCGGGTCGGAACCCGGACCCGCTAGGGTTTGAGCCCGGCGCGGTGGATCTGGATCCACGGGGCCGAAACGACGGCTAAACGGTGGCAGCCGGCGGCTTGCCGCGCGGGACGGAGCGGCCGGCCGGCGGGGCGGCGCCTGGAGCGGCCGGGGCGACGGGATGCCGCGGTGGCGTCGGCGGAAGCTTGAGGCTCGGGGCGGCAGTGACTGGGGCTCGGGGCCGACGGAGATGGCGTGCTCCGGCGGCGGAGTCGTCGGTGGGGGCCGGCGGCGTCGGCGACCGGCGGCGGCGGAACCTCCATGGGCGGCGCGGCGCCCACCGGAGGCGGAGGGGAGAAGCAGAGGCGGCGCGGGAGGCGCGGCCCGGATGGCGGCGGCGGCGGGCCATCGTCTGGCCTCGTGGGCCGGCGCGGTGGGAACGGCGGCGGGGACACGTGGCTGGAGGCGGTTGGTCCGGCGTGTCCGGGCGGATGTGTCTGGTCCGTCCGGACGTGTCCGGCGGCGGCGGTGCAGTGGAACTAGGGTTTGGGACGAAAAATGGACATGGGGGGACGTTTTTATAGGCACAAGGAGCTAGGAGACTCCAAATGGGGAGCGGTTTTCGGCCACGCGATCACAAATTGACGACCGAGATGATGGGAAGGGTTGTGCTGGGTTAGTGGGCTGTTGTGGAGGGGGTCTTGAGCCTCAAAGAAGAGGTTCTTTTAGCCCACTAGGTTAACTGTTGGAGTACCAAACGAACTCCAAACGCGACGAAACTTGACAGGCGGCCTACACATACCAAAACAACATCGCACGACAAGTCTCACGTCATTCCGAAAACGTTACACGGCCACACACGAGAGAAGGACTCGGGGATGCCACGGGCACGTGTGAGAGCGTCGGGACTCGAAACGGACAACGGGAAGAGACGAGTGGGACCGGATGCAAGTGACAAACAAATGCAATGCAATGCACATGAAAACACGACATGAATGAAATGCACACACGCACACAACAAAACGACGAAATCCGAAATGAAAGAAGAGCCCGGAAAGGAATTGATGAAGCCAAAGTTTATATATTGCCTTATTGGGAAAGTGTTACATCTGGGGCATTACAGCTTATAAGCGGTAGTACCGCCCTACCACCGCTACTAGTGCCGCTCGGGGGCTCTATCTCGTGTTTCTCCCCTCGTTGGCGCTATGTGAGGTCCCAACGGTAGTACCGCTGGGCCGAACGGCAGTACCGCTCGCTGCGGGCTGGTTGGTGGGGATAACGGTTGGATTTTCTCTCCCCTATAAAAGGGGGTCTTCTTCCCCATTGAGCCTTATCCTAAAAGCTCGTGTTCTTCCCCCATTGTTGACCTTCTTCGAGCTTGCTATCTCTCAATCCCTCCATGGATTCTTGCTAGTTTTTGGGGGAAAAGAGAGAGGAGATCTAGATCTACGTTTCCACCAATCACTTTCTCCTCTTTGTGAGGGGAACCCTTTGGATCTAGATCTTGGAGTTCTTCGTGTTCTCTTCTTCGTTCTTCCTCTCATTTCCCTCCCTAGCATTAGTTGCTTTGGTGGGATTTGGGAGAGAAGGACTTGGGCACTCTGTGTGCCCTTGCCATTGCATTTGGTGCATCAGTTTGAGTTCTCCACGGTGATATGTGGAAGTTACAAGTTGAGAAGCTTATTACTCTTGGGTGCTTGGTACCCTTGATCTTGTTCCTCTTGGGTGCTTGGGAGCCCTAGACGGTTGTGGTCACCTCGAAGCCATATTCCATTATGGTGAAGCTTTGTGGTGTCATTGATGAGATAGCCCCAACCTTGGTGGTGTTCGGAGCACAATCATTGTGGTGTAAAGCTCCGGGAAAGCGTCGGGGTCTCCAATTAGGTTGTGGAGATTGCCCCGAGCAATTTGTACGGGTTCGGTGACCGCCCCCAAGGGTTGCCATTTTTACGGGTTCGGTGACTGCCCTCAAGGGCCCCTTAGTGGAATCACGGCATCTTGCATTGTGCGAAGGCGTGAGGAGATTACGGTGGCCCTAGTGGCTTCTTGGGGAGCATTGTGCCTCCACACCGTTCCAAACGGAGATTAGCATCCGCAAGGGTGTGAACTTCGGGATACATCGTCGTCTCCGCGTGCCTCGATTATCTCTTACCCGAGCCTTTTACTTATGCACTTTACTTTGTGATAGCCATATTATTTCTTGTCATATATCTTACTATCACCTAGTTATTTATCTTGCTTAGCATAAGTTGTTGGTGCACATAGGTGAGCCTAGTTGTTGTAGGTTTTGTGCTTGACAAATTAACTGCTAGGTTTATCCCGCATTTGTTCAAGTCTAAACTGTAATTATTTTAAAGCGCCTATTCATCCTCCTCTAGGCGACATCCACGATCTTTCACTTGTTGGCGCCAGTGGATGCCCAGCGGCACGCCTTGTCAATGATGACGATTGTAAGTTTGGCCATGGAGGGGTTCACACCATCAAAGATTACAAAGTTGTGGTGATTCCATGTTTCCAAAGCAGTGATGATGACGATCAATGACAAACCCTTTCACAATTTTGGAGGAGATGAATTCATGGCATACGACCACCATTGGTAGATCTCGAGTGTGCCATCGGGTGGAGCGCAGGTGAGGCGGCTCCAAGACAGTATCTAATGACACGTGATCTTGGAGAAGACACATCTGACGATTAGATGGTGTATAGTTTCCTCCTCCTGCGAGTAGAGAAAACAAAGAGGCTCGTGTTGCAAACTATGGGAGGCAAGGCGATCAGCAGTACAACATCTATTCTGAGAGGCCATCCATACAAAGAATTTCACGTGAGAGGCGCCCAGATGCGCCATATCAAGCGACAGAAGGGGCCTGAGGTCAATTCAGGAAACAATGTGTACCATGATTTTGTAGAGTATTGCCCATTGTTAGTCCAGCAGTAGGAAATCAAGTCTGGCATGGTGGTGAGGTTGACTTGCTGGACCCGTCGCCACAAATCTACGTACACCCCCATGATGATGGGTGCTACTTGTGAGCTACATTGGGATTTCCCCGAAGATAAGTATTTCCTTTAGTTATGAAACCAAGGGTATCAATCCATTAGGAGAATTAATCAACACTATATAAACAACACGTGCACACAAACAACAAATACTTGCAACCCAACGTGTAGAGGAGTTGTCAATCCCTCAACCATTATGAGCAAGATTAAATTGTATGGATTTTGATTGATAGATCCAACTAAAATATGAAATAAAGTAAATAAAATAAAATTATAGCAAGGTATTTTTGGTTTTAATATGATAGAAAATAGACCCGAGGGCCGTAGATTTCACTAGAGGTTTCCCTCAAGAAAATAGCATACGGTGGGTAAATAATTTATGATTGGGCAATTGATAAAAAAGTAAATAATTATGATGATATCCAAGGCAATGACCATGTATATAGCCATCACTTTCAAGATTAGTAGACCAACTCCTGCCTGCATCTACTACTATTACTCCACACATCGACCGCTATTCAGCATGCATCTAGTGTATTAAGTTCATGAAAGAACAGAGTAATGCCTTAAGCAAGATGACATGATGTAGACAAGATAAACTCACGTATGAATAAACCCCATATTTTTATCTTTAATAGCAACGATACATGCGTGTCATGTCTCCTTCTGTCACTGAGATTGAGTACCGCAAGATCGAACCCATCACAAAGCACCTCTTCCCATGGCAAGAAAAATCAATATAGTCGGCCAAAATAAACCAATAAATCGAAGGAGAAATACAAGGCTACACAAATCAAGCATAAAGAGTTAAAAAAATTCAAATAATATTCATGGATAGGTCTGATCATAAATTCATAATTCATAGGATCCCAACTAACACAACGTCAAAAGTCATTACATCAAATAGATATCCAAGAACATCAAGGGGAACATTGTATTAAGATCAAAAGGAGATAAGAAGCCATCTAACTACTAACTACGGACCCGTAGGTCTGTGGTAAACTACCCACGCATCATCAGAGGGGTAGCAAGGATGATGAAGAACCCCTTCGTGATCGTTACCCCTTCCGGCAGAGTGCCGAAAAAGGCCTCTAGATTGGATCTCGTGGTTCTGTAACTTGCAGCAGCGGAAAAAGTATTTCGTCTGCTCCCATGAGTGTTTTGGGATTTTAGAGTATTTATAGAGGTGAAGGTAGGTCAAAACGATGCTCGTGGGCCCCACTACCCACCAGGGCGCGCCCTGATGCCTAGTGTGCCCCCTTCCATCTTCTAGTTCCCTCACAAAGCTTCCAGGGTCCCTTATTGCCAGAAAAAAATCTTCAAAAAATTTCGTAGCATTTGGATTTCGTTTGGTATTGATATTCTGCAAAGTAAAAAACAAACAAAAAATAGGAACTGGCACTGGGCACTAAGTTAATAGTTTAGTTCAAAAAATGATATAAAGTTGCTTGCAAATGTATATAGAACATTATAGATTGATAATATAATAGCATGAAACAATCAAAAATCATAGATACGTTGGAGACATATCAATGGGCCCCAACGCTTCATCCAATCTAAGTGAGGTGATCAAGAAATTCACAAACCAGCCTAGAGCGTTGGCGTCTGCGAAGGACAAGAGCAGCCACTAACGGTGCAATCTTCAGAATGGAGGGACCATCGATCCAGTAGTCGATCCAAAAACAGCAGGAGCGGCCATCTCCCAAGCTCTAGATTGTTGATGCGTCAAGAGGTCTCGCAATCTAGGCTCACATGGCAAGTTCAGAAGGTGCCAGGGCCGAGAAGTATCCGTTGCCTGAAGCCATAGGCATCACGTGCATAGGGCGATGCCCATGCGTTGCAAATCCCGGACACTGAGGTCGCCAAGCTCAAGCTACCGACATATCTTTGCCCAGCTGACAAGGCAACAATCCGCTTTGACATCTTTGCACCCTTGCCAAAGGAAGTCACGGATCACCGTGGTAATCTTCTGGAGGATGGGCAGTGAGATCGCCATCTCCATTAGGATGTACGTGGGCATCATAGTGAGGACAAGTCGGACAAGGGCCAACCTCTCACCACATGAGAGCATCGACACTTTATAGGTAGCAAGCTCGCGGATGAGTCTGTGTACCAAGGTTTCCATAATTTAAATGTCTTCATAATACTGTACTTCACCAACATCTCAATAATATATGATAAATACGTAAACACAAATTACAATATTACATTTAGAATATTCACACAAATACATGGGTCGCCCTGCAAGTTCCAACAGTCGAGAATACTTTTGCAACAAATTCGTTTGAATGGGGCCGAATATATGCAAGTTTTCCATAGATGCAATATGTTGTGCGCTCTAAACCGCTTGCATTTAGTAATTTCTTGGTTGTCACTTCTAGGAAAGTGCTTCACTGTTCTATCCAAGACATAATTTCTATCATAAGATCATGCAAACAACACATCACGGCTTAAACGGTGCAAACACGACTACTGAATTCTGTCCGCCAAACCCAAATGAATTGGAGATGCCTGCATTTTAACGGGCATACATGAATTAGTGAGAGGAGTTTGTAGGTTGTCCACTATTTCGTTTGCATTTTGTATTTGCATGCAGTACTCACCAACATTGACTTCGTGCTGTTGTTTCACGTTACGCACCGTGTCAAATTGATCAACTTCCGATTCTGGATTCTGTGATTGATAGATTGTAAGAGACTTTTAGTTACATGTATATAAACCAAATTGTTCATATGGCCGAGCTTCGAGCATCACTGGTAATACTTTGTTAGAGTTTCATATGTACTTACAAACTGGTTTATAGTTGGGTGCAACCATCCAGTGGTGATCGCTTTGATGGTTGCAATGGCTTCCAAGGCACCTGCCGCGCCAAGGCTATGGCCAATCATGGACTGGAAACACAGGTTGTGCATGCATCAAGACCCTAGAAAAGCCATCTCACTAGAGTATCTCTCGAGTGAAGTTGCAAAGGTACATTAAATGTGTGCTTAGAATGACACATATCTGAATGGAAGAGCAATTAACCTTCGTTGCATTCAGCTTAATCTGGGATGGGTCCTTGAAGACTTGATTCAAAGCTTTCACTTCTGCCAGGTCTCCAGCAAGGGTCGAGGTTGCGTGGGCATTTATGTAATTGACCTGCAACACAAATGAAAATAATAATTATACATGCACCAAAATTCTCTGTCCAATTCAATAATAAAAACACAGTGACCAGATTAATCGACCCGCTTTATTTTGCAACTGGTAGGAGGTAAAAATATTTGGTGGTCACCTCCTCCGGCGCCACACCTGCATTTTCGAGGCTCCTCATTATGCACGATGAAACACCAAGGCCATCTGGTCTTGGATCAGTCATGTGGTGAGCGTCGCTGTTTACGGCGCCTCCCAAGTACTCCACGAGAATTGGTGCTCCACGCCTCATAGCATGCTCGAGACTTTCCATGACCTACATAATAAATAATGGTTTAATGATGTACAACGCCGAATAAAATCGATTGTCTGTGGGCTAGTCTCCTGGTAATGTTTTCACTTATGTTCCCATTTTTATGCTTGCAGTAAGTTTGAGAGAAGCATGTGTTGTTACCTTACGAAGGTGAGCAAACCCAACAACAACATTTCAAAATATTCTTGCAACTGAAATACTCTCTCCAGTTCACAAAAGTAATAATGTTGTAGATATGTTTCGAGTAAATTTTAGAAATTTTGACCATAAGCGTCATTTTTTTCTGTGAACTAGACGAAACTGTTGTTGTCTATGGGAAAAGTTTATATTGAACTCAAAATTACGGTGTCAATTCTTATTTGAACCGTAAACTATGTGAAATCATGTCTGTTATTAAACCTTCAACTATTTAAAATTGTTGAACTTTGAGCTTAGCCTGGTTTAGGTATTGGTTTTTTCTATGCCTGTGTACCAAAAGTAGTGTCAATTTTGGTAGTGTGGACCGAACCAATGTAACGAGTAGATTCGCTAATGAAGTATATAATTTTTTCATGTGAAAAATAGCAAGAACTTGCTGGTAATAAAGAGCAACTGATTTTTTTTCATGTAAGCTAGCTAGATGGGAATAGGTAATTGTTGCATCTTAGTGCGCATACAACGATGAGTGGATTACATCAATTTTTTTCGTGAAATTATGCCAACGATCGATGTGTTTTTTGCGGGGGTGCAAACTATAGATGCTGAGTCTATGCAATGCATATGTGAGAACTTTCCAAAGATTTGTGAGATCTGACGAGCCAGTAACTTACTATTTCCCAAGGTAGGCATGCAAGTAATTGGCAAAGTCGGAAGCTTCTAGAAACATTGAGCAAACTAGAAGAGAATGGTATTTGCCATAAAGTTATCAGAATACATATTTTTGATATGTGCAATTGTAAATGGTAGAATATTCAAAGATAATATTTATCGAGAACGCTCTAGTAAGAAAATGTATTATAAACAAGGATATGATATTGACATATGCCTAGAATCCAGTGGCTACGAAGCATAATCCTAGGTATAGCTATGAGAGAATGGCATAAGAAGGGATAATAGCTACTAAGAAGCGTGTGTTATCTGCCAAATTTTGAAATGGTTAATAAATAATTAGTTATTGCCATGAGAATGTCTCACAAAGTGTATCGTATGACTGCTGCTATATGTGCATGCTATATAGTGTACATACTCATGTGATTGTGTGTGTGTGTTTGTTTTTCTGTTGTAGGGAGAAAAGGAATTTGAACTCTTTACATAAATAGGAAAACATGAGAAAATCAAAGGATTTAACAAAAAATGCATGTGGCTAACAAATAATAAACAAAAATAATTAAAATGCAAGAGTAGTCGTTTGAAGGGAGCACTAAAATAAAAAAACAAGAAACTTATTGTGACCACATGCCGATGAGTATAAAATCATAAGAGTAACCCTTAAATTTCAAATTGAGAACTGAGAAGTGAATCCCCCATGAATGGTAGCAACATTCGACTTGTTAATTGATTTGATATCAAAAATAGCATGTGCTAGGTTTTTCTGGTTTCCGCTTCAAGATATTTTAGTACTCCCTCTGATCCATATTAGTTGTCGCTCAAATGGATGTATGTAGCACCAAAATACATCCGTTTCAGCGACAATTATATGGATCAGAGGGAATGCTTTTCATGTTTGAGAGAATAAATGTTAATTATTAGTTTTTATTTTATAACGGGAACACAAATAACATAGAGAACATTTATACTACTGAGTTCCTCAACATATAGTAGACAAAGAAATATTTTAACTATGTTTGCAATTTACATAAAACCATATACATACAAAGCTTAGATTGAAAGCCTGGTTGTTTTCGACATCTAAATATCTTTTACCACCAATACAACTGGTTACTCACTCACACCACTCCTTCATGGATGCACATGGAGAGATAGTAGAAGAAGCCCCGCCTCCGATGGCCTTTGGCCTGTGGAGGTGCGGGAGGGGCCCCGTTCTCATTTTTGCTGGGGTGAACGTCTTAGTTGGGGCTGTGTGGCAGCGGCGATGTCCCTTGGTAGCAATAATATCTCCGACATCCTATTCCCATCCCGATGGTGCGAACAGTGTTGTCGAAGGATGTGTGGATGTGTGTCTCCGTCGGATCACATGGGATTCGGTCGGTGTTGGTCTTTGGTGGATCTATTTGGATCCCATTTTTGTTCGTCTTCGTTCGCGTGGTTTCAGGTTTGGTTTTTCCGATATACAACTCTCTTCATTGGCAATGGTTGCTGCTCTGGTGTGCTGGCCCTTTGGGGCCTTAACACGACGACTTCCCGACTGTCTACTACAACAAGGTTTGCCTGGCTCCAGTGATGGAGGGGCGATGACAGCGGCGCGCCTTTGGCTCGCTCCAGTGCTTGTAGTCGTCGCTAGGTGGTCCATAGACCTGGTTGTAATTTTTATTACCTCTTGTGTTCTTTGTACTGCCATGATTGATGAATAGATTGAAAATTTCTCTTGAAAAAAAGAGAGATAGTAGAAGAAAAAGGACATGATTATTTTTGTGGCACCCAAGTGTTGAAATATAGATGGGCTTTAGGTCATAAAACAACTTCAGAAAAATCTCTAATGGCCCATGTGGACGTCATGACTAGGTGGTGGGAAGTTTAATACCACCCTGGAAGAGGAAGTTTTGGACCTGTTTAAAATAGTTGCTCTTTCAAATGCTATTTGAGCACTACAAGAAAAGTGGTTCTGGCGCGCTCCGCCTTTGTCGCTCGCGCGCCGTGTTTGGTAAACGAGCCGAGCCAAGTTCAAACCTATGTCACGAAGGTCTGATTAGGTCACATCTGCCTCCTCGCGCATAACTTACAACAGTCCTCCGAAGCCCCGCCCTTTGCAATCAACCCGGAACATGAAGCCGTCCATATTGAACCTTGACTATTTAAAGATTTTGAACCTGAACTTGGGCCAGATATCGGTAGTTTTTGTACTTTTGTGTTTCCAAAAAAATTGGCACCATTCGTAGATGCAGCAAATGCTAGGAATTTATAATGTGCAAATGCTCATAAAAATGTTGATTGTTCATGTCACCAAAAATAAAGAGAGTTGAGTAGATTGATTGTCTTTTTTCAATATGTAACATAAATTGTGACATTTTTTGTTGATTTTGAAAGTTCTAATATACAAAGCTGTTCTACAAAATAGACACGTGGAGGTTTGGTGTTGGTTTCACATTCTGGTGTTCTAAAAATAATCTACGAGTGTGGCTTTTAAGCATAAATCATCAACCATATATACCCATATGATTGTTCATGTTCGATATAAAGAAGCCTAAACGAGAAATGAATATCTCTTCTCATTTGTGCACACGACAATAGTAGTCATAGGTTTTGGAGTTTTCATGGATAATCGCAGCACAAAACCACTGATAAAAACAACTCTATGTTTCATACTCCCTCCGTCCCAAAATAAGTGACTCATCACTTTTGAGTCACTTATTTTGGGACGGAGGAAGTATTAAACTGTTAAGAAATTCAAAATTTAATTTTCACACAGTTACATAATTTAGTGTTGAAGCCGGACAAAACACAATAGTATATAGTTGGCAGCTCAAACTGGACTTTTCTCTTGTCTAAGTGAAGTGCTTGTATAGATTGATAAAATGCACAAATCCAATTCGGATCTTGGGAGCATATGCTCCTGCCCGTCAAACATATGTTTTTGCAAATGTCAATTAAAAAATTTAAAAATAGATGTGTATATTCTCACATCCAAATACTACCTGCAAAATTTTAGTCAAAAAGCTTAAGCATTTGGCTGAGCAAAAAATAAAACATCGCAAGTCAAATAACACTTCTAATTCTGTTTTTTGTTTTCCGACGAAGCACAGCTATCCCGCTTCGCATGAAAATTATCAAGCACACTTGTTAGAACTAACATGAACATCCACACACAAAATTAGAATTTTTTAAAAAGGTGTTTAGTATTTATTTTGAATTTACTGTTCATCCAGAGGCATATCCTCCCAAAAGCCAAAACGGCCCTCCCGATAAAATGCATGTTCAAACTTTGAAGGCTAACATGTCTTCTAGCGGGGTTGGGCGTGAGTGAAGTGAGCGTGCGTTCTACTCTGCCAAAAGTATGTGCATACTGATTACAGTAAGATGCTAGTCGGATGTAAGGGTTTTACACAATGTTCACAATGTTTACGTACTACTCTACTTCAAATGGACAACGGTTGCCAACTTGAATACACTAGTACCGTAGTACGTATAGATTTTGTAGGACTCTTTACGTGAGGATAGCATTTTCGGTAAGTATAAATATCAAACATACCAGTACTCCCGCTCCTTCACCAAGGACGAAGCCGTCGCGGTCCTTGTCCCACGGCCTCGACGCCGTGCCGGGGTCGACGTTCCTCTGGGACAGCGCCCTGCACGCGAAGAACGCGCCGAGGGCGATCGGGATGATGCCAGCTTCGGTGCCGCCGGCGATCATGACGTCGGCTCGGCCCAGTCGGATCTGGTCCGCGGCGCTGTTGAAGCAGTGGTTGGAGGTGGCACACGCGGTGGAGATGGAGTAGTTCGGGCCTCGGAAGCCGTCGGCAGCGTCCATGGTGACCAAGGCGGAGCTGATGTTGGTTATGGCGTGCGGGATGCACAAGGGAGATATCTTCCTGCACCCCTTGGTCACGAGGTTCGCGATGCCGTCGGAGAGCGCCGTGATGCCGCCCATGCCGGAGCCGACGACCACGCCAGCCCGTTCTTTGTCGACCTTCTCCATGGCGCTGGTGCCGGGGGCGAGGCTTGCGCACTCGAGGGCCTTCTTGGTGGCGACGAGGGCGTAGCGGTGGATGTCATCAAGGCGGCGGTCGAGCTTGCTATCGACGTACCCCTCGGAGGAGAAGCCACGGATCTGGGCGGCGAAGCGGGTGGGAAACCCGGAGGCGTCGAACCGGTCGATGGTGTCGACGCCACTCTCCCCGGCGAGGAGCCGCTCGTAGTATACGTCCACGTCGTTTCCGAACACCGACACCAGACCCATCCCCGTGATCACCACCCGCTTCCTCGGGTCGGTCTCCCGCCGAGGCGCCGACGACGACACTGCCGAGGCGCGAATGGAGAGGCGGGATGGCCGCCTCGGCTGCGCGCACCAGGGCACGGCGGCCGCGTTCGGGAGAAGCAGGTTTTGCATGGCCGGCTGGAGGGAGGTTTTGGCGATTGCTGCGTACGCATACGTCGCCGGAAACATCACTCTAAGAAGTACGTGTCCGCCTTCGTTGCTTATGGGCCTCGAGCGCGCCAGGTTCCGAGAATTCGGGGTACAATATGAATGTCGTGACAAAGTGCCTTGTTATATCGCATCAATCGCCCGATCCGGGCAGCCGATCGGTAACCTCGACAGCCGTCGGGGTACTTGTGCGTAGGCGTCCGATAAGATCGTGTCCAATATCTCATATTCCTCTCCCGCAGCTTTCTCCGCCTCCAGCCGCATCTCTGCCCCTCACCTTGCACTCACAGCGACGAGCTCATTGCACATCGCTTGCAGCATCCCCAATGGCACGGTACCAGCACACACCACGGGCGAGATCGCAGCAGTCCGTGTCGCCGCTCGCCGCATGTTCCGTCGCAATCACTCGCAACATTGGGTGTCGCCATTCGCAGCATTGACTTCGGACACCACAGCCATTGGACCTAACAACACTGTTGTGTCTGTCGCTGCTCCAGCCCCGCCCGCTGGTAGCGCC
Source organism: Secale cereale (assembly GCA_902687465.1). Classification (NCBI taxonomy): domain Eukaryota; kingdom Viridiplantae; phylum Streptophyta; class Magnoliopsida; order Poales; family Poaceae; genus Secale; species Secale cereale. The sequence continues at coordinate 96,865,242 of LR738710.1, read as the reverse complement.
ACCACGCATTGTTGCTAGTCACATCGCCAACCCGAGCCAGTTGCAGCATAGTCGATGCACCCCAGAGTCCTCCCCTTTCTGGACTGCTCCATTGAGTTTCAATCGCCAACCATCCATCACGCTGGTTGCTTGTTTCTGCTCCTGCATATGCACGCAACACGGCCGATGCCCAAAGTAACGACATCCGTTGAGCTGAAAGTGAACTCCTTCCACATGTCAATTTTGATTGCCACGGAAATATGATTCACATGTTCTAATTGTTTGGCCATGGGGGG
>LR738710.1:96746256-96862895 GCA_902687465.1 Secale cereale | reverse complement strand
CCCCCCGGCGTGCGGTAAATGTCACTTTTATTAACTCAAAGCATCTCATCAGGTGATACAAGCATAAAAAGCATACACTAGTCCTCTACATAACTCGGATGTACACTTCCAAAACACAACGCACGCACACAAAAGTACGACCAACAAGTAACAAAGTCATACAAGATCATAACTATGCCCAAGATGAAATGGGTGGTGAAGAGTCTACTCGAAGACCATACCACCATTGTGGGCTAAAACATATTCGTGGCCACCTGATCTAATCGCATACATCGTAGTAAATAGAACACACATTAGGACTTAAATGGCGCAAATACCACCACTGAATTTTGTCCTCCGAATCCAAATGAATTGGAGATACCTGCATTTTTATGTAAAAGGTAGAAAGAAATGAGCAAGGAGTGTATATGGTGTGCCCCGTTCTGTTTGTATTTTGCATTTGAATACATATTACTCACCAACGTGTACTTCGTGTCGTTGCTTTACACTACGCACAGTGTTAAATTGATCAACTTCCGGCTCTGGGTTCTGCAATTTACAAAGGTCACAACTGCTGGTAACATGTAATCATATATTGCACTTGTAATGCAATTTCAACATGCGTACAAAACAACATACTATTTCAAATATAAATAAGTACTTACAAATTGGTTTATAGTAGGATGCACCCATCCGGTGGTTATGGCTTTGATGGTAGCGATGGCCTCCAAACCGCCTGCTGCGCCTAGGGAATGCCCTATCATTGACTAGAAAAAAAATAGAGGTTTCATGCATCAGAATGAATTCCAAATGAATTATAAAATGTCCCTGAAGCTTCTGAGATAAAAAAAAATGGACCTTGGTTGCGTTCAGTTTAATCCGAGATGGGTCCTTGAAAACTTGCTTCAAAGCATTCACCTCTGCAAGATCTCCGGCAGGGGTTGAGGTTGCATGAGCATTTATGTAATTGACCTGCAGTGAAAAATTTAACTTACAGTTCATGACCCAGCTTGGAAGTAATTACTAGCAAATGGTGATCGAGATTAATAAACAATTCCAAATGTTAGAAACTAAAACATATGATCGTCACCTCCTCTGGTGTGACGCCTGCGTCTTCAAGGCTCTGCCTGATGCACACTGACACGCCGCTGCCATCTGGTCTCGGATTAGTCATGTGGTAAGCATCGCTGTTTACGGCGCCTCCCAAGTACTCAGCCAAAATCGGAGCGTCGCGTCTCATTGCATTCTCGAGGCTTTCCATGACCTGCATTTTTATTTCAAGAGGATCACAAAGTGATCATTAGCGAATAGTAAGAAGAAAAAGCAATGATGTTGTATACTCCCTCAGTCCGGAAATACTTGTCATCAAAATGAATAAAAGGGGATGTATCTAGGTGTATTTTAGTTCTAGATACATCCCATTTTGTCCATTTTGACGACAAGTATTTTCGGACGGAGGGAGTACCATTTATGCCCCAAAGATGCAGAATAGAATCCGGGCTTCGAAAAAACAAATCAAAATAATATTTCATTGATCTGAGAAGAATAATCTATTGCTAAAAAAACCCTGAAAAAATACATATTCATATAGGCGTGACCAATGTACATCACTCTATTTGTAAGCTAACAAAAAATATAAATAAGTGGATCTAAAGTAGTTCTACAACATTTTGCTATCATATATCCATAACCTTTCCTTTTATGCCGCTTATAATTTTGCTTAGCAAAATCGATTCAGACTTTAACTTTGCCCAAATATTTAGCGAACAAAAGACGAGTTCTATCTTATAAGGTTATTATATAATTGGATTTTGCATTGAAAATAAATGTTTTATATTTAATAGTATAACATTTACAATAAACAATTTATATTATACAGTATTAGTTAAATTAATAGTCACAAGAGGTTTCTTCATCTTCAGAAAAAAGGGGGGGAGAGGGGAGTATCGAGCATACCAGTATTCCGGCTCCTTCGCCCATGACAAAGCCATCGCGGTCCTTGTCCCACGGCCTCGACGCCGTGCCGGGGTCGTCGTTCCTCTGTGACAGTGCCCTGCACGCCACGAACCCGCCGAGCCCTATTGGAATGATGGCGGCTTCACTGCCACCGGCGACCATGACGTCGGCTCGGCCCAATCGGATCTGGTCGGCGGCGCTGTGGAAGCAGTGGTTGGAGGTGGCACATGCGGTGGAGATCGAGTAGTTGGGGCCCCGGAAGCCGACGGCCGCGTCCATGGCAATCATGGCGGAGCTGGTGTTGGTGATGGCGTGCGGGATGCAGAAGGGAGATATCTTCCTGTACCCCTTGGTCACGAGGTTCTCGACACCGTCGGAGAAGGCCGTGATGCCGCCCATGCCGGACCCGACGATGACGCCGGCACGTTCTTTGTCGATCTTCTCCATGGCGCTGGATCCTGCGGCGAGGCAGGCGGACTCGAGGGCCTTCTTGGAGGCGACGAGGGCGTAGCGGTGGCAGTCGTCGAGGCGGCGGTCGAGCTTGCCGTCGACGTAGCCCTCGGAGGAGAAGCCGCGGATCTGGGCCGCGAAGCGGGTGGGGAACCCGGAGGCGTCGAAGCGGTCGATGGCGCCGACGCCGCTCTCCCCGGCGAGGAGCCGCGCGTAGTACGCGTCCACGTCGTTCCCGAACACGGACACCAGGCCCATCCCCGTGATCACCACCCGCTTCCTCGGGTCGGTCTCCCGCCGAGGCGCCGACGGTGACGACGCCGAGGCGCGCACGGACAAGCGGGATGGCCGCCGCCGCGGCTGCGCGCACCAGGGCGCGGCGGCGGCATTGGGGAGAAGCAGGTTTTGCATGGCGTGCGGCTACGGGAGGTTTTGGGACTTGGGGCACGGGGTCCTTCCAAGATTGCTGCTCGCCTTATTTGGGGGCAAAAATAGAACGCTAAGTACGCGTCCGCCTTTGTTACAGATGGCCCAACACAACCGTGATGGGCGTCGACACGCTAGGTTCCGGGAGTTGCGGATACAACAGGAATTTTGTGACAAAGTGCCGTGTTATCTTAGGTCAGGCCAACGCTGAGCTCGAAAATCAGGATTATCTTCGTAAATAAAAAAAGAACATTGCTTTTTTTACACGGTACAAGCAAAGTTGTTCATATACACGAGCATACATTTATCCCTGTGAACGCATACACACACACAACCTATTACTATGAGCACCTCCGAGAGACTGAGCCAACATAACATCTTAAGATTTTACGAAGTCATCAGCCTCACGATCGACAGAAACGTCTCCTTCCACTGAACGAACATCACCGACAGGCTAAAATGAATTCAGGAATAATGTGAGCATTGATTCAAATCTAGGACTTCAACCCTGATGGAACGGGGATACCACTATCCTCCTTGCTACTCTTGCCGCAACCAGCTGCAGTCACAAGGCGACGATGGCCTCTCATGAGCCAGGTTTTGCCAAGATAAAAATTGACGGGGCCGTTGCTTGAAGCTCTTTGGAAGGTTCTACAACAAGTTTTGTTCGGCTCCGGCGAGAGAGGGGCGATGACGGACGCACGTCTTCAGCTCTCTTCAGTGCTTGCAGTAGTCGCTATGTGGTCTATGGATCTGGATGTAATTTTTATTATTTCTGCTATTTGTTGTACTGCCATGATTGAAGATGAACAGTTTGGAAGTTTTCAGTTCATATTCCGCCATTTATAGGGATGATGCAGACACGTACTTAGGAACCTCCGCATTCAAATGCTCGCGGGTTGATCCGGCGACCTTGGATGCTTCGGCGTGGCGTGAAGCCTTTTCTCTTGCCCTTGATCTTTCTTTTTTTTAGAGGAAAGGCTAGCGCTCGACTTTATAAATAAAATCACCAGGCAGAGCAACAAACCACACCAGAGCACATAAATTTTAACATCAACCGAGGCAACAACCCAAATCCAACTACGATACTAGGCACGCAGGCCCAACAAACTAGGAACAGAAGGCATATAGACCAACAACCTACTACTAAATAAAGACCTTGTCCGTCGCTTCATGGAGGGTGTTAGAGGGATAACTGGTTGGCCGACATCTTAACTCCGTTGACAAGCTCCGCCATGCCATCCACGTTTGCCGGTTTAATCAAGAATTTCCACTGCTGCAAGAATATAGCCATTTTTAAAATCACGTCAGCCGACTTGTTAGGAAAGACACCCTCAATGGTGAATTTGTTTCTAGTAATACAAAGGGACCAGCACATGGCAGCCAGACCAACCCAGAATAGCCTCTTTGTTTGCCCATGAACATTGGTAGCCAGAGAACGCAAGTGAGCAAAGGAAAGAGGATCCCAATTGACGTCCATGCACGACCGAAGACATTCCCAAGCCAGCTTGGCCAGGGGCACGAAAGAAGTTATGATCAGTGTTCTCTACTCCCGAACAAAGGGCAACATGGCAGAACTCTGGCCATTATGTTTGCAGATTTGGTCCGCAGCCGGTAAACGTCCTCTAACGGCCTGCCGAGGAAGACCTTGGACTTTGGGGGGATCCTGGCTGCCCAGATGTGCCGAAATCTAGAAATAGAGGTGCCAACACAGAGCCTGGAGTAGAGGGATTTGACATAAAAGGATCCAGACGTCGTGTGAGGCCAGGTCATAGAGTCCTCTTCATCCGAGAGAACGGGGAACATGGCAGCAAGGCGGTGCCAGTCCGCCAACTCTGCAGGAGTGAGAGTCCTCCGAAGACCCAGGTCCAAGAGGCCACGCGAGAGCTCAGAGATTGAGATCTCTGGGTTGGAGCAGTAAGAGAACAAAACCGGGAAGACATCAGCAAGAGTTCTGACTCCAACCCACCAGTCCCACCAGAAACGAATCGAGCGGCCATTCCCAACTACAAACTTCACATGATCATGAAACACCTCTTGCACTTTCACTAAATCCCTCCAGAACTGGGAGCCATTAGAAGCAGGGGCAAACATAGGGCTAGAGGTGGGAAAATATTTAGTTTTAAGTAAATTGATACGTCTCCGTCGTATCTATAATTTTTTATTGTTCCATGCCAATATTATACAACTTTCATATACTTTTGGCAAATTTTTATACTATTTTTGGGACTAACATATTGATCCAGTGCCCAGTGCCAGTCCATGTTTGTTGCATGGTTTTTGTTTCGCAGAATATCCATATCAAACGGAGTCCAAACGGGATAAAATCTGACGAAGATTTTTTTTGGAATATTTATGAATTTTGGGAAGAAGAATCAACGCGAGACGATGCCCGAGGGGGCCACGAGGCAGGGGGCACCCCAGGGGGTCAGGCGCGCCCTCGGTCCTCGTGGCCACCCCGTAAGGCGGTTGGTGCCCTTCTTTCGCCGCAAGAAAGCTAATATCCGGATAGAGATCGTGTCCAAAATTCAGCCCAATCAGAGTTACGGAACATAAGAAACGGTGAAAGGCCAGAATCTGGGAACACAGAAACAGAGAGAGACAGAGAGACAAATCCAATCTCGGAGGGGCTCTCGCCCCTACCATGCCATGGAAGCCAAGGACCAGAGGGGAAACCCTTCTCCCATCTAGGGAGAAGGTCAAGGAAGAAGAAGAAGAAGGGGGGGCTCTCCTCCTCTCTCCCGGTGGCGCCGGAACGCCGCCGGGGCCATCATCGTGTGACGGCGATCTACACCAACACCTTCGTCATCTTCACCAACATCTTCATCACCTTCCCCCATCTATCTATAGCGGTTCACTCTCCCGCAACCCGTTGTACCCTCTACTTAAACATGGTGCTTTATGCTTCTTTTCATTGTCCTATCGGCAATTGCCGAATTGCTATGATTGGTTTAAATTTCTTGTGGTTATGTTGTTGTCCTTTGGTGCCCATCATATGAGTGCACGCGTGGATCACACCATAGGGTTAGTTGTATGTTGATACGACTATGTATTGGAGGGTAAGAGTGACATAAGCTTCAACCTAGTATAGAAATTGATGCATACGGGATTGAAGGGGGACCAATATATCTTAATGTCATGGTTGGGTTTTACCTTAATGAACGTTAGTAGTTGCGGATGCTTGCTAATAGTTCCAATCATAAGTGCATAGAATTCCAAGTCAGGGATGACATGCTAGCAGTGGCCTCTCCCACATAAAACTTGCTATCGGTCTAGTAAGTAGTCAATTGCTTAGGGACAATTTCGCAACTCCTACCACCACTTTTCCACACTCGCTATACTAACTTTATTGCTTCTTTACCTAAACAGCCCCTAGTTTTTATTTACGTGCTCTTTATATTCTTGCAAACCTATCCCGTTACACCTACAAAGTACTTCTAGTTTTATACTTGTTCTAGGTAAAGCGAACGTCAAGCGTGCGTAGAGTTGTATCGGTGGTCAATAGAACTTTAGAGAATATTGTTCTACCTTTAGCTCCTCGTTGAGTTCGACACTCTTACTTATCGAAAGAGGCTACAATTGATCCCCTATACTTATGGGTTATCAAGACCTTTTTCTGGCGCCGTTGCCGGGGAGCAATATCATGGGGTGAATATTCTCGTGTGTGCTTGTTTGCTTTATCACTAAGTTGATTTTATTTACTATTCTAAGTTGTTCTCTATCTTTAGTTATGGATATGGGACACAAAATACCAAAAAATTAGGTGTACTTGCTACTCATGGAGATGGGGAACCTCCTAAAACCCTTGATGCTCAGTATGTGAAAAATATTATGTACTACTTTGATAATCCCGAGAAAACCCCATTCCATTATATAATGGGAGTAACATTGGATCAACGTGAATACTTCAGGGATTATCGCTTGACACAAAAGGGAAACTATTATGGGATCAAATTTATATGTTGCATTGATATGCTCGGGAATTATGTTTGAGATATCATTATACTTGTTGCTCTAGGATGAAGGCTCCACACCTTCCCTTTTCATGCAAATTTAATGATAATTAAACCTTAGCTTCTTATGCTAATGGTATATATGATTATTATGATGTGGAAAAAAATGAATTCGTTGCCTTTAAGGGTGCTTATGAAATTGAATCTCGGTTTAAAAGGTATGGAGCTTTTGATGACGATGTTTATAGGCCTGAAAATTTGGCTATATTGAAATATTGCTATGAGAATTATGAATATAATTACGGTATTGATGCGTTTATTGAGAAAGTATCCGCTGTCCAAGAAGAGACTAATATTTTGCAGGAAACTATGGAAGAAGAAATTGATAACATTGTGAGCTCATTAGATGAAAAAGATGAGGAGGAGAGCGAAGAACAAAAGGAGGAAGAGCGGATTAGCTACCCTTGCCCACCTTCTAATGAGAGTAACGCTTCAACTCATACATTGTTTAATTTCCCTTCGTGCTTACCGAAGGATGAATGCTATGATGATTGCTATGATCCCTTGAATTCGTTTGAAATATCCCTTTTTGATGAAATTGATGCTTGCTATGCTTGTGGCCATGATGCCAATATGAATTATGCTTATGGATATGAACTTTCTATAGTTCCTTATGTTAAACATGAGATAGTTGCTATTGCACCCACACATGATAGTCCTATTATCTTTTTGAATTCTCCAAACTACACTATATCGGAGAAGTTTGCACTTATTAAGGATTATATTGATGGGTTGCGTTTTTACTACTACACATGATGATTTTGATAGATATAATATGCATATGCTTGCTGCCCCTACTTGCAATTATTATGAGGGGGGAGCTACATCTCCGCCTCTCTATGTTTCCAATACGATAAAATTGCAAGAAAATGTTTATACTATGCATTGGCCTTTACTATGTGTGCATGAATTGTTCTTTTATGACACGCCGATGCATAGGAAGAGAGTTAGACTTCGTTGTTGCATGATATATGTTACTTTGTGCTCACTACTAAATCATCAATCATTGTTAATTAAAATTGGCTTTGATATACCTTGAGATTTGGGTGGATCCATTACTTGAGCACTTTATGCCTAGCTTAATGGCTTTAAAGAAAGCGCTGCCAGGGAGACAACCCGGAAGTTTTAGAGAGTCATTTGTTTCTGTTATGTGATTTTATAAAGATTAAAAACAAAATAAAATAAAGAGGGGAACCTAAAACTTTTTCAAAAAGAAAAGTGAAAGTGAGAAAGACGAGCATTGTTAAAGTGGGAGCTAGCCTTGAACTTTGTTCATGCCCATGGAAACTTTGTGAACCTTGATTACATAAACTTTTCAACAAAAATAAATATCCCCTTGTAAAATTCCATTGTATTATAAAAATAATGTGCCAAGAGTTTCCTTTAGGATGATTAAACTGCTTGTTGGTTTGTGCGGTGCAAAAACAGAAACTTTGGCTCTAGTGCATGATTTTACATTTTTACTGGAACGTCGAAAGGATCTGAAACTTTTTGCACAGTATTGCTATACAATTTTTTGATTTTTCCTAATTTTCCATGATTTTTAGAGTTACATAAGTATGGTTAATGTTCAGATTACTACAGATTGTCCTGTTTTCACAGATTGCTGTTATAGCTTCATTATTTGCATATGTTTTAATTCTTGTTGAAGCCTCCTTGACTTGGGGCCATAGAATTGTGATAGCATACAATGGGTAATGTTTTTTTATAATTATACATTAATGTTAGAGCAGAACATGATGGGATTTCTTTGATCATATGCACTAACCCCGCCACTAAAAGTTCGGTTAAGTTTTGTGTGGATGAAGTGTTCGAAGATCGAGGAGGTCTCGATGTGAGAAGAAGAAGGAGAGGCAAGAGATCAAGCTTGGGGATGCCCAAGGCACCCCAAGTAAATATTCAAGGAGACTCAAGCGTCTAAGTTTGGGGATGCCCCGGAAGGCATCCCATCTTTCTTCAACAAGTATCGGTATATTTTCGGATTCGTTTCGTTCACATGATATGCGTAAACTCTTGGAGCGTCGTATTTTTTCTTTTTCTTTTAATAAATGCACCATGATGGTATGAGATAGTCCTTGGTTGATTTATAGAATGCTTCATGTACTTCACTTATATCATTTGAAGTTTGGATTGCCTGTTTCTCCTCACATAGAAAACCGCCATTTGTAGAATGCTCTTTTGCTTCACTTATATTTGTTAGAGCATGGGCATATCTTTTGTAGAAAGAATTAAAACTCTCTTGCTTCACTTATATCTATTTAGAGAGTTGACATGAATTGGTCATTCACATGGTTAGTCATAAAATCCTACATAAACTTGTAGATCGCTGAATATGATATGTTTGATTCCTTGCAATAGTTTTGTGATATAGAGATGCTGATATGTGGGAGGTACTAGTGAATGATTGTGGTTTAGTAAAAATATTGGTGTTAAGGTTTGTGATTCTGAAGCATGCACATATGGTCTCCTAACTATGTAACCAAATTGACGCCCATTTTATTTTGATTGTTTATCTTTGCGTGAAGGTCGGGCGCGCGCGATGGTTAACTCCTACCAACCTCCCCCCCTAGAGCATGCGTTGTAGTATTTTGCTTCGAGGGCTAATAGATTTTTCGCAATAAGTATGTGAGTTCTTTATGACTAATGTTGAGTCCATGGATTATACGCACTCTCACCCTTCCACCTTGCTAGCCACTCTAGTACCGCGCAATTTTCGCCGGTGCATCAAACTACCTTATACCCGTCCTCAAAACAGTCACCATACCTACCTATTATGGCATTTACATAGCCATTCCGAGATATATTGCCATGTAACTTGTCGGGGTTTTGGGGCGACATATGCCAACGGATGGCTTATCATGCATGTGGACAATAGAACGTCGCCGGGCCCTGGAAGCGGGATGAGGCGAAACTTAGGACGCCTACGGATCTTACCCAGGTTCGGGGCTCTCCGAGGAGATAACACCCCTAGTCTTGCTCTGCGGGGACTCCGCGTCATGACTAATGTCACTATGGTAGCTACAAGGTTGCTCCTCGAGCTGTGTCGTCTAGAGGAGGAAGATGAACAAGGCTAGCTCACTACATTCGCTCTAGGAATCGGGGGTGGTTGCTAGAGTTTCTCTCTATCTATCTATCTATCTATCTTCTTCTTCTTCTTCTTCTTCTTCTTCTTCTTCTTCTTCTTCTTCTTCTTCTTCTTCTTCTTCTTCTTCTTCTTCTTCTTCTTCTTCTTCTTCTTCTTCTTCTTCTTCTTCTTCTTCTTCTAAGGGTTCAATATTCCAACCCTCCAACATGGAGGACCCTAGGGGGTTTATATAGGCCTACCCTCTAGGGGTACAATTGTAATCTCAACGGAGTGGCCCCCGACCGTCAGCGTCTTCTGGTGCCGGCCTTGTCGCCTGTCTGCTGGGGCCCGCCGCTTGCGGGCCCATATGATTGCCTTTCACTGTAGGTGTGCTTCTGCTGACGGCAGCCTCGTCAGGGGGGAAGTGGCTATAGTGCCGCCGTCTCCTGCCGTACACTTCCGCCACGCCCTGTCTTGTCGTCTTGATGAGGTTCAGACTTCTAGGGCAGGATTCGCCTTCTGTTACCAGGCGGCCGCCTCCCCTGGCCGCCTGCCAGGGGCGGCTGGTCCATGACGTACCCACTGGCCGGTGGGGCCAGTCGCCTGCAGGCCCGCCGTCTGCGGGTAGTGGGATCGTGGCTTCCTCTGACCGAAGTTTGGTCACGAGCAGCGTGGCTACAGTGATTCGCCGCTTAGGAGATGTCCATAAGGTACACGTTCACTGTAGCCACGCCCTTATAGATTCTCTAAGGACGTATTCATCTGTAGCCATGCCTCAGCCGCGTGGTGGCCCCCCAGCACGCATCCCGAGGGAGGAGCGTGGGACCGTCCGCTAGCTACTAGCTGTGATGTTGTCGCTTGTTTGGGTCCCTGCCGCCTGCTGTCAGCCGGCTCCTAGGGCAAGCTGCCCTAGGAGGCGGCCCGATGAGCAGACGGCCGGGGGGTAGCAGGCGGCCACAAATTGTCTTGAAATACCAAGGGTGGTCGCTGAGGACACACGTGGTCAATATCTCTGACAGTAGTCCCCGAAGCTGGTGGAACTCCGCGGCTAGTGTTGGAGGGTTGCGGGGTTCCAGCAGCTTTCCTCCCTAGGCAGGATCAGCGTCCTTCGTTCGTATTCCGTAGAGATCCGTCTGCTGGCAGCCGGACCCGTTTTAAGGGGGGTCGGCTTCTGGCAGCCGGACCTCCGTCTTCAAATCTTCGAGGGGAAGGCACCGCCTGGTCGGCAGGCAGTCGCACAGGCCTGCCGACCGTTGGCGGCTCCCCACGCGTCATTGCCCCATCGCGTCGGCCTGCCAGCCCACGCGCGTGACGGGATGCAACGATGGGCCGGGGCCCGCCACTATAGGGCCTCGGTCCGCACATGGATCCAGTGTGGCAGAGATAATCGATTGCCCTCCCCACGCGCATTTAATGCGCGCGGATTAGGCGCGCAAAAGGTGGGGGTCGTGCGGGGCGTGGAGCAGTTGATCCCACGCCCACCCCCTCGGCTTCGCCGCCCCGAGCCTATAAGTAGGCCGGGGGAGAGGGGTTAGCACCATTCTCGCGCTCGCCCCTCCTCGCCTTCCTTCTTCTTCTTCCTCGCTCCCGTCTGCTCCTCTCGCCAACACCGCAGCGACCTCCCGCCTGAGCCATGGCCGCTGTACCGCCGGTCTGCCACCACGGCCAGTGGGACGGCAGCGACGTCCTGGAGGAGCACATCGACAACCTCCGCCGGTCGCGGAAGCTGCCTCCCGCCGACAAGGTCGCCGTGCGCCTAGCGCCGGCGGCGGAGATCAGGCCGGCCCCATGGCTGGGCGAGCGGGTCGTCTTCCGCTCTTACTTCCCGTGCGGCTTCGGCCTCCCGGCGAGCGGCTTCTTTCGGTCGCTCTTGGAATTCTTCAACATCCAACCCCACCACCTCACGCCGAACACGGTGGTGACGCTATCTTCCTTCGTCGTCCTGTGCAAGGCATACTTCGGCATCCTCCCCACCATGGAGTTGTGGACCGAGCTTTTTTACATGAAGCTCGGCACCGCAATCCAGAGCGTGGCCGCCCAGTGCGGGGGGTACATTGCGGTGAAGCGCAGTGGATCAAGAAAGTTCTTCCCGGCGCCGCAGCTCGTGGCGTCGGTGAAATAGTGGCAGAAAACATACTTCTATGTCTCCAATGTCGACCCCGACCAAGACTTCATTTGCTTGCCGAACTGGGCGCCAGGCCCGCCAGCAGAGCCTCGCGACTCCTGGAAGACCCTGCCTACCTCCCTCATCTGATTTGTGACATGAGCGGGCGTCGGGATCCCAGCCGGACATGCACCAAGCCAATGCCATACAGGGAGATGGCTCACTTGGTGAACTACATTTCTAACTGCAAGGTCTCCGCTCCGGCTGGGCCTTTGGCAAGCCGCCATACAGCCGCAACAATCAGCTGCCTGCAGTAAGTTCTTCTACCCTCTCTCGTTTTTCTTTCTTTTCTGTCTGGCTGTTGCAGCCGTCTGATCCTAGTGCCGTCTTCAGATGTTCCTCGGCTAGCCAGCGCTGGGTTCTGACCAGCCAGGCCGCCCCCTGGAACCAGATCGCTCCCAGAGCGATACGAGCGACCCCGATCTTGGGGCCGCCGCCATGGAGGAGGAAGAGGTGACAGGCGGCGGGGGCCAACCATCAGGCGGCCTGCCAGGAGGCGGCGATGAGAACTGGCTAGACGAGGAGGAGGAGGACGAGGACGCGCCCGTCCGCGTCCGGGAGGCGGATCCGCCTGGTCACGGAAGCCAGCAAGCGGGGCTGTTTGGCGCAGCCGACGGCGTGAAGTGGTGGTCCTCATCAGGACCGTCTGGTGCCCCGCCCAAGAAACTCCGGCTGTCGACCGCCGCCACCAGGCGTCGGGAGGCGGCCGCCAGGGCGATCGTGCCCAGGGTACCCAACGCCAGGCCGGTCGTATCCGGGTAAGTGTCTTGTATCCTTCTTTTGTTTGATGCTTATCCTTCTCAGTCGTTCCCCTCTTGGCTGACTCCCCATTTTCTTCGGGATATCCACGCAGCGCGTCGCTCTCCCTCTCGCGGGCGCCAGTGGGCTCCATTGTGGGTGGCACGGATGTCCCCCTGCGCCCCGTCGCGTGGATCCAGCCACCGCGCTCCGAGAGGCGACGGAGAGGAACGCTCGCGAGGCGCGCGAGGAGCGGGAGGCCGTGGACTGCGAGCAAGCGGTGGCTGATGCCGCAGCCAGGGTGGAGGCCGAAATGGCTAAGAAGGCCCAGGCAGACGCCGCCCGAGCCCAGGAGCAGGACGCGGGCTCCCAGCAGCCAGTGGGCTGCAGCGTCCTCCCAGAGGCGGGCTCTCTGGAGCCGTCCGCCCAAGTGTCGGCTGTCGACGAGCAGCCGGCTCCAGACAACGAGGAAGACTACTGCGTCGTCATGGAGACGCAGGCGCCGCCCCCCGTGCCGCATGCAAGGGCGCAGGGCAGCCGGTCTGCAGGGGCGGAGATGCCGCCAGCTGAGGGCATGCTGGTGACAGGCCCGCAGCCGGCCCCCAAGCCCCACCCCGCCCGCGCCCTGCGAGGGCGGTCTCCGTGCCGCAGCAGGTGGAGGCCGGCGGCGCCAGCTCATTCGCGCCAGAGAATGAGGCCACCATCGCGGCGTCGTCAGGTTGGAGGCCCGGAGGCGGCGGCGCGCTGATTGTTGCGTCGCGGGACGTCCTCGGCCCCGTCACCTCCCTGGGCAACGTCGTGCAGACGGTGGTGCATGAGTTCGTGGCTGCACGGTCTTCTGTTCGGGTATGTGGGCTTCATGTTCTTTCGCTTTTATTCCTTCAATTTCTTCTGTGGGGGCGCGTCAGCGCACCCACTGGGTGTAGTCCCCGAGTTACGAGCCGGCTGCTGAGCAGGCGGCTTGGAACTCCAAAGTGTACATCGTGGGCTGATCTTGTGTCTCATTGCAGGACTACCACAACATCCGTGTGGCCTTCTACAACGCCCAGCGCCAGGAGCTGGCGCAACTGCAGGCTGGCCTGGCAGACAACCTAGGTGAGTGCTTTCCTTCTCCTCCTTGCGGGGGCGCGTCAGTGCACCCGCTGGGTGTAGTCCCCGAGTTCCGAGTCGGCTGCTGAGCAGGCGGCTTGGAACTCCAAGGTTATCTTTTTTTGCTGCTGCTGACATTATTATTCTTCTTCTTCTCTTGCCAGCGGTCGCAGCCAACCTCCGCAACCAGCTGAGCGAGGCCCAGTCGGAGCTAGCTGTCAGGGAGCGAGAGCGCGATCTCCCTGCCCAGGACCGTGACCGCCTGGCCAAGGAGCTGGCAGACCAGGCGGCGGCCCACAAGATTGAGCTCGGGAAGATGTCGGACGCCGAGGCGCTTCTTCGGGCAGAATTCGAGGCCAAGCGCTCGAACTGGGTCGAGAAGGAGGCAGCTCTGCAAGACGGCTATGGAGCCATTGCAGACATGGTTGACGGTGAGATGTCTGCCCTTTCTTCTCGTACTTGCCATCTGTTACAGCCGCCTTTCTTTTCTTTTGATTCTTCTTCTAGTTTTTGCACAGTTCTTCCCGGGCTACTCTGTGGCCGCCACCCAGGCCATCGAGGCCGAGCGTGACGAGAGGCGCAAGGCGGGCCGGGTGATTGCACCTAATGCGCCCAGGACCCCAGCCGAGGAGCTTCTTGCTGTCAGGGTGCGCCTCCAGCCGGTCCGTCGCCTGCTTTGCCGCCTGCAGCGCGCTGGTGCCCAGGTGCTGGCCGCCCTTTGTCCAGGTGGTCCGGTACTCTGCACTCCCAGCCGGACTACCGACTGGCTGGAGGTGGCCGGCCACCGCTTCGAGGCCTGGAAGGGTGCCGCAGCGAGGGCTGGTGCGTGGACTGCACTGGAGTTTGCCAAGAGCTGGTACCCGGACTTGAGCCTCGAACAGTTGGAGACCTTCCGTATGGAGGCTTAGCCTGAGCTGGCCGCGGTGCAAAAGGACCTCGTCAAACGTGCCACCGCCCTTGCCGAGTGCACCGACACCTCCATCTTCGTCCCAGAGTTGGATGATATGGGCCATGTGGTGCCACCCAACAACTTTGGGCTGGACCTGGCGGCGTCGGAGGAGCCGGACGAGGAGATCACCTCCAGCGATGAGGGCGAGGAGGAGGAAGACAACGACGAGGAGGCCAGCTCCCAGGAGGCAGATCCTTCTGCTGGCCACCGGCCGGACCGATCCTCGACAAGCGGACCAGGTGTGGTGGCCCCACCTGCTGCAGGAAGCGGCCAAGCCGAGACCCGCCAGGCAGCCCCCTCAGAAGCCGGCTCCGTCGTGCCACCCGCTCCGCCTGCTGCGCCCTAGGCCTTTATTCTTGTATCTTTTGGTTCCTGTTTCTTTGTAAGACTTGGTAGGATTAGTCCGAACAATTCCACCTGCTGGGTGTATAAGTAAGCTGCTACTGCAAGGCCGCCCTTGAGGCCTGTTTGATGTAAATATTCTTTTAATGTTGCATGGTTTTTATGCAATTTGTGCCGAGTCCTGGGATTAGCCCTGCCCTTGGTTCCTTAGGGCGATTTTCCTTTGCTGTCTCCTTTAACTGTCGTCCTACCAGACAGACAGCCACTCTGTGGTTCTGTGGCTGGGTCAGGTACTTGGCTGTTTCCGGATGGGCAAGTATCCCGCCCTCTGGAAGGCGGCGTGGCTAAGCCCAAAGCCGGCTCGCCGGCTATGTAACAGCCGGCTATTTGTATGAAGGGCCGCCTTGCCTTATGTTTGTTTTCCTTAGCCATTTTTCATGTGGGCACCACTTCTTGCCTTTGGCTCCTGCCAGTCGGACAACAGCGTTCTGCGAGTCTGTGACTGAAGGCGGGAGAGGGCTTGGATGCCATCATATTACTTGTCCGACTATTTTAAGGAGAAGTTTTAAACATAGGGCTAGGCGGCCAGTCCCCGGGCCGTCTGCTAGGCTCCGGTGCCGAACAAAGAAATGAACAATTACTCATTCATAGGCATAATTCTTATCATATAGAAAGGGTTGGGCAGTCCCCGAGAACTCCTCGGGGGTCCCATTGGTTCTCAAAATAAAACAGATAGCGCGACACATACTATCTTTCAGCTATAAAAGCGACGAAGTAGGTTTGTGTTCCATGGGCGCTCCGACTCCTTGCCTGAGTCGTCTCTCTTGCGTGCTCTTGGCTTCTGGACATCAATGAGGTAGTAGGCATCGTTGCCTAGTACCTTGCTGATGATGAACGGTCCTTCCCAAGGAGCCGAGAGCTTGTGCTGGCCGGCTGTTCGCTGGATCAGCCGGAGCACAAGGTCCCCCTCGTGGAAGGAGCGTGGCTTGACTCGCCAGATGTGGTAGCGGAGGAGATCCTGCTAGTAGATGGTGGAGCGGCTGAGTGCTACCAGCCGGGCCTCCTCCTGTAGGTCTACGCCGTCTTCTCGTGCTTCTTTGGCTTCGGCTTCTGTGTACATGGTGACGCGAGGCGATTCAAACTCAACATTTGTTGGGATGATGACCTCGGCCCCATAAACGAGGAAGAAAGGAGTGAAGCCGGTGGATTTGTTCTGAGTAGTTCTGAGGCTACAGAGGACAGACGGAAACTCTTCGATCCAGCAGCCGGCTGATCGCTCCAAAGGTTCGACCAGCCGGGGCTTGATGCCAGACATGATAAGTCCGTTGGCACGCTCAACTTGGCCGTTGGACTGTGAGTGGGCAACGGATGATAGGTCCAGTCGGATGCCCTGTGTTGCACAAAAACGGGCAAGTGCGCCTTTGGCAAAATTTGTGTCGTTGTCGGTGATGATGTTGTGCGGTATGCCATACCGGACTGTGATGTCTGCGATGAATGTCACAACAGTTGGGCCATTGAGTTTCTTGATTGGTTTTGCTTCAATCCACTTTGTGAATTTGTCCACTGCTACAAGTAAATGTGTCAAGCCGCCTCTGGCTATCTTGAAGGGGCCCACCATGTCCAGCCCCCAGACGACAAATGGCCAAGTGATCGGAATGGTCTTGAGTGCAGAAGCCGGCAAGTGTTGCTTGGAACTGAAGCGCTGGCAGCCGTTGCACTTTTTTTTACCAAATCTTTGGCGTCGTCCAAAGCAGTCGGCCAGAAGAAACCGTGGCGGAAGGCTTTGGCGACGAGGGATCTTGAGGCCGCGTGATGGCCACATCCCCCTTGGTGAATGTCTTTCAGGATAGCCAGATCTTTTTCTACTTCTACGCAGCGCTGGAAGACACCTGTTGCACTTCTTCTGACAAGCTCTTTGTTGACTATGATGTATGCTGAAGCTCGGCGTTGAACTTGCCGTGCCAAGGTTTCATCTGCTCGCAGCTCTCTTCTGAGTAGGAAGGTGAGGATTGGCTGTGCCCAAGATGGCGCTGAGACTCATGTTGCTTCTGCCAGAGAGACCACGGTGGTTGGGCTGGGAGGCGGAGGGCTGGGCTGAGCCGTCTGCTGTGCATCCAAAGTCCCCGAGCCGGCCGCGGCGGTCCCCGGGCCGTCTGCTAGGGCCGGCGTCTCTTGGCCGCCTGCTGGAGCAGTACCCGGGCCAGGAACCGGCGCAACTACTGGTGGACCGTCTGCTACGGTTGGAGTATCAAGGCCGCCTGCTGGGGCAGTCTCCGGGCCGGCTGCTGAAGTTGCCGGGCCGTCTGCTCCAGGATCGGCTGGTATGAAGATTGACTCCGACTCTTGTGAAGGCTTGATAGACAGCCTACGCAGGCATTGAAGAGACACGCCGGCTGGTATTGCTTGGCGGGTGGAGCCGATTCGTGCCAAGGTGTCAGCTTGCATGTTGTCGGCTCGTGGTACGTGGAGGAACTCGCAGCCATCAAAGTGTCCACTGATCTGCTGGACAAGGAAACGATAGCTTGCCATGTTTGCGTCTTTGGCATCCCAGTCCCCAGATGATTGCTGGACAACCAAGTCCGAGTCACCATAGCACAACACTCGGCGGGTACCAATCTCTTTGGCCATCCAGAGCCCGTGGATAAGTGCCTCATACTCGGCCACGTTGTTAGAGGCGGCGAAGTGGATCTGCAGGGTGTACTTGAGCTTGTCGCCCTTGGGGGAAGTGAGGACGACGCCGGCTCCCAAGCCAGTGCGCATCTTTGACCCGTCAAAGTGCATCCGCCAATGGGTTGAGTCTGGAACAGGTGGCAGGTACTGGGTTTCGGCCCAGTCGACGAGGAAGTTGACCAATGCTTGCGACTTGATGGTGGTGCGTGGCTGGTAGAAGATGGTGAAGGAGGCCAGCTCTATGGCCCACTTGGCCACTCTTCCTGAGGCATCTCTATTGCCCATGATTTCAGCAAGCGGGGCCGCGCAGACGACCGTGACTGAATGCTCTTGGAAGTACTGCTTGAGTTTCTTGGCGGTGAAGTACACGCCATAGCACATCTTCTGGTAGTGGGGGTAGTTCTGCTTGGACACTGACAGCACCTCGCTCAAGTAGTAGACCGGCCTCTGGACAGGCAAGGCTTTGCCGTCTTCTGGGCGCTCGACCACAATGACAGTGCTGACCACCCGGCTGGTGGCGGCTATGTAAAGGAACATGGGTTCCTTGTCTGCTGGCGCCGCCAGGACAGGCGGGGTGGACAGCAGTCTCTTGAGCTGCTGGAAAGCTTCATCTGCCTGGTCGTTCCACTCGAAGCAAGTGGTCTTCTTCATCAGTTGATATAGGGGGAGTGCCTTTTCTCCCAGCCGGCTGAGGAAACGGCTGAGAGTTGCCAGGCACCCTGTGAATTTCTGGACATCTCGCACACGAGTCGGCCGCTCCATTCTCTCAATGGCCTTGATCTTTGCAGGGTTGCACTCGATGCCGCGTTCGGGTACCAGGAAGCCGAGGAGCTGGCCGGCTGGTACCCCGAAGACGCATTTCTCTAGGTTTAGCTTGATCCAAAAGCGGCACAAGTTCTCAAATGTCTCTTGGAGATCTTCCAAAAGACTTCCTCTCTTCTCCATCTTCACCAAAATATCATCCAAATAAACGTGGGCGTTTCTGCCAAGTTGCTCGAGGAGACACTTCTGCATGCAACGCTGAAAGGTGGCGCCGACGTTTCTTAGGCCGAACGTCATGGTCAGGTAGCAGAAGGACACAAATGGCGTGAGGAAGGCGGTCTTCAGGCGGTCAGCCGGATCGAGTTTGATCTGGTGATACCCGGAATAAGCATCAAGGAACAACAGCAGCTCGCATCTGGCTGTGGAGTCAATCACTTGATCTATTCGCGGCAGAGCAAACGGATCTTTAGGGCAAGCTTTGTTGAGGCTGGTGTAATCAATGCACATGCGCCATTTGTTGTTCTTCTTCAGTACTAGGACTGGGTTTGCGATCCATTCTGGATGAAAAACTTCCATAATGAAGCCGGCTGCTAGCAGGCGGGCAACTTCTTCCCCAACAACTCTTCTCTTCTCTTCTGACAGGCGACGTAGCGGCTGCCTGACAGGCTTTGCATCTTCTCTCACATGAAGTTTGTGCTCGGCGAAATCCGTCGGGACACCCGACATGTCTTTGGGGGACCATGCAAAGATGTCCCGATTCTCACGGAGGAAATCGACGAGCTCGCTTTCCTTTTTCCTGTCTAGGCTTAACCCTATAACAGCAAATCGCTCTGGGTGAGATGGATCCAAGGCAATCTTCTTTGTCTCCTTGGCCGGCCGGAACGAGCCTTGCGGCTCCGCCTCCCTGGGATCGGCTGGTATGGCTGGCTGCTCGCCAGCCATTGCCACCAGCCGTTCCAGGCGGCGCTTTTCTTCAGCTACGACAAGGGACTCGGCTAGACGGCTGCTGGCTGTTGCGCATGCGTTGGACTTCTCGTAGTCCCCGGCTATGGTGATTATTCCCTTGGGGCCCGGCATCTTCATCTTGAGGTAGGCATAATGGGGTACTGCCATGAACTTTGCAAGATCTGGCCGGCCCAAGATCACGTGATAGGGACTTTCGAAGTTCACCACTTCAAACCAAACTGGCTCTCTCCGGAAATGCATCTTGTCACCAAACAGGACATCAATCTTGGCCTTGCCGATTGGTGAGCAAGAGAGGCCTGGCACAATGCCATGAAACATAGTCCTGGTAGGCCGAAGCTGCTTTTCTTTAATGCCCAACTTCTCCATGGTGTCGCGGTACATGATGTTGATGCTGCTGCCGCCGTCTACCAGTACTCGGGAGAAACGACAAGCCCGTCTGTCAGTGGAGAGGGTCACATCCAGGACCAAGGCATAGGCCCCTGGTGATGGATTGACAGCCGGGTGATCCTCTCGGCTCCAGCTAACAGGCCTCTCAGACCAATGCATGAATTCTGGGTCTTTGACGGCAACGGTGTTGACTTCTCTACGCTGCTGGCGTCGGCTGTGCCTATCGTCCGTCTGGCTGGTGAAGACGACATAGGCCCCGTTCTCTTCTGGGAATTCGTCCTGGACCTGGCCACCAGGATGTGCAGCTGGTGGATTGGGAGGCGGGGCCGGCTGCCCAGCAGGCGGCGGTGCCAGAGCTTCTCCCATGGCGATCCTTGTGAGCCAATGGCACTTTCGCGTGGTGTGGTTGGAAGGCTTCGCGCCACAATGGAACTTGCAGGGAGCGTCTAGAGCTTGGTCGAAGGAGAAAGCTGGCTGCCAGACTAGCTTGCCACCCTTCTGGCTCTTGGGTCCTTCTTGAGCTTCTGGCTGCTAGCCGTCGACTGCTGCCACCAGCCGACTATTGGCAGCCAGCGCATGGGTCTTGCGTTTGTGGTCGTTCAGCTGCTGGCGTCGGCTGGACTCTCCAGCCGGCGTTTTGGGAGTTGGAGGAGTCATCTTGCCAGAAGCATCCACTTGCAGCTTGGTCTTCATGGAGGAATCGGCGGTGGCGTACTTGTCTGCTATGCTCAACAGCTCGTCCAACGTGGCCGGCTCGTCACAGAGGAGTTTGTGTTTGAGTAAGGTGCCTTCTCTACACCCGGCCTTGAAATACTCGATGGCTTGCACCTCGTGCACTCCTTCACAAGAGTTTCGCAGCTCTGCCCAACGTGTCAGATAATCGTGGGCCAACTCATTTGGGCATTGGACACATAGGGAGAGCTGGCGCGGCTTGGGAGGACACTTGTAGGTGCTGGTGAAGTTACGAGTGAAGGCGTCGATGAAGTCCAACCAACTGTTGATGCTGTTGGGTTTGAGGCTGTTCAGCCATGTCCGGGCCGTGCCCTGGAGCATAAGTGGCACATACTTCACCGCAACACGCCTGTTGCCAGTTGGTATGCTGATGGCTGTGGAGTAGTCCACCAGACAGTCCTCTGGTTTCACTGATCCGTTGTACTTGGGGGTATCTCTGGGGAGCGAGAAGCCCTTGGGGAAAGGCTCGTTGCGGATGCGGGGGCCAAAACAAGCCGGACCGAGGTCATCATCTTCTTCGACCACCTGGGACCGAGCGAGTCGGTCCAGGCGGTGGCGGGCGTCGTTCTCCCCAACCCCCTCGCGGCGGCCCAAGCGGCCTGCCATAGAGGGGTGGTCAACGGGCGGAGGAGACACGTGGCTCTCCCGCCTAGGAGGAGGCGGATGTTCCCCTCGCCGCTCTACAGCCCTTGGGTGGCCGTCTTCGTCGCGCTCAATGGTGATACGAGTCTGCCGGCTACGGCTATCAGCCGGCTCTGAGTCTCGCCGATTGGGGGCGCCGACTGTTGGAGAGCGAGACGTGGCTCCTTGCTCCCGCCGGAGAGGGCGGTTGTAAGCGTGCGCACCGGCCTCTGATACCCGGCGATGGGCCTCCTGCTGCGTGGTAGCAGCGTCAAGGAGCTGGCGGGCGCGCTGAGTCACGCAACGAAGCTCGTCTCCCTCCAAGTGGCCCATCTCATCGACTGCCGCCTGGGAAGCCCTTAGGTTCTCCGCTGGAGTGAGGTACACAGGCCGCGGGCCCCCTCCAGCATGTCCGCTAGCAGCCCGCCGCGATCGCGAACGGCGCCAACTCGGCTAGGCTCGCCAGCAGCCGGCGTGTCTCAAATGGCACGGTCCATCTCGTGGCGGTAGGCTTCAGTGAGGAGTCGGGAAGCAGCCAGCTTGTTGGCGCTGTCGAGGAGCGAGATGCGGAGCGCTTCCAACGCCGCGCCGTCTGCCCGCGCCGCAACAGGAACGGCGAGGTGCTACAGAGCGGCCTCGAGCGGGTCTTGGTCCGCCCCGCCGGACGGTTCATCGTGGTTGGTGGCGAGCACCTCCGTGACGGTGCTAATGGCGCTGCTGGCCGTTGGAGCGGGGAGGGGGTCGTTGATGATCACCACGTGCTCGGGGAAGGAATCGACGGGCTCTGCGTCGAGGCCGATGATCATTCTACTGGTGGGTCAGAAGAGCCCACTGACTCCACGTCAGAGGCGCGCTCGTCGACGATGTGGAGCTTGTCGAGGAGCTCGATGAGGCAGCTCTCCGGCGCTACTGGCTCGGCCATCGGAGAAGGCTCGTCATGAATGCGGACGCCGCCGAGAAGGTCGGCGAGTCCGCTCGCGGCGCATGCGGCCTCAGCGCCGCGAAGCATCCCGGTTTCCACGCTTATAGGCGTGCCGGGCTAGCTGCTCTCGCCAGGGAGGTCAAAGTTCCCGTCCAGAACGTGTCTCCGTACGACGGTGCACCTCGCCCCACGGTGGGCGCCAAATGTCGGGGTTTTGGGGCGACATATACCAACGGATGGCTTATCATGCATAAGGACAATAGAATGTCACTGGGTCCTGGAAGCGGGATGAGGCGAAACTTAGGACGCCTACGGATCTTACCCAGGTTCGGGGTTCTCCGAGGAGATAACACCCATAGTCCTGCTCTGCGGGGACTCCGCGTCATGACTAATGTCACTATGGTAGCTATAAGGTTGCTCCTCGAGCTGTGTCGTTTAGAGGAGGAAGATGAACAAGGCTAGCTCACTACCTTCGCTCTAGGAATCGGGGGTGCTTGCTAGGGTTTCTTTCTCTCTCTCTCTATCTTCTTCTTCTTCTTCTTCTTCTTCTTCTTCTTCTTCTAAGGGTTCAATCTTCCAACCCTCCAACATGGAGGAACCTGGGGGGTTTATATAGGCCTACCCCCCAGGGGTACAATTGTAATCTCAACGGAGTGGCCCCCGGCTGTGAGCGTCTTCTGGTGCCGACCTTGCCGCCTGTCTGCTGGGGCCCGCCGCCTGCGGGCCCATATGATTGCCTTTCACTGTAGGCGTGCTTCTGCTGACGGCAACCTTGTCAGGGGGAAGTGGCTACAGTGCCGTCGTCTCCTACCGTACACTGCCGCCATGCCCTGTCTTGTCGTCTTGATGAGGTTCAGACTTCTAGGGCAGGATTCGCCGTCTGTTACCAGGCGGCCGCCACCCCTGGCCGCCTGCCAGGGGCCGCTGGTCTATGACTCACCCACTGGCCGGTGGGGCCAGCCTCCTGCTGGCCCCGCCATCTGCGGGTAGTGGGAGCGTGGCTTCCTCTGACCGAAGCTTGGTCACGAGCAGCGTGGCTACAGTGATTCGCCGCTTAGGAGATGTCCATAAGGTACACGTTCACTGTAGCCACGCCCTTACAGATTCTCTAAGGACGTATTCATCTGTAGCCATGCCTCAGCCGCGTGGTGGCCCCCCAACATGCATCCTGAGGGAGGAGCGTGGGATCATCCGCTAGCTGCTAGCTGTGATGCTGCCGCCTGTTTGGGTCCATGCCGCCTGCTGGAAGACGGCTCCTAGGGCAAGCTTCCCTAGGAGGTGGCCCGATGAGCATACGGCCGTGGGGATAGCATGCAACCACAAATTGTCTTGAAATACCAAGGGTGGTCGCTGAGGACACCCGTGGTCAATATCTCCGACATAACTCCACCGTTCCGTTTGTTATGACGCGCACCATTATTGTCATATTGCTTTGCATGATCGTAAGACAGCTATCACGACATTTTCATGGCTTGTCCTTTTTTTGACGTCATTGCTATGCTAGATCATTGCACATCCCGGTACACCGCCGGAGGCATTCATATAGATTCATATTTTTGTTCTAGTATCGAGTTGTAAGTAAATAAAAGTGTGATGATCATCATTATTAGAACATTGTCCCATGTGAGGTTATAAAAAAATAAAAGAGGCCAATGAAGCCCAAATAAAAAAAAAAGGCCAAAGAAGCCCACCAAAACAAGAGAGGCCAAAGAGCCCAAAAAATAGAGAGAAAAAGAGAGAAGGGACAATGTTACTATTTTTTCCACACTTGTGCTTCATCATAGCACCATGTTCTTCATGATAGAGAGTCTCCTATGTTGTCACTTCCATATGCTAGTGGGAATTTTCATTATAGAACTTGGCTTGTATTTTCCAACGACGGGCTTCCTCAAATGCCCTAGGTCTTCATGAGCAAGCAAGTTTATGCACACCCACTAGATTTGTTTGAGCTTTCATACACTTATAGCTCTAGTGCAGCCGTTACATGGCAATCCCTACTCACTCACATTGATATCAATTGATGGACATTTCCATAGTCCGTTAATTTGCCTAGTCGATGTGAGACTTTCTCCCTACTTTTGTCTATCACCACCTTCTATTCCACCCATAGTGCTATGTCCATGGCTCACGCTCATGTATTGCGTGAAGAGTTGAAAAGGTTTGAAAAAGTAAAGTATGAAAACAATTGCTTGGCTGACACCGGGATGGGCATGAGGGGTACCTTGTGTTAAGAAAAGGGAGAATAAAAGACTATATGATTTTGTAGGGATAATGTTCTTTAGCAGTGCTATTTTTAAAGACTTGATTGTTTGTTGGGATGCCCGAGTATTAAATTCTTTTATGTCAAATGATAGACTATTGCTTTGAATCACTCGTGTCTTAATATTCATGCCATGATTAGATTACATGACCAAGATTATGCTAGGTAGCATTCCACATCAAAAATTATATTTTTTTATCATTTAACTACTCGAGGACGAGCAGGAATTAAGCTTAGGGATGCTGATACGTCTCTGTCGTATCTATAATTTTTGATTGTTTGTTCCATGCCAATATTATACAACTTTCATATACTTTTGGCAAATTTTTATACTATTTTTGGGACAAACATATTGGTCCAGTGCCCGGTGCCAGTTCCTGTTTGTTGCATGTTTTTTGTTTCGCAGAATATCCATATCAAACGGAGTCCAAACGGGATAAAAACTAGCAGAGATTTTGTTTGGAATATTTATGAATTTTGGGAAGAAGAATCAACGCGAGACTATGCCCGAGGGGGCCACGAGGAAGGGGGCGCGCCTTGGGCCCTCCTGTCCACCCCGTAAGGTGGTTGGTGCCCTTCTTTCTCCACAAGAAATATAATATCTGGATAGAGATTGTGTCTAAAATTCAGCCCAGTCGGAGTTGCGGATCTCGGGGAATATAAGAAACGGTGAAAGGCCAGAACTTGGGAATGCAGAAACAGAGAGAGACAGAGAGACAGATCCAATCTCGGAGGGGCTCTTGCCCCTCCCATTCCATGGAAGCCAAGTACTAGAGGGGAAACATTTCTCCCATCTAAGGAGAAGGTCAACGAAGAAGAAGAAGGGGGGCTCTCTCCCCCTCTCTCCCGGTGACGCCGGAACACCGCCGCGGCCATCATCGTGTGACGGCGATCTACACCAACACCTCCGTCATCTTCACCAACATCTTCATCACCTTCCCCCATCTATCTACATCGGTCCACTCTCCCGCAACCCGCTGTACTCTCTACTTGAACATGGTGCTTTATGCTTCATATTATTATCCAATGATGTGTTGCCATCCTATGATGTCTGAGTACATTTTCGTTGTCCTATCGATAATTGGTGAATTGTTATGATTGGTTTAAATTGATTGTGGTTATGTTGATGTCCTTTGGTTCCCATCATATGAGTGTGCGCGTGGATCACACCATAGGGTTAGTTGTATGTTGATAGGACTATGTATTGGAGGGTAAGAGTGACAAAAGCTTCAACCTAGCATAGAAATTGATGCATACGGGATTGAAGGGGGACCAATATATCTTAATGCTATGGTTGGGTTTTACCTTAATGAATGTTATTAGTTGCGAATGCTTGCTAATAGTTCCAATCATAAGTGCATTGAATTCCAAGTCAGGATGACATGCTAGTAGTGGCCTCTCCCACATAAAACTCGCTATCGGTCTAGTAACGTAGTCAATTGCTTAGGGACAATTTCGCAACTCCTACCACCACTTTTCCACACTCGCTATACTAACTTTATTGCTTCTTTACCTAAACAGCCCATAGTTTTTATTTACGTGCTCTTTATATTCTCGCAAACCTATCCCATTACACCTACAAAGTACTTCTAGTTTTATACTTGTTCTAGGTAAAGCGAACGTCAAGCGTGCGTAGAGTTGTATCGCAGTCGATAGAACTTTAGGGAATATTTGTTCTACCTTTAGCTCCTCGTTGGGTTTGACACTCTTACTTATTGAAAGAGGCTACAATTGATCCCCTATTCTTGTGGGTTATCATAAATCAAACTAAAGAGAACCAGGACTGCCTGTCATAGTGCGCCACCACCACTTAACAATAAGAAATTTGTTCTTGATCATCGTGTTTAAGATGCCCAGCCCCCCAAGGCTTTTGGGTACACAAATAGTTTTCCATTTTACCAACATATACTTCCTCTTGTTATCCACGGAGTTCCAGAAAAAGGCTACCCTATGTTTATCAAATCATGTGTGCGTGCCCAAGGAAAGCGGGAAGAAACCCATTGTGAAGATCGGTAAGGAGGCGAGAGAAGCATTAATCAGGCTCACTTTCCTGGCATGTGTATTGTACCGGCCATGCCACGGCATAACTCTGTTGCCCACCTTGGCCACCAGAGGATTGAAAACCTGATAATGAAGACAATGGGGGGATATCGTCATCTCTAAGTATTTGAATGGGAAGGAGCCCAACGAGTAATTCAAAAGGTGGGCAACCCTGGTAGCTTCGTCATCTTCCACCCGGGTAGCAATAACCCCACTTTTAGCAAATTTAATCTTCAGCCCCGACAAGGCTTCAAAGCAGAGCAAAATGAATTTAAGATTGGCAGGACATGCCTCATTGAGCTCAACCAAGATGATCGTGTCAGACACATATTGGAGGTGGGTGACACCCTGGGGGAGGAGGTGAGAGACCACCGAGGAGATGTGCCCAGCCGAAGCCGCCCGGGACAACATGCAAGACAGGGTATCAGCCATGAAATAAAAAAAGATTGGGGAGGCTTGGTCCCCTTACCTTAGGCCACGTCCATTGGCAAAGAAGTTTGTGATACTGCCGTTCACCGCAACAACTGTGTGCCCCCCAGAAACCAACTACATCACCCTATGAACAAAACCAGCGTGAAAAACCTTAGCCAGCATGACCTGCGGAGAAACGACCAGCTAACCGAGTCATACGCCTTCTCAAAGTCAAGTTTTAATACAATCGATCTAGCCCCCCTACGCCGTAGGTCATGCACAATTTCATGAAGGTACATAATCCTATCCAAGATGTACCTGCCTTCGATAAAGGTCGTTTGATTAGGACCGATAACTGATACGTCTCCAACGTATCTACTTTTCCTAACGCTTTTCCTTTTGTTTTGAACTCTAATTTGCATGATTTGAATGAAACTAACCGCGGACTGACGCTGTTTTCAGCCGAACTACCATGGTGTTGTTTTTGTGCAGAAATAAAAGTTCTCGGAATGGAACGAAACTTTGCGAGGATTTTTTATATAATAAAAGAAAAATACTGGAGCCAAGAACCACCGGTGGTGGGCACCTGGGTGGGCACAACCCACCAAGGCGCCCTCATAAGATTGCATCAAAGCATCAACTATGTGTTTGGTAAAAGCTTTATTTTGACAATAAGCATGCGGAGAGTTTAGTACGGATTGCAACAAGGAAATACAATCAATCAAAGAGCAATTATCATAATTGAATCCCTTGAAATCCAAAGTAGTGGGTTCATCACTATGCAAAGTTTTAATCTCTTCACTCCCACCTTTAGCAATTTTAGCATCAAGATCTAAAAACTCTGAATCATTGGGACACCTTAAAGTATACTCATCTCCAATTCTATCTTTATCAACATTCATACTAGGAAACAATGATCTAATAGGAGACACATCAATAACTTTAAGATCTTCATCTTTATTTTCATGACAACTATAAGAACACGCTTTCATATAATTCTCTCTTTTAGCACGCATCCTAACGGTTCTTTCTTTGAATTCATCAATGGAAATTCTCATGGCTTTGAGAGACTCATTGATATCATGCTTAGGTGGGATAGATCTAAGTTTGAAAGAATCAACATCAAGAGTAATTCTATCCACACTTCTAGCCAATTCATCAATCTTAAGCAATTTTTCTTCAAGCATAGCATTGAAATTCTTTTGCGAATTCATAAACTCCTAAACACTAGTTTCAAATTCAGAAGGAATCTTTCCATAAGAGTTGTTGTAGGAATTTCCATAATTATTAGAGGAATTACTAGGAAAAGGCCTAGGATTATAGTTCCCTCTATAAGCATTGTTACCAAAATTATTCCTACCAACAAAATTCACATCCAAAGATTCATTATTATTTTCAATCAAAGTGGACAAAGGCATATCATTAGGATCAGAAGAAGCACTCTTAGCAGCAAATAATTTCATAAGTTCATCCATCTTTCCACTCAAAACACTAATCTCTTCAATAGCATGCACTTTTTTACTAGTAGATCTTTCGGTGTGCCATTGAGAATAATTATACATAATATTATCTAGGAGTTTGGTAGCTTCTCCTAAGGTAGTTTCCATGAAAGTGCCTCCTGCGGCCGAATCTAAAAGATTTTTAGAAGCAAAATTCAAGCCATCATAAAAGTTTTGAATAATCATCCATAAGTTCAAACCATGTGTAGGGCAATTACGTATCATTAATTTCATTCTCTCCCAAGCTTATGCAACATGCTCATGATCTAGTTGCTTAAAATTCATAATATCGTTTCTAAGAGAGATGATCTTAGAAGGAGGGAAATACCTAGAGATAATAACATCTTTGCACTTATTCCATGAATCAACAATATTTCTAGGCAAAGAGGAAAACCAAGTTTTAGCACGATCTCTAAGTGAAAACGGAAATAACTTCAATTTAACAATATCGTTATCTGTATCCCTTTTCTTTTGCATATCACACAAATCAACAAAGTTGTTTAGATGGGTAGCGGCATCTTCACTAGGAAGGCCGGAAAATTGATCTTTCATGACAAGATTCAACAGAGCAACATTGATCTCACAAGATTTAGTATCGGTAATAGGATCAATCAGAGTGCTAATAAAATCATTATTGTTGGTATTTGAGAAGTCACATAATTTGGTATTGTTCTGAGCCATAGTGACAAGCAAGCAATCCAACACACAAGCAAACAAGAAGCAAGCGAACGATAAACACATGGCAAAAGAAGGGCAAATAAAACGACAAGGGTGAAGTGGGGGAGAGGAAAACGCGAGGCAAATCAATGTAATGCGAAGGATAAGGGTTTGTGATAGGTACTTGGTGTATGACTTTTGCGTAAGCCTCCCCGGCAACGGCGCCAAAAATTCTTCTTGCTACTTCTCGAGCTTGCGTTGTATTCCCTCGAAGAGGAAAGGGTGATGCAGCACAGTAGCGTAAGCATTTCCCTCAGTTTTTGAGAACCAAGGTATCAATCCAGTAGGAGACCACGCGCGAGTCCCTCGCACCTGCACAAACAAATAAGAACTTCGCACCCAACGCGATAATGGGTTGTCAATCCCTTTACGGTCACTTACGGAAGTGAGATCTGATAGAGATGATAGTTTGATATTTTTTGTATTTTTGGATATAAGAACAGAAAGTAAAAGCGGAAAAGTAAAGTAGATTGTAGATTGATATGTTGAGAAAGACCCGGGGGCCATAGTTTTCTCTAGTGGCTTCTCTCATGATAGCGATATTCTACGGCGGGTAAACAAATTACTGTCGAGCAATTGATAGAAAAGCGAATACTTATGAGACTATCTAGGCATGATCATTATATATAGGCATCACGTCCGAGACAAGTAGACCGAAACGATTCTGCATCTACTACTATTACTCAACACATCGACTGCTATGCAGCATGAGTATTAAGTTCACAAGAACAGAGTAATGCCTTCAGCAAGATGACATGATGTGGAGGGATAAACTCAAACATAGTGATATAAACCCCATCTTTTTATCCTCGATGGCAACAATACAATACATGCCTTGCTGCCCCTACTGTCACTTGGAAGGGACACCGCAAGATTGAGCCCAAAGCCAAGCACTTCTCCCATTGCAAGAACTATAGATCTAGTAGGCCAAACCAAACCAATAATTCGAAGAGACTTGCAAGGATATTATAATCATACATAAAGAGTTCAGAAAAGAAGCAAATATTTCTCATAGATAATCTTGATCATAAACCCACAATTCATCGGATCTCGACAAACACACCGCAAAAAGCGATTACATCGAATAGATCTCCTCGAAGACCGAGGAGAACTTGGTATTGAGATCCAAAGAGAGAGAAGAAGCCATCTAGATACTAGATATGGACCCGAAGGTCTGTGGTAAACTACTCACAACTCATGGTGAGGCGATGATGATGATGTAGAAGCACTCCATGGAAGATCCCCCTTCCGACGGAGCTCCGGAACAGACCCCAAGATGGGATCTCACGGGAACAAAAGGTTGCGGCGGTGGAACTAGGGTTTTTCTGTTCGTCTGATGGTTTCGGGGTACGTAGATATATATAGGAAGAAGGAGGGCACCGGGGGCCAGACGGGGTGCCCACGAGGCAGGGGGGCGCACCCATATAGGGGGGGCACGCCCACCCTCGTGGACGCCATGTCAGCCCTACTCTGTGGTTCTCAAGTCTCACGTGCGTATTTTGCTCCAAAAATATCTCTCCCGAAGGTTTCATTCCGTTTGGACTCCGTTTGATATTCCTTTTCTGTAAAACCCTGAAATAGGCAAAAAAACAGCAATCTGGACTGGGCCTTTGGGTTAATAGGTTAGTCCCAAAAATAATATAAAAGTGCACAACAAAGCCCATTAAACATCCAAAACATCATAAATAATAGCATGGAACAATAAAAAATTATAGATACGTTGGAGACGTAACACGCCCCCCTCCTGGCGCGCCCAGGTGGGTTGTTCCCACCTGGTGGTCCCGCAGACGTCAACCCTGATACTATAAATTCACATTTGCAGAGAAAAAAAACCAAGGAGAAAGAATTATAGCGATCTACGAGATGGAGCAGCCGCCACCTCCTGTTCTTCATCAGGAGGCCAGATCTGGAATCTGTTTTGGCCTCCAGAGAGGGGGGGTCTTCGTCCTTTATCATCACCAACCCTTCTCCCTCACCAATTCCATGATGCTCCCCACCGGGAGTGAGTAATTCCTTCGTAGGCTTGCTGGTCGGTGAGGAGTTGGATGAGATTCATCATGTAATCTAGTTAGTTTTGTTAGGGCCGATCCCTAGTATCCACTATGTTCTGAGATTGATGTTGCTATGACTTTGCCATGCTTAAAGCTTGTCACTTTGAGCCCGGGTGCCATGATTTCAGATCTGAACCATTTACGATATTGTCATTATATTCATGTTTTAGATCTGATCTTGCAAGTCGTAGTCACCTACTACGTGTTATGACCCGGCAACCCCGGAGTGACAGTAACCGGAACCACTCCCGGTGATGATCGTAGTTTGAGGATTTCATGTATTCACCGTGTGTTAATGCTTTGTTCCCATTCTCTATTAAAAGGAGGCCTTAATATCCCTTAGTTTCCAATATGGACCCCACTGCCACGGGAGGGTTGGACAAAAGATGTCATGCAAGTTCTTTTCATAAGCAAGTATGACTATTTACGGAATACATGCCTACATTATATTTATGAACTGGAGCTAGTGTCGTATCGCCCTAGGTTATGACTATCACATGATGAATATCATCCAACAAATTGCTGATACAATGCCTACGAATTTATCCTATATTAATCTTGCTAAGTTACTACTACTATCGTTACGGTTGCACTTGTTACAAAACTACTACTATCACTGTTACCGTTACAATTGTTGCTGCCACTACTATCAAAACTATCATATTACTGTGCTACTAATCACTGTGCTGTAGATAATTAATCTCCAGGTGTGCTTGAATTGACAACTCAGCTGCTAATACTTACAAATATTCTTTGGCTCCCCTTGTGTCGAATCTATAAATTTGGTTGAATACTCTACCCTCAAAAACTGTTATGATCCCCTATACTTGTGGGTTATCAAGAACTTTTTCTGGCACCGTTGCCGGGGAGCATAGCTATATTTGTTGAGTCACTTGGAATTATTATCAATCTATAACTATGAAGAATCTAAAGGATGCTAAGACTAAGATTTTCCCTCTAAGACGAGGGGAGGTAAGGAACTGCCATCCAGTTCTGCTTTGGATTCACCTTCTGTTATAAGTAAACTTGCAACACCACCACATGCTATTACTCCTAATATGTCGCAAGTTATTGATGAAGCTACTTCCGCTATGAATGATACTTATGATGATGCTAGTACCTTGCATGATGATGATGTGCCACTTGGTGACTTTCTTGATGAACAAATTACTAGAGTAGGACAACATGATGTTGTTGAATCTGATGATGAGCTTGAAACCTAAATTTTGAAACGCCTGCTAGAACTACCCTTCTTAGATATGAGTTGCCTAAGATACCCGAAGGTTATGTTATGCGTCAGGAAACAACTAGAGATATTCTTGCTTGTAATGATAGAGATGATCTAGAGAAATTATTGTGCAAGTATAGAGAAAAGTCTCTGGATGCTAGAATGAAATATGATCCTAAGTTTGCTACCTCACCTATCTTTATTGATGATAAGGATTATGAATTCTCTGTTGACCCAGAGTTAATCACTTTGGTTGAATGTGATCCTTTCCATGATCATGAAACTGAAACTGTTGTGGCACATCTCACTAAGTTAAATGACATAGCCACCCTTTTTACTCATGATGAGAAAACCCGTTACTACTATATTCTCAAATTATTTATGTTCTCATTACAGGGTGATGCTAAAGCTTGGTACAATACTCTTACTCCTGGTTGTGCGCATAGTCCCCATGATATGATTTATTACTTCTCTAAAAAATATTTTCCTGCTCATAAGAAACAAGCTGCCTTACAGGAAATATTTTACTTTGTGCAAATCAAAGAAGAAAGTCTCCCACAAGCTTGGGGGAGGCTTTTCCAGTTACTTAATGCTTTGCCTGATCATCCTCTTAAGAAAAATAAAATACTCGATATCTTCTATAATGGATTGACCGATGCTTCTAGGGATTTCCTAGATAGTTGTGCTGGTTGTATTTTCAGGGAACGAACTATTGGACAAGCTGAAGAATTATTGAATAACATATTGAAAAATTATGATGATTGGACTCTTCCTAAACCACCACCTAAGCCCACTCAAAGAAGAGGGGTATATTATATCTCGGTCCTGAAGATATGCAAGATGCAAAGAAATCTATGAAGGAAAATGTATTAAAGCTGAGGATGTCAAAAATTGACCTCCTATCAAAGTAATACATGGGCTTAATGCACCACCACTGTCTAAGGTGGTAGAGGTAAATTCTCTAATGAACTTCAATGACAATGATAATACTCACAATATGTACCCTAGTCAATGCATTCATGAGTTTGAAAATTACATTAGGAAACAAGATCACTTGAATGCAAATGTAATGTAACAATTGAAATATAATTTTGATATGATTGCTCGCTTGAGTGACTTGTTATTTAGAATTTCAAATGATGTTAGAGGTGTAGGAAAACATGCCTCTACGGTACAAACCCAGCTCTAACAAGATGCTAAATCTCAAAGAGAATTACTTGATGAAACGAATAACAACATACGTGACTTTGCTGATAGAGTTGCAACTAGAGGAGAAAAAATGACTCAGGAACCACTTTATCCCGAGGGACACCCAAAAAAAATTGAACAAGATTCACAAAGAAACAACACCACTACACTTAGTCCCTCTAAAAAGAAAAAGAAAAAGAAAAGGAAAAATGATAAGACTTTGCATGCTACTAGTGAACCTGAGGTAGAAAAACCTCCTGGCAATGATAATGATGTTTCTATCTCTGATGCTGAAACTCAATCTGGTAATGAACATCCACCTAGTGATAATGAAAAAGATAATGCTGAGGTTCATGAAGATACTCAACCAAATAATGAAAGAGAACCAGATAATGATGTTGAGATAGAACCACTAGTTGATCTTGATAACCCACAACCTAAGAATAAAAGATATGATAAACAATACTTTGTAGCTAGGAAACACGGTAAAGAAAGAGAACCACAGGTTCAAAAACCTATGCCCTTTCCATATCAGCCAACTAAAAAGAAAGATGATGAAGAAGTTGAACGCTTTGCTGAAATGCTGAGGCCAGTCTTTTTGCGTACTCGCTTGACTGATATCTTGAAAATGCCTCCTTATGCAAGTACATGAAAGACATCATCACCAATAAGAGAAAAATAACAGAAGCTGAAATCTCCACCATGCTTGCTAATTATACTTTTAAGAATGGAGTACCTAACAAACTTGGAGACCCAGGAATACCAACTATACCTTGCTCCATAAAAAAGAATTATGTGAAAACTGCTTTATGTGATTTAGGAGCTGGTGTTAGTGTTATGCCTTTCTCCTTATATAAAAGACTTGATTTGAATAAGCTCACACCTACTAAAATATCTTTGCAAATGGTTGATAAATCAACTGCCATCCCTATCGGTATCTGTGAGGATGT
Organism: Secale cereale; assembly: GCA_902687465.1. Lineage (NCBI taxonomy): Eukaryota > Viridiplantae > Streptophyta > Magnoliopsida > Poales > Poaceae > Secale > Secale cereale. The sequence continues at coordinate 96,828,321 of LR738710.1, read as the reverse complement.
GCCCGTTGTTGTTGCTAATGTTACTATTTTGACTGACTTTGTTATACTTGAGATGCCTAAGGACGACAACATGTCGATTATCCTTGGTAGAACCTTCTTGAATTTTGTAGGGGCTGTGATACATCTCCAACGTATCTATAATTTTTTATTGTTCCATGCTATTATATTATCATTCTAGGATGTTTTATGGGCTTTTATATACACTTTTATATGATTTTTTGGACTAACCTATTAACCCAGAGCCCAGTGCTAGTTGTTGTTTTCCCTTGTTTTTGAGTATCGCAGAAAAGGAGTACCAAACGGAGCCCAATTGACGTGAAACTCAGCGGAGGCTGTTTTTGGACAAGAAGAAGCCCAGGAAGTACCGGAGGAGGACCCGAAGGTTCCCGCGCTACCCACGAGGGTAGGGGGCGCCCCCTGAGCGCGCCCCCTGCCTCGTGGACAGCCCGGAGACCCCCTTTATGTGTCCCCGACTCCAACACCTCTTATATATACAGAAACCTCCAGAAAATAACCTAGATCGGGAGTTTCGCCACTGAATGCCTCTGTTGCCACCGAAAACCAATCTAGACCCATTCTGGCACCCTACCGGAGGGGGAATCCCTCTCTAGTGGCCATCTTCATCATCCCGGCGCTTTCCATGACGAGGGGGGAGTAGTTCACCCTTGAGGCTGGGGGTATGTATCAGTAGCTATGTGTTTGATATCTCTCTCTCTCTCTCTCTCTCTCTCTCTCTCTCTCTCGTGTTCTTGAGATGGCACGATCTTGATGTATCACGAGCTTTGCTATTATAGTTGGATCTTATGATGTTTCTCCCCCTCTACTTTCTTGTGATGAACTGAGTTTTCCCTTTGAAGTTATCTTATCGGATTGAGTTTTAAGGATTTGAGAACACTTGATGTATGTCTTGCATGTGCTTATCTATGGTGACAATGGGATATCACGTGATCTACTTGATGTATGTTTTGGTGATGAACTTGCGGGTTCAGTGACCTTGTGAACTTATGCATAGGGGCTGGCACACGTTTTCATCTTGACTCTCCGATAGAAACTTTGGGGCACTCTTTGAAGTTCTTTGTGTTGGTAGAATAGATGAATATGAGATTCTGTGATGCATATCGTATAATCATGCCCACGGATAGTTGAGGTGACAATGGAGTATCTAGGTGACATTAGGGTTTTGTTTGATTTGTATCTTAAGGTGTTATTCTAGTACAAACTCTTGAATAGATCGATCAGAAAGAATAACTTTGAGGTGGTTTCGTACCGTACAATAACCTCTTTGTTTGTTCTCCGCTATTAGTGACTTTGGAGTGACTCTTTGTTGCATGTTGAGGGATAGTTATATGATGCATTTATGCTATTATTGTTGAGAGAACTTGCACTAGTGAAAGTATGAACCCTAGGCCTTGTTTCAAAGCATTGCATTTCCATTTATGCTCACTTTTGTCATAAGTTACCTTGCTGTTTTTATATTTTCAGATTACAAAAACTTGTATCTACCATTCATATTGCATTTGTATCACCATCTCTTCGCCGAACTAGTGCACCTATACAATTTACCATTGTATTGGGTGTGTTGGGGACACAAAAGACTCTTTGTTATTTGGTTGCAGGGTTGTTTGACAGAGACCATCTTCATCCTATGCCTCCCACGGATTGATAAACCTTATGTCATCCACTTGAGGGAAATTTGCTACTGTCCTACAAACCTCTTCACTTGGAGGCCCAACAACGTCTACAAGAAGAAGGTTGCATAGTAGACATCAAGCTCTTTTCTGGCGCCGTTGCCGGGGAGGTGAGTGCTTGAAGGTATATCTTTAGATCTTGCAATCAAATCTTTTTGTTTTTTGTTTTATCACTAGTTTAGTTTATAAAAGAAAACTATAAAAAATGGAATTAAGGTTGCCTCATATGCTTCATCTTTTTAATATCTTTCGTGAAAATGATGGGAAGGAAAATTGTGCCAAGGTGTTAGAAGAAGAATTACATAGAATGCTTGGCATAAAATATGTGAATGATGAGCATGATTGCAATGTTGTTAGTATGAATTCTTTGAATACCCATGATGCTAATGATATGCAAAGCCACAAGCTTGGGGATGCTATATTTGATGAAGATGATATGTTTAGTCCCCCATGTTTCGATGAGCAAATTTATTATGATGAAAGCATGCCTCCTATTTATGATGATTATTGTGATGACACGTATGCTATAAAGAATAAAGATAACCATGAAACTTGTCATCATGATTTTAATTTTCAATTGGATTATGCTTCACATGATAGTTATTTTGTTGAATTTGCTCCTCCCACTACTATGAATGATAAGAATTTTGCTTATGATGGGAGTAGTAAAATTTCTATGCAAGTAGATCATGAACAGAATGTTTTATGTGCTGGTTATATGGTTGAATTCATTCATGATGCTACTTAAAATTATTATGAGAAAGGATCATATGCTTCTACATATTGCAATAATATCAAGTTTCCTCTCTATATGTTGAAAGTTTTGAAGCTATGCTTGTTTTCCTTTCCAATGCTAGTTGATTCACGTTCCCATAAGTTGTTTGCTCACAAAATCCGTATGCATAGGAAGTGGGTTAGACTTAAATGTGTTAGTCATATTCTTCATGATGCTCTCTTTATGTTTCGATTCTTACCTTTTATGCGAGCATCATTGAAATCATTGTGCCTAGCTAGGGGCGTTAAACGATAGCGCTTGTTGGGAGACAACCCAATTTTATTTTATTTGCTTTTGCTTCTGTTTAGGAATAAATATTGCATCTAGCTTCTGTTTAGATGTGGTTTTGTGTTTTAGTTAGTGTTTGTGCCAACTAGAACCTTTGGGAAGACTTGTGTGAAGTTTATGCGATCATGCTGTAAAAAACATAAACTTTAGCGCTCACGAGATTAGCTACCATTTTTTTACAGGGGAGTGCTTTTTAGTTGATTATTTCTGTAGATGATTAATAGACAAATTCCTCACGTCCACCAATTTATTTCAGAACTTTTAGAGTTACATAAGTATTCAAAAGTTATAGATTGCTACAGACTATTCTGTTTTTGACAGATTCTGTTTTCTTTGTGTTGTTTGCTTATTTTGATGAATCTATGAGTAGTATCGAAGGGTATGAACCATAGAGAAGTTTAAATATAGTAGACGTTACACCATATGGATTTAGAATGAGTTCACAACGGTACCTAAGTGGTGGTTTTATTTCCTTATACTAACGGAGCTTACGAGTTTTCTGTTGAGTTTTGTGTTGTGAAGTTTTCAAGTTTTGGGTAAAGATTCGATGGACTATGGAATAAGGAGCGGCAAGAGCCTAAGCTTGGGGATGCCCAAGGCACCACAAGGTAAAATTCAAGGACAACCAAAAGCCTAATCTTGGGGATACCCCGGGAAGGCATCCCCTCTTTCGTCTTAGTCTATCGGTAACTTTACTTAAGGCTATATTTTTATTCACCACATGATATGTGTTTTGCTTGGAGCATCAATTTATTTTATTTTATTTTGCTTGCTATTTGAATAATATCCCGAGATATGAAATTCTTAAATGTTAGAAAGTCTTCACATAGTTACATAATTATTCAACTACTCATTGATCTTCACTTATATCTTTCGAAGTAGTTTGTCTTTTGCTCTAGTGCTTCACTTATATCTTTTTAGAGCACGGCAGTGGATTTATTTTAAAGAAATAGATGAACTCTCATGCTTCACTTATATTATTTTGAGGGTCTTTTAGAACAGCATGGTAATTTGCTTAGGTTATGAAACTAGTCCTAATATGATAGGCATCCAAGATGAGTATAGTAAAAACTTTCATACAAGTGCATTGAATATTATGAGAAGTTTGATACTTGATGATTTTTTTTGAGATATGAGGATGGTGATATTAGAGTCATGCTAGTGGAGTAATTCTGAATTTGAGAAACACTTGTGTTAAATTTTGTGATTCCCGTAGCATGCACGTATGGTGAACCGTTATGTGATGAAGTTGGAGCATGATTAATGTATTGAGTGTCACCCTTTGTGTGGAGGTCGGGATCGCGCGATGGTTAACTCCTACCAACCCTTCCCCTAGGAGCATGCGTTGAATACTTTGTTTTGATAACTCGTAGATTTTTGCAATAACTATATGAGTTCTTTATGACTAATGTTGAGTCCATGGATTATACGCACTCTCACCCTTCCACCATTGCTAGCCTCTCTTGTACCGCGCAACTTTCGCTAGTACCATACACCCACCATACCTACCTATCATGGCATTTCCATAGCCATTCCGAGATATATTGCCATGCAACTTTCCACTGTTTCGTTCATATGACACGCTTCATCATTATCATTCATATAGAGTCATATTTTGTTCTAGCTTTGAGTTGTAAGTAAATAAAAGTGTAATGATCATCATTATTAGAGCATTGTCCCAGTGAGGAAAGGATAATGGAGACTATGATTCCCCCACATGTCAGGATGAGACTCCAGACGAAAAAGAAAAAAAAGGGGAGAAAAGGCCAAAAAGAAAAAAAAAGAAAAAAAAAGAGAGAAAAAGAGAGACGGGGCAATGCTACTATCCTTTTTCCACACTTGTGCTTCAAAGTAGCACCATGATCTTCATGATAGAGAGTCTCTTGTTTTGTCACTTTCATATGCTAGTGGGAATTTTCATTATAGATCTTGGCTTGTATATCCCAATGATGGGCTTCCTCAAACGCCTTAGGTCTTCGTGAGCAAGCAAGTTGGATGCACACCCACTTAGTTTCTTTTGTTCAGCTTTCATACACTTATAGCTCTAGTGCATCCATTGCATGGCAATCCCTACTCACTCACATTAATATCTATTGATGGGCATCTCCATAGCTCATCGATACGCCTAGTTGATGTGAGACTATCTTCCTCTTTTGTCTTCTCCACAACTACCAGTTTATTCCACAGAGTGTTATATCCATGGCTCACGCTCATGTATTGCGTGAAAGTTGAAAGGTTGGAAAAAATTGAAGTATGAAAAAAATTGTTTGGCTGAAACCGGGGTTGTGCATGATTTAAATATTTTGTGTGATGAAGATAGAGCATAGCCAGACTATATGACTTTGTAGGGATAACTTTCTTTGGCCATGTTATTTTGAGAAGACATGATTGCTTTGTTAGTATGCTTGAAGTATTATATTCTTATGTCAATATAGACTTTTGTCTTGAATCTTTCGGATCTGAACATTCATGCCACAATAAAGAAAATTACATTGAGATTTATGTTGGTTAGCATTCCACATCAAAAATTCTGTTTTTATCATTTACCTACTCGAGGACGAGCATGAATTAAGCTTGGGGATGCTTGATACGTTTCCAACGTATCTATAATTTTTTATTGTTCCATGCTATTATATTATCCTTCTAGGATGTTTTATGGGCTTTTATATACACTTTTATATGATTTTTGGGACTAACCTATTAACCCAGAGCCCAGTGCCAGTTGCTATTTTCCCCTTGTTTTTGAGTATCGCAGAATAGGAGTACCAAACGGAGCCCAATTGACCTGAAACTCAGTGAAGCCTGTTTTTGGACCAGAAGAAGCCCAGGAAGTACCGGAGGAGGACTAGAAGGTTCCCGGGCTGCCCACGAGGGTAGCCCCCCCGATCAGGCCCCCCTGGCTCGTGGACAGCCCGAAGACCCCTTTGCGTGTCCCCGACTCCAACACCTCTTATATATACAGAAACCTCCAGAAAATAACCTAGATCGGGAGTTCCGCCGCCGAAAGCCTCTGTTGCCATCAAAAACAAATCTAGACCCATTCTGGCACCCTGCCGAAGGGGGAATCCCTCTCCGGTGGCCATCTTCATCATCCCGACGCTCTCCATGATGAGGGGGGAGTAGTTCACCGTCGGGGCTGAGGGTATGTTTCAGTAGCTATGTGTTTGATCCCTCTCTCTCTCGTTTTCTTGAGATGGCACGATCTTGATGTATCGCGAGCTTTGCTATTATAGTTGGATCTTATGATGTTTCTCCCCCTCTACTCTCTTGTGATGAATTGAGTTTTCCCTTTCAAGTTATCTTATCGGATTGAGTCTTTAAGGATTTGAGAACACTTGATGTATGTCTAGCATGTGCTTATCTGTGGTGATAATGGGATATCACGTGATCTACTTGATGTATGTTTTGGTGATCAACTTGCGGGTTCAGTGATCTTGTGAACTTATGCATAGAGGTTGTCACATGTTTTCGTCTTGACTCTCCAGTAGAAACTTTGGGGCACTCTTTGAAGTTCTTTGTGTTTGTTGAATAGATGAATCTGAGATTGTGTGATGCATATCGTATAATCATGCCCACGGATACTTGAGGTGAGAATGTAGTATCTAGGTGACATTAGGGTTTTGGTTGATTTGTATCTTATGGTGTTATTCTAGTATGAACTCTTGAATAGATCGATCAGAAAGAATAACTTTGAGGTGGTTTTGTACCCTACAATAATCTCTTCATTTGTTCTCCTCTATTAATGACTTTGGAGTGACTCTTTGTTGCATGTTGAGGGATAGTTATATGATCCAGTGATGTTATTATTGTTGAGAGAACTTGCACTAGTGAAAGTATGAACCCTAGGCCTTGTTTCAAAGCATTGCATTACCATTTATGCTCACTTCTATCATTAGTTACCTTGATGTTTTTATATTTTCAGATTACAAAAACGTATATCTACCATTCATATTGCACTTGTATCACCATCTCTTCGCCGAACTAGTGCACCTATACAATTTACCATTGTATTGGATGTGTTGGGGACACAAGAGACTCTTTGTTATTTGGTTGCAGGGTTGGTTGACACAGACCATCTCTATCCTACGCCTCCCACGGATTGATAAACCTTAGGTCATCCACTTGAGGGAAATTTGCTACTGTCCTACAAACCTCTTCACTTGGAAGCCCAACAACGTCTACAAGAAGAAGATTGTGTAGTAGACATCAGGTTGTTATTGATTGCAATAAAAGCAAGGTCACTTTTCATATCAATGGTAATGAGCATACAATCCACTTTCCAAAGAAACAATTCCAAGTGAATGGTGTTCATGTTATTGAAAAATCTCCGACAATCACTATTGGAAGTTTTCAAATACCTCTACATTTTGTTAAAAAGAAATATGAAATGCTTATTGTTGGGGACTTTCATATCCCCGTTGAGGTAACTTAGTGATTTACGAAAGTTCTTCGGTTTCATGCTAATCGAAAGTGGTTGTTAATAAGACTTGATCAACCTTATTAATGCATCATTTTTGAGCGGTATGAAGTTGATGAATTTACTAAGCACTACCTTATGTCCCAATCTTTTGTTTTCGGTTTTTATTAGGTGAATAGGTGATTTTCATAAATTCACCACTGAGGAAATTTGTGACAGCATGGATTTTGCCCTTTTCTTTTTCTTTTAATTTTCTTGGATTTCTTGATTTGATTTGCTTTTCAGTGGCTATGTGGTTCTCAAACTTGGGAAGATCATGTCTTCCTAGGTTTTATAGTGGCTTGCCATCCTCCTCATCATCCCATGATCCTGTCATTTCCATCCTTGACCTAACCCAATATTCTTTTTCCAAGGAATATTCCTTTTCTATTAAAGGAATAATTATTTTACCCTAGGTTGTGAAGCAACCTATATCTATGTCATTCTAAAAATTCCCAAATAATTCTCATAAATTGTTTGGTTCATATATTGCTCAAATATGGCAAAACATTTCATTGCCATGTTCAAAAATAATCCTCCAATAATCATTTTTCTATTCTGCCCTAAATGGCACATTGTGAAGCAAGTGCTATTTATATTTTCCCAATTGTCTCCAAACTTTTTGGACATCTTCTCCTGTCCATATAATTTCCTTGTGCCAAATTTCAACTTCACATGCCTATTAATTATTTTTCAGCAATTTTCCAAAGTTTCTGCGCATAAAGGAACTTTGTGAAGGAAGTATATTCTAGCCATGTCCAAATGAGTTGAAACTTTGTCACATCCTTCATTTGACCAAATCATGATTCTCTACGAAATTTGAGATTATGGAGATCATCTATGTGAGCTCAGCTCCAAATCTTGGTTTCTCGTCAAATTTTCACTTTGTGAAGCAACTATATTTTATATTGCTTCATTTGAGCTGCAAATTTACCAGGAAATTGTTACATCTATATATACTCCCTCTACCAGGTTTTGGCTCAATCCACTTAGCCATTTACCCTCAGTAAATTTTCCTAGTTTCTGGTTAGAATGGAGCTTTGTGAAGCAAGTGCCACTTTAGTAATTCCAAATGGCATGCAATTTTTACAGCAGCTCCATATGGTCTAATAACCCCACTCCACCAAATTTCAGTTCATGACACTTAAGTATGTGAGTGCAACATCATAGTGCCCTAATCTGGCCAGTTTTGCACTTTCTACAACAAGTATCTTCTAAACTCCTCCTCTTAGTCTTATTTTTGGTTATCAACATCACCTTAGTGTGAGATCATCACCAGACAAATTATTTACTGCGTTACCAAGCTGGTGTCCCAACTGCAGAGCACAAACACTTGGTTGTTGGTCTGTTTTGCGGCCATCTGCAAATCACTTCATTACCCCTGGACCAAATTATTTCTTCTGTTATACTAAGGGCAATAAGGACTATCCACAGGACATGGTTGGCCACGCCAAAGAGCGCTGCTCGCCCCAGTGCCGGTGGTGATCACGCTTGCGTCATGTAGATTGCAAGCTCTGGATCGATCCGACCATTGTGCTCGTCTCCTTCCTCCTCGTCTCGACGTCCCTCCGTGTCCTGGAGCTCTCCCGTGCTCGACTGCATGGTCCTGCGTCGCTCCTTCGTCGTCGTTCGCCATAAATGCGTCGCAAAGGCCATGCTCGTGCCGCGCCCAGCCACTGTCCACCATTAGAGCACTGCTCGAGCTCGCTAGCGATGCTCTAGAGCCCTCCCCTCGGCTATATAAGGAGTTCCCGAGTCCTCCCGCACCTCACCAGTTCCTCCCTCGCCTCATTTTCCCACCAGAGCCCTCGCCCCCCTCTTCTTTTTGCCAGAGATCACCATGGCCGCCTCGGCCTCTACTTGTTTCCATCCACCTTAGACCTCCTATACTCCTCTAGCCACCTCCGTCGTATTCTACCCGCTCCCGTGCACCTCCCCCAGCTCTTCATTTTGCCCGGAGTCCTTCTGGCCGCATGCTCCATGTCCGGCCGCCGCCTCCTCCTCTCGGCCACATCATCGTTCGGCCACCTCGAGCCCCTCCCACCTTCCCCGACCGCACCACCATCCTCCCCGTGATCCGCAACAGCTCCCGACCCCTGAGCCCTCGCCGGAGTAGCCCTGGTCGCCGACAACAACCACCAACCGCCGCCCCTGTACCTATTCTGGCGATGCCCGTCGCCGCTTCCCCGGTCCTCCCTGGCGTCCCTTTCGCCTCTGAATGGATCCGCCTTGGGCTCCCGCACCCACCGGTGGTCGTAGCTCGGCCGGAGATAGCCTGAGCCGGCCGGCCCGCCCCGGCGCCCATCTCCTCTATTCTCCTCCTCTGCCCCGTTTGGGACAGGAGCGGGGAGGAAGACGACACCGCGCCTGGCCCCCTCCCCTGCCCGTGGGCCCCTGCTGTAAGTCTCTCCCACTCCGGGCCCATCCGACTTAAGTTGAAGTGGTTTCATGTCTGTACGTTTTCTTTTTATGAAAGCGTAGTCCAATCCTTCTTCTGCTGAAAATTTGTTTTTCTAGTTCTGAAAGCGTATTTCTGATTTTGCGCTTCTGTCTTATCCACTCAGGGACCCGACTATGAATATAATTTTTGCAGATTGCTCCTTGAGCTTCTACCCTTCATATCTTCGCTACCGTAGCTCCGAATCAGGTGAAACCAACGCTCACGTCTTCGTCTCATCGAGCCCGTTCTGTTGGTATCATTTTTACCAAGTATTCCCACTCTGAAAGATGACCATTATGCCCTTGCCCTATTCTATCCCCTTCCGAGCGAGAACCGTCTTCATTCTGCGGCTTCACCGCACTTCTTCCCGGAGTCTCCGTCACCCCCAGGCGAGCCACAATAGCCACTTGCATGATAGCCATGCAGTACCCATGGTTTTCAACTTGAATATTTAATAAAAGTTTGTCTTTATCTGTCTGCTTGATTTCTACTGCTATCATTGTTTCGGTTATGCTCGTGGTTTCATGCTCACTTTCATGTTATGATCTGATCCTTCTTGTTAGCGTGTACTACTCGCTAGTAGCTTGTTCACATGTATGCTTGGTAGTAGAAGTACATGCTAGTAGTAGTAATGCTCATCTTTTGCATGTTTGTCGTCTGTTATCTAGTATCGTTGTTGTGCATGTTCTGTTGCAACTAGCTGGTTACATGCTTACTTGGTAGTATTCTTGTTATATTCTTGCATGGTATTTATTGTTGATGCTGTATGTTCTTGCATGGTATTTATTTATGATGCTAGTAGTCATGGTATGCCATGAGTAGTGTTATGCTTGTGATATTCATGCTCGTCAGTATGACATGCTCATTTGGTTAAATATTTCATTGTGGTTATGCTCGATGATTATGTAGCACCTCCATGCTTATGTTGATATCATGCTCATGCATTGTAGTTGCATCATGTTATTTTATTATGACTTAGCTTATTCCAGTCAAGTTTAACCGGATAATAATGAACTAGAACAACTGTTGGCTGAGTCATGGTGCCACCAAATCGAGCTTTTCCTAGTGCAGCCACATTTGCCTTTATGGGAGGCCCTAGCTGGGTCTATTATCATGCCTCTCGTCGGTGCCTCCACCTAGGGAAGGTTATGGGCATGCTACCCTAATCAGGTAGGCGAACATAAGCCTTGTGAGCCTGAGTTTGGTTATGTGCACATGTCCCTGTTTGGGATCCTTTTTGCCACGACGATAGCCGTTGGTGTATTTGGTAGACAGGGGGCCACCCAGGACTTAGCCCAAAGGGGAGTTGGTCGGAGCGGCCGCGAGAGTGTCATGGTGGTAGATCGGTTTTGTCGGAACGCCGTTGGTCCACCCGAATGGGAGTACGAGGCCATGGGTTATGTGGTGTGGGTAAAGTGCGCTACCTCTGCAGAGTGTGTTTTAATCTATCGATAGCCGCGTCCTCGGTCATGGGCACAAGTTCGTAGTAAGTCACACTATGGGTTAAACAGTAATAATAATAATAATAATAATAATAATAATAATAATAATAATAATAATAATAATAATAATAATAATAATAATAATAATAATGTGCTTAATAACAACCCCGGTTCGATGATGAGAAAGAGATTGGTTGTGATCGAGAGAACATCACCCTGGTATCATGGATACCGAGTTGATGGATATTTGTGATGTTGTGCGAGAATCAAGGGTAAAGGTCAAGCTCCTTGTGGTCATGTAATGATTACTACGTTATTGTTAGTACCAAGCTTGATTGGATTCTGAGATGATCGTGTGATGTCCGTGATGGTAAGTTTGTGCATGTGATGGTTACGAGGTAAACCGAGTAGAGTAAGTTGGTGCATGTGTTGGGGATCGTAGCAGAAAATCAAAAATTTTCCTACGCGTCACCAAGATCTATCTATGGAGTAATCTAGCAACGAGCATAAAGGAGAGTGGATCTACATACCCGTGTAGATCGCGATGCGGAAGCGTTACAAGAACGCGGATGAAGTAGTCGTACTCGCTGCGATTCAGATCGCGGTTGATTCCGATCTAAGCGCCGAACAACGGCGCCTCCGCGTTCAACCCACGTGCAGCCCGGTGACGTCTCCCATGCCTTGATCCAGCAAGGAGAGAGGGAGAGGTTGGGGAAGACTCCATCCAACAGCAGCACGACGGCGTGGTGGTGGTGGAGGAGCGCGGGACTCCAGCAGGGCTTCGCCAAGCACTGCAAGAGACGAGGAGGGAGAGGGGTAGGGCTGCGCCAAGAGGGAGACGTTCTCATGTCTCTAGCAGCCCCAAAACCCCCACTATATATAGGGGAAGGGGAGGGGCTGCGCCCCCATCTAGGGTTCCCTCCCTAGGGGTGGCGGCAGCCCCCAAACCCATCTAGGGTGCGGCCAAGGGGGGGGGGGAGAGAGGGGGCGCCCTAGGGTGGGCCTTAAGGCCCATCTGGACCTAGGGTTTGCCCCCCTCCACTCTCCATGCGCCTTGGGACTTGGTGGGGGGGCGCACCAGCCTCCTTGGGGCTGGTCCCATCCCACACTTAGCCCACGCAGCCTTCTGGGGCTGGTGGCCCCACCTGGTGGACCCCCGGGACCCTCCCGGTGGTCCCGGTACATTACCGATAGCACCCGGAACTTTTCCGGTGACCAAAACGGGACTTCCCATATATGAATCTTTACCTCCGGACCATTCCGGAACTCCTCGTGACGTCCGGGATCTCATCCGGGACTCCGAACAACATTCGGTAACCGCGTACATACTTTCCCTATAACCCTAGCGTCATCGAACCTTAAGTGTGTAGACCCTACGGGCTCGGGAACCATGTAGTCATGACCGAGACAACTCTCCGGCCAATAACCAACAGCGGGATCTGGATACCCATGTTGGCTCCCACATGTTCCACGATGATCTCATCGGATGAACCACGATGTCAAGGATTCAATCAATCCCGTATACGATTCCCTTTGTCTATCGGTATAGCACTTGCCCGAGATTCGATCGTCGGTATACCGATACCTTGCTCAATCTCGTTACCGGCAAGTCTCTTTACTCGTTCCGTAACACATCATCCCGTGATCAACTCCTTGATCACATATTGTGCACATTATGATGATGTCCTACCGAGTGGGCCCAGAGATACCTCTCCGTCATACGGAGTGACAAATCCCAGTCTCGATTCGTGCCAACCCAACAGACACTTTCGGAGATACCTGTAATGGACCTTTATAGCCACCCAGTTACGTTGTGACGTTTGGTACACCCAAAGCATTCCTACGGTATCCGGGAGTTGCACAATCTCATGGTCTAAGGAAAATATACTTGACATATAGAAAAGCTTTAGCATACGAACTACACGATCTGTGCTAGGCTTAGGATTGGGTCTTGTCCATCACATCATTCTCCTAATGATGTGATCCCGTTATCAACGACATCCAATGTCCATGGTTAGGAAACCGTAACCATCTATTGATCAACGAGCTAGTCGTCTAGAGGCTCACTAGGGACATGGTGTTTGTCTATGTATCCACACATGTATCTGAGTTTCCTATCAATACAATTTTAGCATGGATAATAAACAATTATCATGAACAAGGAAATATAATAATAACCAATTTATTATTGCCTCTAGGGCATATTTCCAACAGTCTCCCACTTTCACTAGAGTCAATAATCTACATCGCCATGTGATTAACACTCACAGGTCACATCGCTATGTGACCAACATCCAAAGAGTTTACTAGAGTCAGTAATCTAGTTCACATCAATATGTGATTAACACTCAATGAGTTCTGGGTTTGATCATGTTATGCTTGTGAGAGAGGTTGTAGTCAACGGGTCTGTAACATTCAGATCCCTATGTACTTCGCAAAACTTTATGTCATATCGTAGATGCTGCTACCACGTTCCACTTGGAGCTATTCCAAACTGTTGCTCCATCATACGTATCCGGTATCTCCACTTAGAGTTATCCGGATAGGTGTTAAGCTTGTATCGACGTAACTCTTTACGTCAAACTCTTTATCACCTCCATAACCGAGAAACATTTCCTTATTCCTCTAAGGATAATTTTGACCACTATCTAGTGACCCACTCCTGGATCACCTTTGTACCCTCTTGCCAGACATGTGGCAAGGCACACATCAGGTGCGGTACTCATCATGGCATACCGTATAGAGCCTATGACAAAAGCATAGGGGACGACCTTCGTCCTTCCTCTTCCTTCTGCCGTGGTCAAGTTTTGAGTCTTACTCAACTTCACACCTTACAACTCAGGTAAGAATTCCTTCTTTAACTGACCTATTTTGAACTCCTTCAAAAAACATGTCAAAGGTGTGTGTTCCTTTTGAAAGTATCATCAGGCGTCTTGATCTATCTCTATAGATCTTGATGCCCAATTATGTAAGCAGCTTTATCCAGGTCTTCCTTTGAAAAACTCCTTTCAAACAACCCTTTACGCTTTCCAGAAATTCAACATCATTTCGGATCAACCATATGTCATTCACATATACTTATCAGAAATGTTGTAGTGCTCCCACTCACTTTATTGCAAATACAAGTTTCTAACAAACTTTGTATACCCAAAAACTTTGATCACTCCATCAAAGCATATATTCCGACTCCGAGATGCTTGCTCTAGTCCATAGAAGGATCGCTGGAGCTAGCATATCTTTTAGCATCCTTAGGATCGACAAAACCTTTCTGATTGTATCATATACAACCTTTCCTTACGAAAACTGGTAAGGAAACTTGTTTTGTCATCCATCTGCCAGATTTCATAAATGCAGCTAATGCTAACATGATTCCGACGGACTTAAGCATCGCTACGGGTGAGAAAATCTCATCGTAGTCAACTCCTTGAACTTGTGAAAAACTCTTCGCCACAAGTCGAGCTTCATAGACGGTGACATTACCGTCCACGTCCGTCTTAGTCTTAAAGATCCATTTGTCTCAATGGCTTGCCGATCATAGGGCAAGTCCACCAAAGTCCATACTTTGTTTTGATACATGGATCCTATCTCGGATTTATCGGCTTCTAACCATTTGTCGGAATATGGGCCCACCATCGCTTCTCCATAGTTTGTAGGTTCATTGTTGTCCAACAACATGACATCTAAGACAGGATCACCGTACCACTCAGGAGTAGTACTTATCCTTGTCGACCTACGAGGTTTGATAGCAACTTGATCCGAAACTTCATGATCACTATCATTAGTTTCCTCTTCAACAGTCGTAGGTTCCACAGAAACATCTTTCTGTGTTGCACTACTCTCCGGTTGAAGTGAGGGTTCGACAACCTCATCAAGTTCTATCTTCCTCCCACTCAAATCTTTCGAGAGAAACTCCTTCTCGAGAAAGGACCCGTTCTAAGCGACAAACATTTTTGTCCTTGGATCTGAGATAGAAGGTATACCCAACCGTTACCAGTGGGTATCCCATGAAGATGTATTTGTCCGCTTTGGGTTCGAGCTTTTTCCGGCTGAAGCCGTAAGCATCGCAGCCCCAAACATTGAGAAACGACAACTTTGGTTTCTTGCCAAACCTTAGTTCATACGGCGTTGTCTCAACGGACTTTAGATGGTGCCCTATATAAAGTGAATGCAGCTATCTCTAATGCATAACCTCAAAACAATAGCGGTAGATCGGTAAGATACATCATAGATCGCACCATATCTCATAAGGTTCGATTACGATGTCCGGACACACCATTACGCTGTGGTGTTCCAGGGGGCTTCAACTGCAAAACAATTCCACAATGTCTTAAGTGATTGCCAAACTCATAATTCAGATAATATCCCCTTGATCAGATCGTAGGAACATGATCTTCTTGTTATGATGATTCTTAATCTTCACTCTGAAATTTTTGAACCTTTCAAATGTTTCAGACTTTTGCTTCATTAAGTAAATATACCATATCTACTCAAATCGTCAGTGAAGATGAGAAAATAACGATATCCACCACACGCCTTAATTCTCATTGGATCACATACATCAGCATGTATGATTTCCAACAAGTCACTTGCCCGTTTCATTGTACCTGAAAACGGGATCTCAGTCATCCTGCCCATGAGGCATGGCTCGCATGTGTCAAGCGATTCAAAATCAAGTGACTCAAAACATCCATCAGCATGGAGTTTCTTCATGCATTTTATGCCAAAATGGCCTAAGCGGCAGTGCCACAAGAAAGTGGTACTATCATTATTAACTCTACATCTTTTGGCATTAATATTATCATCATGTGTATTACAATGATCGAGATTCAACAAACCATTGGGTGCATGACCATAAAGGTATTATTCATGTAAACAGAATAACCATTATTCTCTGACTTAAATGAATAACCGTATTGCAATGAACATGATCTAATCATATTCATGCTCAACGTAGACACCCGATAACATTTACACTAATCTCGAAAATAGAGGGAGTGTGCGATGGTGATCTTATCAACCTTGGAAACACTTCCAACACACATCGTCACCTCGCCCTTAGCTAGTCTCCGTTCAGTCCGTAGCTTTTGCTTCAAGTCACTAATAATAGCAACTGAACCGGTATCCAATACCCAGGTGCTACAAGGAGTACTACTAAGGTACACATCAATAACACGTATATCAAATATACTTTGTTGAAGTTGCCAGCTATCATATCTACCATGTATTTGGGGTGGTTCCGCTACCATGTGACCGTTCCCCTTACAATAGAAGCACTTAGTCTCGAGGTTTGGGTTCAACCATGGGTTCCTTCATCAGAGTGACAACAGGTTTGCCATTCATGAAGTTTCCCTTCTAGCCCTTACCCCCTTTTTGAAACCAGTGGTCTTGTTAAACCATCAACACTTGATGCTCCTTCTTGATTTCTACTTTTGCGGTACTAAGAACCGCTAATAGCACCGGGATCATCACCATCCTTTGCATGTCATAGTTCATCACGAAGTTCTAGTAGCTTGGTGATAGTGTCTAGAGAATTCTGTCAACCACTATCTCACCTGGAAGATTAACTCCCACTTGGTTCAAGTGATTTTAGCACCCAGACATTCTGAGCACATGCTCACTAGTTGAGCTATTCTCCTCCATCTTTTTGGCAAAGGAACTTGTCAGAGGTCTCATACCTCTCAACACGGGCATGAGCCTGAAATCCCAATTTCAGCTCTTAGAACATCTCATATGTTCCATGGCGTTCAAAACGTCATTGGAATCCCGATTCTAAGCCGTAAAGTATGGTGCACTAAACTATCAAGTAGTCATCAGGACGTGTCTCTCAGGTGTTCACAACATCCACAGACAACGTTGTAGGGGTTTGCACATCGAGCGGTGCATCAAAGACGTAAGCTTTCTGTGCAGCAGTGAGGACACTCCTCGGACTACGGACCCAGTCCGCATCCTTGCTTACAATATCTTTCAACTTAGTCTTTCTCTAGGATCGTATTAAACAGGGAGCTACAACGCAGTTATTGGTCTACAACATAATTTGCGAAGACAACTTAGACTATTGTTCATGACAATGAAGTTCATCTAATGAACTCCCACTCAGATAGACATCTCTCTAGTCATCTAAGTGATACATGATCCGAATCGACTAGGCCGTGTCCGATCATCACGTGAGACGGACTAGTCATCAACGGTGAACATCTTCATGTTGATCGTATCTTCTATATGACTCATGTTCGACCTTTCGGTCTTCCGTGTTCCGAGGCCATGTCTGTACATGCTAGGCTCGTCAAGTCAACCCTAAGTGTATCGCGTGTGTAAATCTGTCTTACACCCGTTGTATGCGAACGTTAGAACCTATCACACCCGATCATCACGTGGTGCTTCGGAACAACGAACCTTAGCAATGGTGCACAGTTAGGGGGAACACAATTCTTGAAATTTTAGTGAGAGATCATCTTATTCACTACCGTCGTTCTAAGCAAATAAGATGTAAAACATGATAAACATCACATGCAATCAAATAGTGACATGATACGGCCAATATCATTTTGCTCCTTTTGATCTTCATCTTTGGGGCTCCATGATCAGCATTGTTACCGGCATGACACCATGATCTCCATCATCATGATCTCCATCATCGTGTCTCCATGAAGTCGTCTCGCCAAAACATTACTTCTACTACTATGGCTAATGTTTAGCAATAAAGTAAAGTAATTACATGGCCTTATTCAGTGACACGCAGGTCATACAATAAATAAGACAACTCCTATGGCTCCTGCCGGTTGTCATTCTCATCGACATGCAAGTCGTGATTCCTATTACAAGAACATGATTAATCTCATACATCACACATATATCATTCATCACATCCTTTTGGCCATATCACATCACACGGCACATGCTGCAAGAACAAGTTAGACGTCCTCTAATTGTTGTTGCAAGTTTTTTACGTGGCTGCTATAGGTTTCTAGCAAGAACGTTTCTTACCTACGTCAAAACCACAACGTGATATGCCAATTTCTATTTACCCTTCATAAGGACCCTTTTCATCGAATCCGATCCGACTAAAGTGGGAGAGACAGACACCCGCTAGCCACCTTATGCAATTAGTGCATGTCAGTCGGTGGAACCTGTCTCACGTAAGAGTACGTGTAAGGTCGGTCCGGGCCGTTTCATCCCACGATGCCGCCGAATCAAGATAAGACTAGTAACGGCAAGAGAATTGACATGATCTACGCCCACAACTACTTTGTGTTCTACTCGTGCAAGATACTACGCATAGACCTAGCTCATGATGCCACTGTTGGGGATCGTAGCAGAAAATCAAAATTTTTCCTACGCGTCACCAAGATCTATCTATGGAGTAATCTAGCAACGAGCATAAAGGAGAGTGGATCTACATACCCTTGTAGATCGCGATGCGGAAGCGTTACAAGAACGCGGATGAAGTAGTCGTACTCGCTGCGATTCAGATCGCGGTTGATTCCGATCTAAGCGCCGAACAACGGCGCCTCCGCGTTCAACACACGTGCAGCCCGGTGACGTCTCCCATGCCTTGATCCAGCAAGGAGAGAGGGAGAGGTTGGGGAAGACTCCATCCAACAGCAGCACGACGGCGTGGTGGTGGTGGAGGAGCGCGGGACTCCAGCAGGGCTTCGCCAAGCACTGCAAGAGACGAGGAGGGAGAGGGGTAGGGCTGCGCCAAGAGGGAGACGTTCTCATGTCTCTAGCAGCCCCAAAACCCCCACTATATATAGGGGAAGGGGAGGGGCTGCGCCCCCATCTAGGGTTCCCTCCCTAGGGGTGGCGGCAGCCCCCAAACCCATCTAGGGTGCGGCCAAGGGGGGGGGGGAGAGAGAGGGGGCGCCCTAGGGTGGGCCTTAAGGCCCATCTGGACCTAGGGTTTGCCCCCCTCCACTCTCCATGCGCCTTGGGACTTGGTGGGGGGGCGCACCAGCCCCCTTGGGGCTGGTCCCCTCCCACACTTAGCCCACGCAGCCTTCTGGGGCTGGTGGCCCCACCTGGTGGACCCCCGGGACCCTCCCGGTGGTCCCGGTACATTACCGATAGCACCCGGAACTTTTCTGGTGACCAAAACGGGACTTCCCATATATGAATCTTTACCTCCGGACCATTCCGGAACTCCTCGTGACGTCCGGGATCTCATCCGGGACTCCGAACAACATTCGGTAACCGCGTACATACTTTCCCTATAACCCTAGCGTCATCGAACCTTAAGTGTGTAGACCCTACGGGCTCGGGAACCATGTAGTCATGACCGAGACAACTCTCCGGCCAATAACCAACAGCGGGATCTGGATACCCATGTTGGCTCCCACATGTTCCACGATGATCTCATCGGATGAACCACGATGTCAAGGATTCAATCAATCCCGTATACGATTCCCTTTGTCTATCGGTATAGCACTTGCCCGAGATTCGATCGTCGGTATACCGATACCTTGCTCAATCTCGTTACCGGCAAGTCTCTTTACTCGTTCCGTAACACATCATCCCGTGATCAACTCCTTGATCACATATTGTGCACATTATGATGATGTCCTACCGAGTGGGCCCAGAGATACCTCTCCGTCATACGGAGTGACAAATCCCAGTCTCGATTCGTGCCAACCCAACAGACACTTTCGGAGATACCTGTAATGCACCTTTATAGCCACCCAGTTACGTTGTGACGTTTGGTACACCCAAAGCATTCCTACGGTATCTGGGAGTTGCACAATCTCATGGTCTAAGGAAAATATACTTGACATATAGAAAAGCTTTAGCATACAAACTACACGATCTGTGCTAGGCTTAGGATTGGGTCTTGTCCATCACATCATTCTCCTAATGATGTGATCCCGTTATCAACGACATCCAATGTCCATGGTTAGGAAACCGTAACCATCTATTGATCAACGAGCTAGTCGTCTAGAGGCTCACTAGGGACATGGTGTTTGTCTATGTATCCACACATGTATCTGAGTTTCCTATCAATACAATTTTAGCATGGATAATAAACAATTATCATGAACAAGGAAATATAATAATAACCAATTTATTATTGCCTCTAGGGCATATTTCCAACAGTCTCCCACTTGCACTAGAGTCAATAATCTACATCGCCATGTGATTAACACTCACAGGTCACATCGCTATGTGACCAACGTCCAAAGAGTTTACTAGAGTCAGTAATCTAGTTCACATCAATATGTGATTAACACTCAATGAGTTCTGGGTTTGATCATGTTATGCTTGTGAGAGAGGTTGTAGTCAACGGGTCTGTAACATTCAGATCCCTATGTACTTCGCAAAACTTTATGTCATATCGTAGATGCTGCTACCACGTTCCACTTGGAGCTATTCCAAACTGTTGCTCCATCATACGTATCCGGTATCTCCACTTAGAGTTATCCGGATAGGTGTTAAGCTTGTATCGACGTAACTCTTTACGTCAAACTCTTTATCACCTCCATAACCGAGAAACATTTCCTTATTCCTCTAAGGATAATTTTGACCACTATCTAGTGACCCACTCCTGGATCACCTTTGTACCCTCTTGCCAGACATGTGGCAAGGCACACATCAGGTGCGGTACTCATCATGGCATACCGTATAGAGCCTATGACAAAAGCATAGGGGACGACCTTCGTCCTTCCTCTTCCTTCTGCCGTGGTCAAGTTTTGAGTCTTACTCAACTTCACACCTTACAACTCAGGTAAGAATTCCTTCTTTAACTGACCTATTTTGAACTCCTTCAAAAAACATGTCAAAGGTGTGTGTTCCTTTTGAAAGTATCATCAGGCGTCTTGATCTATCTCTATAGATCTTGATGCCCAATTATGTAAGCAGCTTTATCCAGGTCTTCCTTTGAAAAACTCCTTTCAAACAACCCTTTACGCTTTCCAGAAATTCAACATCATTTCGGATCAACCATATGTCATTCACATATACTTATCAGAAATGTTGTAGTGCTCCCACTCACTTTATTGCAAATACAAGTTTCTAACAAACTTTGTATACCCAAAAACTTTGATCACTCCATCAAAGCATATATTCCGACTCCGAGATGCTTGCTCTAGTCCATAGAAGGATCGCTGGAGCTAGCATATCTTTTAGCATCCTTAGGATCGACAAAACCTTTCTGATTGTATCATATACAACCTTTCCTTACGAAAACTGGTAAGGAAACTTGTTTTGTCATCCATCTGCCAGATTTCATAAATGCAGCTAATGCTAACATGATTCCGACGGACTTAAGCATCGCTACGGGTGAGAAAATCTCATCGTAGTCAACTCCTTGAACTTGTGAAAAACTCTTCGCCACAAGTCGAGCTTCATAGACGGTGACATTACCGTCCACGTCCGTCTTAGTCTTAAAGATCCATTTGTCTCAATGGCTTGCCGATCATAGGGCAAGTCCACCAAAGTCCATACTTTGTTTTGATACATGGATCCTATCTCGGATTTATCGGCTTCTAACCATTTGTCGGAATATGGGCCCACCATCGCTTCTCCATAGTTTGTAGGTTCATTGTTGTCCAACAACATGACATCTAAGACAGGATCACCGTACCACTCAGGAGTAGTACTTATCCTTGTCGACCTACGAGGTTTGATAGCAACTTGATCCGAAACTTCATGATCACTATCATTAGTTTCCTCTTCAACAGTCGTAGGTTCCACAGAAACATCTTTCTGTGTTGCACTACTCTCCGGTTGAAGTGAGGGTTCGACAACCTCATCAAGTTCTATCTTCCTCCCACTCAAATCTTTCGAGAGAAACTCCTTCTCGAGAAAGGACCCGTTCTAAGCGACAAACATTTTTGTCCTTGGATCTGAGATAGAAGGTATACCCAACCGTTACCAGTGGGTATCCCATGAAGATGTATTTGTCCGCTTTGGGTTCGAGCTTTTTCCGGCTGAAGCCGTAAGCATCGCAGCCCCAAACATTGAGAAACGACAACTTTGGTTTCTTGCCAAACCTTAGTTCATACGGCGTTGTCTCAACGGACTTTAGATGGTGCCCTATATAAAGTGAATGCAGCTATCTCTAATGCATAACCTCAAAACAATAGCGGTAGATCGGTAAGATACATCATAGATCGCACCATATCTCATAAGGTTCGATTACGATGTCCGGACACACCATTACGCTGTGGTGTTCCAGGGGGCTTCAACTGCAAAACAATTCCACAATGTCTTAAGTGATTGCCAAACTCATAATTCAGATAATATCCCCTTGATCAGATCGTAGGAACATGATCTTCTTGTTATGATGATTCTTAATCTTCACTCTGAAATTTTTGAACCTTTCAAATGTTTCAGACTTTTGCTTCATTAAGTAAATATACCATATCTACTCAAATCGTCAGTGAAGATGAGAAAATAACGATATCCACCACACGCCTTAATTCTCATTGGATCACATACATCAGCATGTATGATTTCCAACAAGTCACTTGCCCGTTTCATTGTACCTGAAAACGGGATCTCAGTCATCCTGCCCATGAGGCATGGCTCGCATGTGTCAAGCGATTCAATATCAAGTGACTCAAAACATCCATCAGCATGGAGTTTCTTCATGCATTTTATGCCAAAATGGCCTAAGCGGCAGTGCCACAAGAAAGTGGTACTATCATTATTAACTCTACATCTTTTGGCATTAATATTATCATCATGTGTATTACAATGATCGAGATTCAACAAACCATTGGGTGCATGACCATAAAGGTATTATTCATGTAAACAGAATAACCATTATTCTCTTACTTAAATGAATAACCGTATTGCAATGAACATGATCTAATCATATTCATGCTCAACGTAGACACCCGATAACATTTACACTAATCTCGAAAATAGAGGGAGTGTGCGATGGTGATCTTATCAACCTTGGAAACACTTCCAACACACATCGTCACCTCGCCCTTAGCTAGTCTCCGTTCAGTCCGTAGCTTTTGCTTCAAGTCACTAATAATAGCAACTAAACCGGTATCCAATACCCAGGTGCTACAAGGAGTACTACTAAGGTACACATCAATAACACGTATATCAAATATACTTTGTTGAAGTTGCCAGCTATCATATCTACCATGTATTTGGGGTGGTTCCGCTACCATGTGACCGTTCCCCTTACAATAGAAGCACTTAGTCTCGAGGTTTGGGTTCAACCATGGGTTCCTTCATCAGAGTGACAACAGGTTTGCCATTCATGAAGTTTCCCTTCTAGCCCTTACCCCCTTTTTGAAACCAGTGGTCTTGTTAAACCATCAACACTTGATGCTCCTTCTTGATTTCTACTTTTGCGGTACTAAGAACCGCTAATAGCACCGGGATCATCACCATCCTTTGCATGTCATAGTTCATCACGAAGTTCTAGTAGCTTGGTGATAGTGTCTAGAGAATTCTGTCAACCACTATCTCACCTGGAAGATTAACTCCCACTTGGTTCAAGTGATTTTAGCACCCAGACATTCTGAGCACATGCTCACTAGTTGAGCTATTCTCCTCCATCTTTTTGGCAAAGGAACTTGTCAGAGGTCTCATACCTCTCAACACGGGCATGAGCCTGAAATCCCAATTTCAGCTCTTAGAACATCTCATATGTTCCATGGCGTTCAAAACGTCATTGGAATCCCGATTCTAAGCCGTAAAGTATGGTGCACTAAACTATCAAGTAGTCATCAGGACGTGTCTCTCAGGTGTTCACAACATCCACAGACAACGTTGTAGGGGTTTGCACATCGAGCGGTGCATCAAAGACGTAAGCTTTCTGTGCAGCAGTGAGGACACTCCTCGGACTATGGACCCAGTCCGCATCCTTGCTTACAATATCTTTCAACTTAGTCTTTCTCTAGGATCGTATTAAACAGGGAGCTACAACGCAGTTATTGGTCTACAACATAATTTGCGAAGACAACTTAGACTATTGTTCATGACAATGAAGTTCATCTAATGAACTCCCACTCAGATAGACATCTCTCTAGTCATCTAAGTGATACATGATCCGAATCGACTAGGCCGTGTCCGATCATCACGTGAGACGGACTAGTCATCAACGGTGAACATCTTCATGTTGATCGTATCTTCTATACGACTCATGTTCGACCTTTCGGTCTTCCGTGTTCCGAGGCCATGTCTGTACATGCTAGGCTCGTCAAGTCAACCCTAAGTGTATCGCGTGTGTAAATCTGTCTTACACCCGTTGTATGCGAACGTTAGAACCTATCACACCCGATCATCACGTGGTGCTTCGGAACAACGAACCTTAGCAATGGTGCACAGTTAGGGGGAACACAATTCTTGAAATTTTAGTGAGAGATCATCTTATTCACTACCGTCGTTCTAAGCAAATAAGATGTAAAACATGATAAACATCACATGCAATCAAATAGTGACATGATACGGCCAATATCATTTTGCTCCTTTTGATCTTCATCTTTGGGGCTCCATGATCAGCATTGTTACCGGCATGACACCATGATCTCCATCATCGTGTCTCCATGAAGTCGTCTCGCCAAAACATTACTTCTACTACTATGGCTAATGTTTAGCAATAAAGTAAAGTAATTACATGGCCTTATTCAGTGACACGCAGGTCATACAATAAATAAGACAACTCCTATGGCTCCTGCCGGTTGTCATTCTCATCGACATGCAAGTCGTGATTCCTATTACAAGAACATGATCAATCTCATACATCACACATATATCATTCATCACATCCTTTTGGCCATATCACATCACACGGCACATGCTGCAAGAACAAGTTAGACGTCCTCTAATTGTTGTTGCAAGTTTTTTACGTGGCTGCTATAGGTTTCTAGCAAGAACGTTTCTTACCTACGTCAAAACCACAACGTGATATGCCAATTTCTATTTACCCTTCATAAGGACCCTTTTCATCGAATCCGATCCGACTAAAGTGGGAGAGACAGACACCCGCTAGCCACCTTATGCAATTAGTGCATGTCAGTCGGTGGAACCTGTCTCACGTAAGAGTACGTGTAAGGTCGGTCCGGGCCGCTTCATCCCACGATGCCGCCGAATCAAGATAAGACTAGTAACGGCAAGAGAATTGACATGATCTACGCCCACAACTACTTTGTGTTCTACTCGTGCAAGATACTACGCATAGACCTAGCTCATGATGCCACTGTTGGGGATCGTAGCAGAAAATCAAAATTTTTCCTACGCGTCACCAAGATCTATCTATGGAGTAATCTAGCAACGAGCATAAAGGAGAGTGGATCTACATACCCTTGTAGATCGCGATGCGGAAGCGTTACAAGAACGCGGATGAAGTAGTCGTACTCGCTGCGATTCAGATCGCGGTTGATTCCGATCTAAGCGCCGAACAACGGCGCCTCCGCGTTCAACACACGTGCAGCCCGGTGACGTCTCCCATGCCTTGATCCAGCAAGGAGAGAGGGAGAGGTTGGGGAAGACTCCATCCAACAGCAGCACGACGGCGTGGTGGTGGTGGAGGAGCGCAGGACTCCAGCAGGGCTTCGCCAAGCACTGCAAGAGACGAGGAGGGAGAGGGGTAGGGCTGCGCCAAGAGGGAGACGTTCTCATGTCTCTAGCAGCCCCAAAACCCCCACTATATATAGGGGAAGGGGAGGGGCTGCGCCCCCATCTAGGGTTCCCTCCCTAGGGGTGGCGGCAGCCCCCAAACCCATCTAGGGTGCGGCCAAGGGGGGGGGAAGAGAGAGGAGGCGCCCTAGGGTGGGCCTTAAGGCCCATCTGGACCTAGGGTTTGCCCCCCTCCACTATCCGTGCGCCTTGGGACTTGGTGGGGGGGGCGCACCAGCCCCCTTGGGGCTGGTCCCCTCCCACACTTAGCCCACGCAGCCTTCTGGGGCTGGTGGCCCCACCTGGTGGACCCCCGGGACCCTCCCGGTGGTCCCGGTACATTACCGATAGCACCCGGAACTTTTCCGGTGACCAAAACGGGACTTCCCATATATGAATCTTTACCTCCGGACCATTCCGGAACTCCTCGTGACGTCCGGGATCTCATCCGGGACTCCGAACAACATTCGGTAACCGCGTACATACTTTCCCTATAAACCTAGCGTTATCGAACCTTAAGTGTGTAGACCCTACGGGCTCGGGAACCATGTAGTCATGACCGAGACAACTCTCCGGCCAATAACCAACAGCGGGATCTGGATACCCATGTTGGCTCCCACATGTTCCACGATGATCTCATCGGATGAACCACGATGTCAAGGATTCAATCAATCCCGTATACGATTCCCTTTGTCTATCGGTATAGCACTTGCCCGAGATTCGATCGTCGGTATACCGATACCTTGCTCAATCTCGTTACCGGCAAGTCTCTTTACTCGTTCCGTAACACATCATCCCGTGATCAACTCCTTGATCACATATTGTGCACATTATGATGATGTCCTACCGAGTGGGCCCAGAGATACCTCTCCGTCATACGGAGTGACAAATCCCAGTCTCGATTCGTGCCAACCCAACAGACACTTTCGGAGATACCTGTAATGCACCTTTATAGCCACCCAGTTACGTTGTGACGTTTGGTACACCCAAAGCATTCCTACGGTATCCGGGAGTTGCACAATCTCATGGTCTAAGGAAAATATACTTGACATATAGAAAAGCTTTAGCATACGAACTACACGATCTGTGCTAGGCTTAGGATTGGGTCTTGTCCATCACATCATTCTCCTAATGATGTGATCCCGTTATCAACGACATCCAATGTCCATGGTTAGGAAACCGTAACCATCTATTGATCAACAAGCTAGTCGTCTAGAGGCTCACTAGGGACATGGTGTTTGTCTATGTATCCACACATGTATCTGAGTTTCCTATCAATACAATTTTAGCATGGATAATAAACAATTATCATGAACAAGGAAATATAATAATAACCAATTTATTATTGCCTCTAGGGCATATTTCCAACAGCATGTTAGTATCATCATGTTGCATGTAGCATCATCAGGTTCGTATGTTCATGCTATGCTCGTTCTAGTTGTATCA
The DNA here is from genome assembly GCA_902687465.1 of Secale cereale. NCBI lineage: Eukaryota > Viridiplantae > Streptophyta > Magnoliopsida > Poales > Poaceae > Secale > Secale cereale. The sequence goes on along the minus strand of LR738710.1, from coordinate 96,801,212 downwards.
TGTTCAGTTGTGCATGCCATGTTGTTCTATTAGTACCATGTTCATGATTGAATTACCTGCTAATGCCATGCTGTTGTTTGTCTTGATTGCTTTTGGTTATTATGAGCTTGCAAGTACATTTAATGTACTGACCTGGCGTGTCATGCCAGTTTGCAGGTCGTGCCTGGATTGCTTGCTTGTTTTGGTGTGGTCCCTATGTTCGCGAGCTAGGATAAACGTTCCAGCCAGAGTCCCTGTGGATTGGAGTCCATCGTCGCCGTTTGTTGTTCCGCTTCCAGTAGAGGTTCCGCTGCCTCGAGTTGTTATGCTGCTTGCATAGAGCAACTGTCGTTGGCGTAGTTTTGCCGTGCCGATGTTATTCATTGTAATATCGGAGACCATGTATCAATATTCACGTTTTAATAGAAAACTGGTTTGTTCTATGCTAAGCAGTTCCGTATTCCAAAAGACTTCACCTCGATCTCTTGACTGGAATACGGGGCGTTCCAGTTTCTCTGAGCCGGGGTGCCACATGCTTGGTATCAGAGCAGGTCTCGCTGTAGAGCGTCCTAGTCCGCTGGAATGTTAGAAAATGGTAGTATAGGGTCTGGTTGTTGTCCTTGCTTGCTGCATTTAGTTGTTGCATTTGTTTGCTGCATATAGACCTATTCGGTTACCCCTAACCCCTGTTTCGTGCATAGATGGCAGTCAACCTCCATGATTTCAGTGCCATCCCTAGAACTCCCGATGTTGTTCCTATTGCATTCAATCCCACTCCTGCACCTCTCAGCTTTGCCACCCTCCTTGGCGATATGTGGCGTAGCATTTATCCATGCGGAGATCCACCTCAATACTGAGTATTCCAGTGTTATGCCGGAGGAAGAATCTTGGAGTATGTTGCTCATGTCCATCTGTCAGCCCCGATTCCTGTTGGTAAGCGCACCTACAGTTTCCATGGTGGTTATGGTGCTACTCCCGAGCGTGCCGTTCAGCTTGCCGCAATGGCAGGAATCACCGGTCTTCTTCATCAAGAGAGCATGGTGCAAGAGAACCGTGCTTATCAGTATTATCCCACCATCATCAAGAACCCTAAGCGGATCCAGTTCCCCTCGATCAACCCTCAAGATGACCTGGCTATCCTCGCCATGTCCCGTTACATGACGGTCGAGTTTCTTCTTATTTCCGAGTTAGTCCGAGATGCCATTCGAGCCGGGAGATTTCTTAGTGCCACCTTACCTCAGTCTTCGCCAGCTTCTCAAACCCCTCCGCCTTGTCTATCCAGAGTTTCGGAGTCAGCTGTCCCACTAGCTACTTCGTCAGCTCCCGAGCATTTTCTCAAGCGTACGGTGTAGTCATTCGTGTAGTGCATGTGCATCTGCTGTAGTATCATTCCTTGTTTATGCTTGTGTGTGCTTGTGTGTGCCTGTGTGGATTAGTTTTGTAGCTTGTCTGCTGTGTGCTTTATTGCAATCGGCCGCGTGCTTCTTTATTTGAATCTTCGCTATTACCCCCTTATGGAAATTGCTCATAAATCGACACCGGATCAGAAGAAGCCATGAGAAGCTAATATATACACTAAAGAACTCAGTTAAAAGCAATGAGATTTTCATCCGACAACAGTGTATGCAGACATCCGGTCTGAATACCATTATATTCTGCTCAGAATTTCAGTAACAAGTACCTGTCAGAGATCTATCTTTATTGAAGCAATAATTAAACTAGCAGGAGAACAAAATTGGATCCAAGTCCAACATGCAATTAAAGGTATGGTCCGTACCCGATGATTGATTCTGCCATGAGTCAGATTGAAGACGTGCGACACCCAGAAGTTAGTCCAAATACGCAATGAATTCTGCAAGGACAACCATATAATTCTTGCCATACAAGATATCAGCAGCGGGAATGACAAGAATACATATATGTTATTCTGTTCACAAAGAAAATTAGTCCAGTCCTTTTAAACAATTTATCAGCGAAGCGTACAAGGCAAGATTCCCCAGTCTGCATCAGTAAGGTATGAATGGATTCCCGTGCAAGATATTCAGTCTTCCTCGATAAGGTACTGCAAAAGCTTATCGCATAAGGTACCAAATCTTCCCTATTAAGTTTTTAAGCGGGGAAGCTTCTCGGGTACGGTACCCAGTCTTCCTCAGCAAGCTATCCGCCGAAATCTTTGAGCACAAGCCATCCAGTCTTCCTCAGCAAGATATCTTGGTGGTCTCCAGCGCAAGCTGCCCAGTCTTCTTCAGTACGACACTCGTATAAGAGATTAAACAATAAATTGTCAGCATACGGTAGTTTATTTCAAGTGTCAGATCTGTAACGGTTAAGTCACAAATGAGAATCAGTCGAACAAAGGTATGATGACAGAATATTGCATATGACAACACTAAGGGTCGCGAAAATAATCAAGGATATATAATGCCCAGTCTTTCAGTTAAAAATCCAAACACAGAAAATAATAATGAAGGATCAAGACCGACAATACAGTAAGGATCTCGCATCAGGACAACTTGCTCAGTCCACAGTATGCTCAGAACTGACAAGCATTGAATACACTAAGGGTCGCGAAAATAATCAAGGATATATAATGCCCAGTCTTTCAGTTAAAAATCCAAACACAGAAAATAATAATGAAGGATCAAGACCGACAATACAGTAAGGATCTCGCATCAGGACAACTTGCTCAGTCCACAGTATGCTCAGAACTGACAAGCATTGAATACCCGAGTCTATCACGTCCGACCTCAGGATAGCTCAATATATTAACCTCAGCGAAGCATCGCACGGACAGTCATCCCCATGGATATACCGACGAAATAAAGAATTAGTAAACTGGTGCATTCTTCCATTCAGACACATCAAGTAACAATCAAACCTCTGGATACTCGAGACTGTGAAACCAATCAATATAAGTCAGAAACTCTTGCAAGACGTCAGAATCCATCAAAAGAACAGGTATGGTTCACATCACAGTTTTGGAAACCAGAAGGTATGCGTATATATTCAAGCGACACGATGCGTGGATAAAACAGAATTCTTTGCTCCACGGGAAGGTATTCCCAACTCCGTGGAATATTCTCGATACTTGATACAGACTAATATCTTTCTTAAGGATCAATATCGAGAAGGACACGTATGTCAGAATGATAATCTTTTGGTCCTCAGCTAAATCAGCAGTATGAAATGAAAATTTGAGACAGTATGAATAGGAGCATATCACGCAAGCCCGGTCAAAATTTTAGGTACGGTAAAGCAAACCACCCCAGATCAAGGCAGTCAGTCAGATCAAATTTGGTGGAAATATTATATGGGAACATAATGTGAGAGTGAATAAAAGAGACCTGAGTTGGAAAAGGTTTCTTCAAGTCAGAATATTTACTTGTTCCCTAAGCACACAGATCTCGAGGACGAGATTTCTTTAATCTTGGATTTCTTGATTTTATTTGCTTTTCAGTGGCTATGTGGTTCTAAAACTTGGAAAGATCATGTCTTCCTGGGTTTTATAGTGGCTTGCCATCCTGCTCATCATCCCATGATCTTGTCATTTCCATCCTTGACCTAACCCAATATTCATTTTCCAAGGAATATTCCTTTTGTATTAAAGAAATAATTCTTTTGCCCTAGGTTGTGAAGCAACCTATATCTCTGTCATTCTAAAAATTCCCAAATAATTCTCATAAATTGTTTGGTTCATATATTGCTCAAATATGGCAAAACATTTCATTGCCATGTTCAACAATAATCCTCCAATAATCATTTTTCTATTCTGCCCTAAATGGCACTTTGTGAAGCAAGTGCTATTTATATTTGCTCAATTGCCTCCAAACTTTTTGGACATCTTTTCCTGTCCATATAATTGCCTTGTGCCAAATTTCAACTTCATTTGCCTAGTAATTATGTTTAAGCAATTTTCCAAAGTTTCTGCCCATAAAGGAACTTTGTGAAGGAAGTATATTCTAGGCATGTCCAAATGAGTTGAAACTTTGTCACATCCTTCATTTGACCAAATCATGATTCTCTACCAAATTTGAGCTTATGGAGATCATCTATGTGAGCTCAGCTCCAAATCTTGGTTTCTCGTCAATTTTCACTTTGTGAAGCAACTATATTTTATATTGCTTCATTTGAGCTGCAAATTTACCAGGACATTGTTACATCTATATCTACTCCCTCCACCAGGTTTTGGCTCAATCCACTTAGCCATTACCCTCAGTAAATTTTCCTAGTTTCTGGTTAGAATGGAGCTTTGTGAAGCAAGTGCCACTTTAGTAATTCCAAATGGCATGCAATTTTTACAGCAGGTCCATATGGTCTAATAACCCCACTCCACCAAATTTCAGCTCATGACACTTAAGTATGTGAGTGCAACATCATAATGCTCTAATCTGGCCAGTTTTGCACTTTCTACAGCAAGTACCTTCTAAACACATCCTCTTAGTCTTATTTTTGGTGATCGACATCACCTTAGTGTGAGATCATCAACGGACAAATTATTTACTGCATTACCAAGCTAGAGTCCCCACTGCACAGCACAAACACTTGGTTATTGGTCTATTTTGTGGCTATCTGCAAATCACTTCTTCACCCCTGGACCAAATTACTTCTTCAGTTATACTAAGGGCACTAAGCACTATCTACTGGACATGGTTGGCCACACCAAAGAGCGCCGCTCGCGCCAGTGCCGGTGGTGATCACGCTTGCGTCATGCTGATTGCAAGCTCTGGATCGATCCGACCATTGTGCTCATCTCCTTCCTCCTCGTCTTGACGTCCCTACGTGTCCTGGAGCTCTCCCATGCTCGACTGCATCGCCCTGCGTCGCTGCTTCGTCGCCTTTCGCCATAAATGCATCGCAAAGGCCATACCCGTGCCGCGCCCAGCCACTGTCCACCATTAGAGCATTGCTCGAGCTCGCTAGCGATGCTCTAGAGCCCTCCCCTCGGCTATATAAGGAGTTCCCGAGTCCTCCCGCACCTCACCAGCTCCTCCCTCGCCTCATTTGCCCACCAGAGCCCTCGCCTCCTCTTCTTTTCGCCAGAGATCACCATGGCCGCCTCGGCCTCGTCTTATTTCCAGCCACCTTAGACCTCCAATCCTCCTCTAGCCACCTCCATTGTATTCTACCCGCTCCCGTGCACCTCCCCACCTCTTCGTTTTGCCCGGAGTCCTTCTGGCCGCATGCTCCATGTCCGGCCGCCGCCTCCTCCTCTCGGCCACATCATTGTTCTGCCACCTCGAGCCCCTCCCACCTTCCCCGACCGCACCACCATCCTCCCGGTGATACGTAGCAGCTCCCCACCCCCTCAGCCCTCGCCGGAGTAGCCCTGGTCGCCGGCAACAACCACCAACCGCCGCCCCTGTACCTATTCTGGCGACGCCCGTCGCCGCTTCCCCGGTCCTCCCCGGCGTCCCCTTCGCCTCTGAACGGATCCGCCTTGGGCTCCCGCACCCACCGATAGTCGTAGCTCGGCCGGAGGCAGCTTGAGCCGACCGGCCCGCCCCGACGCCATCTCCTTTATTCTCCTCCTCTGCCCCATGCGGGACAGGAGCGGGGAAGAAGACGACGCCGCGCCTGGCCCCCTCCCCTGCACGTGGGCCCCTGCTGTAAGTCTCCCCCACTCCGGGCCCATCCGACTTAAGTGGAAGCGGTTTCATGGGTGTACCTTTTCTTTGTATGAAAGCGTACTCTGATCCTTCTTCTGATGAAAATTTGTTTTTCTAGTTTTGAAAGCGTATTTCTGACTTTGCGCTTCTTTCTTATCCACTCAGGGACCCAGTTGTGAATATAATTTTTGCAGATTAGTCCCTGAGCTTCTACCCTTCATATTTTCGCGACCGTAGCTCCGAGTCAGGTGAAACCAACACTCACGTCTTTGTCTCGTCAAGCCCGTTCTGTTGGTATCATTTTCACCAGGTATTCACACTATGAAAGATGACCATTATGCCCTTGCCCTATTTTAGCCTCTTCCGAGAGAGAACCGTCTGGCATTTCATTCTGCGGCTTCACCGCACTTCTTCCCGGAGTCTCCGTCACCCCCAGGCAAGCCACAATAGCCACTTGCATGATAGCCATGCAGTACCCATGGTTTTCAACTTGAATATTTAATAAAAGTTTGTTGTTATCTGTCTGCTCGATTGCTATTGCTATCATTGCTTTGGTTATGCTCGTGGTTTCATGCTCACTTTCATGTTATGATCTGATGCTTCTTGTTAGCGTGTACTACTCGCTAGTAGCTTGTTCACATGTATGCTTGGTAGTAGAAGTACATGCTAGTAGTAGTAATGCTCATCTGTTGCATGTTTGTCGTCTGTTATCTAGTACCGTTGTTGTGCATGTTCTGTTGCAACTAGCTAGTTACATGCTTACTTGGTAGTATTCTTGTTATATTCTTGTATTGTATTTATTGTTGATGCTAGTATGTTCTTGCATGGTATTTATTTATGATGCTAGTAGTCATGGTATGCCATTAGTAGTGTTATGCTTGTGATATTCATGCTCGTCAGTATGCCATGCTCATTTGGTTAAATATTTCATTGTGGTAATGCTCGATGATTATGTTGCACCTCCATGCTTATGTTGATATCATGCTCATGCATTGTAGTTGCATCATGTTATTTTATTATGACTCAACTTATTGCATTCAAGATTAACAGTATAATAATGAAGTTGAACAACTGTTGGCTGAGTCATCTTGCCACCAAATCGAGCCTTCCCTGGTGCAGCCACATTTTCCTTTATGGGAGGTCCTACCTGGGTCTATTGTCATGCCTCTCGCTGGTGCCTCCATCTAGGGAAGGTTATGGGCACGCTACCCTGATCAGGTAGGCGGACATAAGCCTTGTGAGCCCGAGTTTGGTTATGTGCACATGTCCCCGTTTGGGACTGTTTTTGCCACGACGGTGGCCGTTGGTGTCTTTCGTAGACACGGGGCCACCCAGGACTTAGCCCAAAGGGGAGTTGGTCGCAGTGGCCGGGAGAGTGTCATGGCAGTAGATCGGTTTTGTCGGAACGCCGTTGGTCCACCCGAATGGGAGTATGAGGACATGGGCTCTGTGGTGTGGGTAAAGTGCGCTACCTCTGCAGAGTGTGTTTTAATTTATCGATAGCCGCGTCCTCGGTCATGGGCACAAGTTCGTAGTAGGTCACACTATGGGTCAATAGTAGTAATAATAATGTGCTTAATAACAACCCCGGTTCGATGATGAGAAAGAGATTGGTTGTGATTGAGAGAAGATCACCCTGGTATCATGGATACCGAGTTGATGGATATTTGTGATGTTGTGCGAGAATCAAGGGTAAAGGTCAAGCTCCTTGTGGTCATGTAATGATTACTATGGTATTGTTAGTACCAAGCTTGATTGGATCCTCAGATGACCGTGTGATGTCCGTGATGGTAAGTTTGTGCATGTGATGGTTACGAGGTAACCCGAGCAAAGTAAGTTGGTGCATGTTAGTATCATCATGTTGCATGTAGCATCATCGGGTTCGTATGTTCATGCTATGCTTGTTCTAGTTGTATCATGTTCAGTTGTGCATGCCATGTTGTTCTGTTAGTACCATGTTCATGATTGAATTACCTGCTAATGCCATGCTGTTGTTTGTCTTGATTGCTTTTGCTTATTATGAGCTTGCAAGTACATTCAATGTACTGACCTGGTGTGTCATGCCAGTTTGCATGTCGTGCCTAGATTGCTTGCTTGTTTTGGTGTGGTTCCTGTGTTCGTGTTCTAGGATAAACGTTCCAGCCAGAGTCCCTGCGTATTGGAGTCTGCTACCTCTTAAACTTGTGTTGTATTCCCCCGAAGAGGAAAGGGAGATGCAGCACAGTAGCGTAAGTATTTCCCTCAGTTTTTGAGAACCAAGGTATCAATCCAGTAGGAGACCATGCGCGAGTCCCTCGCACCTACACAAACAAATAAGAACTTCGCAACCAACGCGATAAGGGGTTGTCAATCCCTTTACGGTCACTTACGAAAGTGAGATCTGATAGGGATGATAGTTTATATTTTTGGTATTTTTAGTTTAATAAAACAACAAATAAAAGCGATAAAAGTAAAGTAGATGTAGATTGATATGTTGAGAATAGACCCGGGGCCATAGTTTTCTCTAGTGGCTTCTCTCATGATAGCGATATTCTACGGCGGGTAAACAAATTACTGTCGAGCAATTGATAGAAAAGCGAATAATTATGAGACTATCTAGGCATGATCATTGTATATAGGCATCACGTCCGAGACAAGTAGACCGACTCCTGCCTGCATCTTCTACTATTACTCCACACACCGACCGCTATGCATCATGCATCTAGTGTATTGAGTTCATAAGAACAGAGTAACGCCTTAAGCAAGATGACATGATGTAGAGGGATAAACTCAAGCAATATGATATAAACCCCATCTTTTTATCCTCGATGGCAACAATACAATACATGCCTTGCTGCCCCTACTGTCACTGGGAAACGGCACCGCAAGATTGAACCCAAAGCCAAGCAGTTCTCCCATTGCAAGAACTATAGATCTAGTAGGCCAAACCAAACCAATAATTCGAAGAGACTTGCAAGGATATTATGAGCACACATGAAAAGTTCAGAGAAGAACCAAATATCTTTCATAGATAACCTTGATCATAAACTCACAATTCATCGGATCTCGACAAACACACCGCAAAAAGAGATTACATCAAATAGATCTCCTCGAAGACCGAGGAGAACTTTGTATTGAGATCCGGAGAGAGAGAAGAAGCCATCTAGATACTAGCTATGGACCTGAAGGTCTGTGGTAAACTACTCACAACTCATGGTGAGGGCGATGATGATGATGATGAAGGCCTCCGTGATGGATCCCCCTCCGGTGGAGCTCCGGAACAGGCTCCAAGATGGGATCTCCATGGGAACAGAAGGTATGGCGGTGGAATTAGGGTTTTCTCTCTGCTCTCGGAGTTTCTGGGGTACGTGGACTAATATAGGAAGAAGGATGGCACCGGGGGCCACTCGAGGAGGCCTCGAGGCAGGGGGCGCGCCCTGGGAAGGGGGGCACGCCCCACCCTCGAGGGCGGCTCCTTGATCCTCTGACATGGTTCTCAAGCTTCTTGTGCGTGATTTTCTCCAAAAATATCTCTCGCGAAGGTTTCATTCCGTTTGGACTCCGTTTGATATTCTTTTTCTGCAAAACCCTGAAATAAGCAAAAAACAGCAATCTGGACTGGGCCTTTGGGTTAGTAGGTTAGTCCCAAAAATGATATAAAAGTCAATGATAAATCCCATTAAACATCCAATACTTCATAAATAATAGCATGGAACAATAAAAAATTATAGATACGTTGGAGACGTATCAAGCATCCCCAAGCTTAAGTCCTGCTCGTCCTCGAGTAGGTAAATGATAAATAAATAATTTTTGATGTGGAATGCTAACCAATATAGTTTTTCAATGTAATTCTCTTAATTGTGGCATGAATGTTCAGATCTGAAAGATTCAAGATAAAAGTCTATATTGACATAAGAAATAACAATACTTCAATCAATAGTAACAAAGCAATCATGTCTTCTCAAAATACTATGGCTAAAGAAAGTTATCCCTACAAAATCATATAGTCTGGCTATGCTCCCTCTTCATCACACAAAATATTCATATCATGCACAACCTCGATTTCAGCCAAGCATTTGTTTTCATACTCTATCTTTTCAAACCTTTCAACTTTCACGCAATACACGAGCGTGAGCCATGGATATATCACTATGGGTGGAATAGAGGTGGTTGTGGAGAAGACAAAAAAGAGGGAGATAGTCTCACATCGACTAGGCGTATCAACGGGCTATGGAGATGCCCATCAATAGATATCAATGTGAGTGAGTAGGGATTGCCATGCAACGGATGCACTAGAGCTAAATATGAATGAAAGCTCAACAAAAGAAACTAGTGGGTGTGCATCCAACTTGCTTGCTCACGAAGACCTAGGGAATTTGAGGAAGCCCATCGTTGGAATATACAAGCCAAGTTCTATAATGAAATTCTCACTAGTATATGAAAGTGACTAAACATGAGACTCTCTACAATGAAGAACATGGTGCTACTTTGAAGCACAAGTGTGGATAAAACATAGTAGCAATTGTCCCTTCTCTATTTTCTCTATTTTTTGAAGGGGCTTTCTCTTTCTTTTTTATTAGCCCCTCTCTATTTTTTTGGGCCATCTCTCTTTTTTTTTTATTGGCATTTCCTCACATGGGACAATGCTCTAATAATGATGATCATCACACTTTTTATTACAACTCGATATTACAACTCGATACTACAACAAGTATGACTCTACATGAATGCCTCCGGCGGTGTACCGGGATATGCAATGAATCAAGAGTGGCATATATGAAAAATTATGTGTGGTGGCTTTGCCACAACTACGACGTCAACTACATGATTATGCATGGCAATATGATAATATGATGCGTGTCATATAAACGGAACGGTGGAAAGTTGCATGGCAATATATCTCAGAATGGCTATGGAAATGCCATGATAGGTAGGGATAGTGGCTGTTTTGAGGAACAATATGGTGGCTATTTTGAGGAAGGATATATAGTGGGTTTATGGCACCGGCGAAAGTTGCGCGGTACAAGAGAGGCTAGCGATGGTGCAAGGGTGAGAGTGCGTATAATCCATGGACTCAACATTAGTCATAAGAACTCATATACTTATTGCAAAAATCTACGAGTCATCAAAACAAAGAAATCAACGCATGCTCTAGGGGGAGGTTGGTAGGAGTTAACCATCGCGCGCCCCCAACCTCCACACAAAGGTTGGCACTCTACAAATACCTAATGCTCTAACTTCGTCACATAGCGGTTCACCATACGTGCATGATACGGGAATCACTAACCTTAACACAAGTATTTCTCAATTTCATAATAACTCCACTAGCATGACTCTAATATCACTATCCACATATCTCAAAACAATTATCAAGCATCCAACATCTCATTCTATTCAATGCACTTAGTGTGAATTTTTTTACTACATTGACATTGGACGTCTATCATGTGAAGACTAGTTTCTTTAGCCTAAACACATTACCGTGCTCTTTTAATAGACTCTCAAATAGATATAAGTGAAGCATGAGATTTCAACAATTTCTACAAAATATTACCACCACCGTGCTCTAAAAGATATAAGTGAAGCACTAGAGCAAAAACTATTCAACTCAAAAGATATAAGTGAAGCACATAGAGTGTTCTAACAATTTCTAGGCCATATTTAACTTCCTCAAATAGGTGTGTCCAGCAAGGGTTATTGTGGCAAACTAACAAGCAAAGACTCAAATTATACAATACGCTCCAAGCAAAACACATAACATGTTGCGAATAAAAATATAGCTCCAAGTATAGTTATTGATGGATGAAGACGAAAGAGGGGATGCCTTCCCGGGGCATCCCCAAGCTTAGGCTTTTGATTATCTTGAATTTAGTTGGGGTGCCATGGGCATCCCCAAGCTTAGGCCTTTGCTACTCCTTGTTCCATAGTCCATCAAATCAATACTCAAAACTTGAAAACTTCACAACACAAAACTTGGACAAAAATTCTCGTGAGCTCCGTTAGTATAAGAAAGCAAACCACTACTCAAAGGTACAGCAATGAATTCATTCTTTGTTTATATTGGTGTTAAACCTACTGTACTTCAACTTCTCTATGGTTCATATCCTGCAATACTACTCATAGATGCATCAGAATAAGCAAACAACACACGAAAAACAGAATTTGTCAAAGACAGAACAATCTGTAGTAATCTGCAGGTTTCACCTACTTGTGGAACTCCAAAAAATTCAAAATAAATTGATAAATTTTCGCAATTTTTCTACCAATCATCTGCAAAAAGAATCAACTAAAAAGCACGCTCCAGTAAAATCTGAAGACTACTTTAGCGAGCGCTAATGATTCTGTTTTTCACAGCAAGATCACATAAACTTCACACTAGTCTTCCCAAAGGTTCTACTTGGCACAAACACTAAACAAAACATGAAACCACATCTAATCAGAGTCTAGATGCAATATTTATTCCCTAACAGCAACAAAAACAAAAAACATAAAGTTGGGTTGCCTCCCAACAAGCGCTATCGTTTTACGCCCCTAGCTAGGCACGATAATTCAATGATGCTCACACGCAAGACAAGATTTGAAGCACAAAAAGAGCATCCTAAAACATGTGACAAACGCATCTAAGTCTAACATACTTCCGATGCATAGGCATCTTATAGGCAAACAAATTAGCAAGGCAAGCAAGATCTAGCATATGCAAGGAAGAAGAAAGAAACAAGATCAATCTCAACATGAAGAGAGGTAATTTAGTAACATGAAGATTTCTACAACCATATTTCCTTTCTCATAATAATTGCATGCAGGATCATAAGAAAATTCAACAATATAGCTATCACATAACATATTCTCAACAAGATCCACATGCATCCAAAGTTGACACTCTTCCAAAATACTGGGATTATCATTAACTAGAGTCATGACCTTTCTAAACCCACTTTTATCAAAAATTTCATAAGGTTGATCAATATCCAAAGTAGTGGGCTCAAAAGTTGACATTCTTTCAGACCCACTTTCAATATCATGGCAAACATTATTATCAATCACATATTCATCATGGGGATTAAATAAATTTTCAAGATCGTAAGAAGCATCACCTCAATCATGATCATTGCAACAAGTAGAGGGCATAGCAAAACTAGCATCCCAAGCTTAGAGTTTTGCATATCATTAGCACAATTGATATAAATAGAATTTATAGTAACATCATTACAATCATGCTTTTTACTCAAAGAGCTATTGTGAATCACTTTATAATTTTCTTTCAATACTTCATCACAATTTTCAAACTCATAAATTTCAAGCAAAACCTCATAAAGATAATCTAGTGCACGCAACTCACTAGCAATAGGTTCAAGATAAGTGGATCTCTTAAAGAGATTAGCAAGTGGATGAGGCTTCATACTTTAGCAAGCGAAGATGCAAGCTAATTGAGGGCACATAGCAACACAAGCAAACAAGAGGCACACAAACGGTAAACACACGGCAGAAGAAGGCCAAATAAAACGGCAAGGGTGAAGTGGGGGAGAGGAAAACGAGAGGCAAATAGATGTAATGCGAAGGATAAGGGTTTGTGATAGGTACTTGATATATGACTTTTGCGTAAGCCTCCCCGGCAACGGCGCCAGAAATTCTTCTTGCTACCTCTTGAGCTTGCGTTGTATTTCCCTGAAGAGGAAAGGGAGATGCATCACAGTAGCGTAAGTATTTCCCTCAGTTTTTGAGAACCAAGGTATCAATCCAGTAGGAGACCACGAGCGAGTCCCTCGCACTTGCAGAAACAAATAAGAACTTCGCAGCCAACGTGATAAGGGGTTGTCAATCCCTTTACGGTCACTTACGAAAGTGAGATATGATAGAGATGATAGTTTATATTTTTGGTATTTTTAGTTTAATAAAACGACAAATAAAAGCGGTAAAAGTAAAGTAGATGTAGATTGATATGTTGAGAATAGACCCGCGGGCCATAGTTTTCTCTAGTGGCTTCTCTCATGATAGCGATATTCTACGACGGGTAAACAAATTACTGTCGAGCAATTGCTAGAAAAGAGAATAATTATGAGACTATCTAGGCATGATCATTACATATAGGCATCACGTCCGAGACAAGTGGACCGACTACTGTCTCCATCTACCACTATTACTCCACACATCGACCGTTATCCTACATGCATCTAGTGTATTGAGTTCATAAGAACAGATAACGCCTTAAGAAAGATGACATGATGTAGAGAGATAAACTCAAGCAATATGATATAAACCCCATCTTTTTATCCTCGATGGAAACAATACAATACGTGCCTTGCTTCCCCTACCGTCACTGGGAAAGGACACCGCAAGATTGAACCGAAAGTCAAGCACTTCTCCCATTGCAAGAACTATAGATCTAGTAGGCCAAACCAAACAAATAACTCGAAGAGACTTGTAAGGATATTATGAGCACACACAAAAAGTTCAAAGAAGAACCAAATATCTTTCATAGATAACCTTGATCATAAACTCACAATTCATCGGATCTCGACAAACACACAACAAAAAGAGATTACATCGAATAGATCTCCTCGAAGACCGAGGAGAACTTTGTATTGAGATCCGGAGAGAGAGAAGAAGCCATCTAGATACTAGCTATGCACCCAAAGGTCTGTAGTAAACAACTCACAACTCATGGTGAGGGCGACGATGATGATGGTGAAGGCCTCCGTGATGGATGCCCCTCCGGTGGAGGTCCAGAACAGGCTCCAAGATGGGATCTCCATGGAACAGAAGGTACGGCGGTGGAATTAGGGTTTTCTCTCTATTCTCGGAGTTTCTGGGGTACGTGGATTTATATAGGAAGAAGGAGGGCACCGGGGGCTACTCAAGGAGGCCTCGAGGCAGGGGGCGCCCTGGGAAGGGGGGCGCGCCCCCACCCTCGAGGGCGGCTCCTCGATCCTCTGGTGTGGTTCTCAAGCTTCCTGTGCATGATTTTCTCCAAAAATAACTCTCGCGAAGGTTTCATTCCATTTGGACTCCGTTTGATATTCTTTTTATGCAAAACTCTGAAATAGGCAAAAAATAGCAATCTGGACTGGGCCTTTGGGTTAGTAGGTTAGTCCCAGAAATGATATAAAAGTGAATTATAAAGCCCATTAAACATCCAAAACTTCATAAATAATAGCATGGAACAATAAAAAATTATAGATACGTTGGAGACGTATCAGAGTCCATCATCGTCGTTCGTTGTTCCGCTGCCAGTAGAGGTTCCGCTGCCTCGAGTTGTTAAGCTGCTTGCATAGAGCAAATGTGGTTCGTGTAGTGTCGCCGTGCCGATGTTATTCATTGTAATATCAGAGACCTTGTGTCCATATTCGCGTTGTAATAGAAAACTCGTTTGTTCTATGCTAAGCAGTTCCGTATTCCAGAAGACTTCACCTCGATCCCTGGGCTGGAATACGGGGCGTTCCGATTTCCCTGAGCCGGGGTGCCACAAAATTCTAGTTGAGGCATTTCCTAAGAAACGAACTACTTAGCAGCGGAATTGATACTCAGGTGCAAGCATAACAAGACAAGAGCATGGTCATCATGATGAAATTAAAACAAGCACAACGTATGAGTAGCGTGTAAACTGGATAAGCAGGCTGAGGACTAAGGAATGAAGAAATAGGGTTGAGGAAATTGAGAAAGTCTTCAGTCAAAGTCTTGAAACAGTACAGATCATGTTCAACAACACAAGAATGAGTAAATGGAAGAGTTGAGGAAATAGAACCAGTAGGCTTGATGAAGATAATGATTTGGTAAACCAGTTCCAACTACTGTGACAGTTGTACGTCTGGTTGGAGCGGCTAGGTATTTAAACCTAAGGACACAGTCCCGGACACCCAGTCCCGGACACACAGTCCAGGACACCAAGTCCTCACTTTATTATCCTTGAGCTAAAGCCACACAGTCCTCGCCCAATCACTCGTGGTAAGTCTTCACAGGTGACTTCCAAACCTTCACAAACTCGGTCACCCAGCGATCCACAATTCCTCTTGGATGCTCTAGACCATTGACGCCTAACCGTCTGGAAGATCACAGTCTTCAAAGGTAACAAGCGTCGGTTCCACACAGGAACAATCTCTTAAGTGATGCTCAATCACTTTGGGGTTTTAGGTGTTTGGGTTTTGGGTTTTTCCTCACTCGATGATCTTCACTCAAAGTCCTCGGAGAATGTGTTGCTCTAATGACAAGTGTCAGTTTCTCTCGGAGCAGCCAACCAGCTAGTGGTTGAAGGGGGCGGCTATTTATAGCCTAGGGAGCAGCCTGACATGATAAGACATAAATGCCCTTCAATGATATGACCGTTAGGTAGGTAGATATTTTGGGACAGCTGGCGCATAGCACAGCAACGGTCGGAATGTTGAGTATCAAATTTCTCAGGGCTATCATGTTCCTCACTTGTAGGAAATCCGCACTAGCGAATTCCTAACTCCTCAGTCAGAACAAATTCCTCAGAGACCAGAAGAACTTCGTCTCTGTCACTGAAGAAATCGACTGAACTGTATGAGATTTCCAATGGCTTCACTTGAAAGGATTGGTTAGTGTAGGCTTTGAGTTGAGCATCACATGGAAATATGTTTACTTAGTTTTTCCTCGACCCCCTTTAACAGTACGGTGTTTCCTATGACTCAAGAAAGAGAAAATGAAACTACGAAACAAAATTCTTCACGCTTCATAATCCTCGCATGATTATCCAACTCTTCAAAGTCACACCAATTTCTTCACTTTCAAAATCTTCAGAAAGTCTTCAGTTGAAGACATTCATTTTAGGGGTCGACTTTCTCTGTAAATATCAAACTCCTCATAGACTTATAGACCTGTGTACACTCACAAACGCATCAGTCCCTTAACCTATAAGTCTTCAATACACCAAAATAACTAAGGGGCACTAGATGCACTTACAATCTCCCCCTTTTTGGTGATTGATGACAATATAGGTTAAGTTTTCAAACGGGGATAAACACATGAAGTGTAAATACTGATATTGACGAATTTGATTGCAAGATATAGAAGAACTCCCCCTGAAGATGTGCTTAGTGAGGAATTTTCTTTTGAAGCACTACACATTTGAAGAGTAGTATCATGGGGATCTCCCCCTACATCTTGTAATTCATACACGCATTTAACATATGATATGAAGAATTTGAAATGCATGATGAAATATGGTGACTGATGTAATTCAGCATGCGTGCATTAACAATATGAGGATATAGCATGCAGAAGAAGATAGCGAAAGTATCAGACCACCATCGGGTTTAAGTTTACAACTCGATCCAACAAAGTCTTCAAAAGAACGAGAGTTGTAACTTAGCAAAAACAAATGCCCATATATAAATACCTGCTTGAAGACTAACTCAAATTTCTCCCCCTTTGTTATCGAATGACCAAAAGGGATGAAAAATGAGGACTAACGCCCCTGAAGAATATCACGAAGACGATGGAGGAGCGCCAGTGTTGTTGGGGTCGGTTGTTGGAGTAGGGCCTGCCGCAGTGTCGTCCAAATCTTCATACTCGTCAGTCTCGCGTGATGAAGAATATGAGCTGGCAACCTAGGAAGGAACTTTGACTTTCTTGAATTTCTTCACCGGAGGCTGAGACCAGTCAAAGGTTTCCTTGAAGCCCATTTGCTTCAGATCTTCTTTGTTGTAGATATGAGACATAACAGCCTAGGTGCGATTGAAAACTTCATGGAGGTAGTAGTGGTTTTTCTTCACTTCATTGTATGTAGCAGTCATGTTGTGAAGAATTGAACCAAACTGCCTCTTGACCCATTTATCGTTGCGATCGACCTTCTGATGAAGACTAAGGAGAAGCTCACGATTAGTCATCACCCTTGGAGCTGTGCCTTGAGGATTTGCTTTGAGGCATTGGCGGCAGAGTCATGAGTGGCAGAGTCATCCTTGGTAGAGTAGGATGCTGCTTTGCGGAATTGACCATCCAATGGACGAACTCCTTCATCAATGACTACAGCTTTGCCTTTTCTGTCAACTGAGGAATATGTCCATTTGAGGACTTCAAGTGGAGGCAGATAGCTGAGATGATCCCGAAAGTCAGCCCTGTAAGCAATAAAAGACCTTGTTCTGATGAATCTCATGATCCAGGGAGCATAAGGCTTCAGGTTGAAAGGAGATAGTGCAATATTTGCCAGAGTCCTCATGAAGAAATCATGATAGTTGATGGGGATCCCATGCATGATATAGAACAACAGATTCTTCATGATGCCAACGATTTCTTCATCATTCGAGTCATGGCATTTGATTGGACTCAATGTCTTTGTCAGAATGCGACCGATAGTCCGAGGCACATATAGCAATCCCTTCACGAGGAATTTGGTTCTTGGTGCTTGACCAGGCTTCAGCGGTGTCTAAATCCGTGTCTTGCATCACGTCTCTCGATTCCGCTCAACCCCTCTCAAGCTACTACATAGATGCACGGCCTCACCACTAAGTCCGTTAAACCGGACATCTGACGTGTTAATTCCACGACAAGCGGTTTCATCAATACTTGCATATAATGATCAGTAAGTTCAGTTTCATGATATACACACCATGCACCATCAAGGGGAGGACTGAGAGGTAGGGCCTGAAGTAATTCAGAGACCGGTGCCTTGAAGTGAGTGTTTTCTGTCATCCAGTCCAGCACCCAAGAGTTCACATCTTCAGCCTTTCCGGTGATGTGTAGTGTTGCATAGAACTGAAGAATGAGCTCTTCATTCCAATCACATATGTCTGTGCAGAGGGTGAGCAATCCAGCATCATAGAGAACGCTGAGGACCGGCGTGAAGCAAGGTAGAGATTCCATATCCGCATGAGGAATATGCGCATGGTGGAAGACTTTGTCCTTACCAAAGAGCAGTGAAGAATAGAAGTTTGCTTGGATGACAGTCCAGAAACGCTTCCTTCTAAGACGAGCAGAGTCATATGGGTTGAAGTCAGTGAAGAACACATGCTCGTGGAAGAAGTCATCAGCCTTGAAGTTTTGCTTCTTTGAGAAGGGATCCTTTGGCTTGGGCTGAGGATTATCAGTCAATTTCATCACAACATCAGGAATCACAGGCTGAGGAATTTCAGTTTCTGCTTCAGCTGCAGCTTGAGACTTCATTTCTTCAGCAGCTTTTTCATTAGCACTAGTGGCTAGAATTTCTTCATGGAAGGAGGGAGTGGTGCGAGGTTCTTCAGAGCTCGTGTGAACTTCAGTGCGCTCTGGGGACTGAGGAATTTGCTGCAAAGGTGTGAACAATGGAGAGTTGGGTTGCAGACTGTCCCGAAAGTCATCGTTAAGCACAGGAGTTGTGCTCCCAATGTCCATGTCTTCATCATTGTCACTCATTTCTTCAACGCATGCCTCTTCAGCTGTGAACTGAGGCATAGGCGATGAGATCACTGGGGTTGAAGGGATGTTATCCACTTCAATTTCTTCGTCCAACTGCTCTGAAGAAGCAACAAAAGGAACATCTTCATTAGATCCGCTTGGGATCACATATTCTTTGCCAAAAGGTATGATTTCCTTTGATGGCATGCTTGAGAGAGGAACAACATCAATGGGATTGTTGACATAACTAGTCAATTTCTTCAGCTTCTTCGGGGCAACACACTCTAAAGAAGCAGATGCTTTCCTTTTCTTCATTGCTGCTCGTTCTGCAGCCTTTGTTTTCCTCACTTCTGATGCAGAAGGAAGAACTCAACTTGGTGTAGGCGCGGGAGGAGCAGAGGAAATTGGTGCAGTTTCCTAGGGCACAAGTGTTGCAGTTTGTCGGGCTTGGTCAGTTTCTTCAGGCACAACGGTTGAAGCTTCAGCTCACCTGGCTTGTTCCTCATGCGCAACATTAGTGGTTGCCCTGGCTATTTCTTCAGCGGCTGGAATTGAGTCATCAGCCCTGGTAACTTCAGTATCCTCAGCAGCCTGATTTTCATCAGCCATGCTGGCATGTTCTTCAGTAGGCTAAGCAGATGCTTCAGCCTGAGGAATTTCATGTTGCGTTGATGCAACAACGTTTGAGGTAAATCCCTTGGTCAGATTAACGAATCTGACTTTGGCTCCCAGCCAATCATCACGATAGCTTTCAAATTCATCATTGAGGGATTTGATCTCAGCTTGTAGCTTCACAAGTTCCTTAGAAGACATATTCACTATGTTGTTCTTCAGCAATCTTTCCTTCTTGTACTGATCCTTCTTTGCCTTTCTGGCCTGTTCAAATTTCCACTTTTCTTCACCAATAAAGGTGGCCAACATAGGATTTTGACCAGGTGTGAGGTTCGTCTCAGGCAAAGGAGTGTTGGGGTCCTTGTGCCATAGGTCAATGAAATCAAGGATCAACTTGGGATCCAGCATCAATGGCACAGTGATGCCTTTGGCTCTAGCGGCTCTTTCATGTTTGTCTCTGATGATTTGGGCGAGTTCCTCATCATCAGCTTCGTCATCACTTGATGGCACATGGAAGGCGACTTGCTTCTTGTGAGGACTTGGTCTAGTGCCACGTCCTGCAGTGGCCTTAGATTTCAACAGAGTGGGGCCAGTTGAGGAATTTGGAGGAGCTGAAGAACTTGCCAAGGCTCCTGAGGCAATAGAGATGCCAGTTGTCCTTTGGCACATGGCAAGATGCAAAGGTGTTGAGGACTTTGGTGGAGCTGGAGCAGCTTGAGGAATTGGCCATGAGGGATTTGCAGAGCTGGGCCATGAGGGCATTGCTGAGGAGCTTGGCTTGTGAGCAGATTTCTTGGCCATAGCCTTTTTAGGCTTGCTGGCAGAGGCTTCAGCATTAGCAGCAGCAGAATCTTCATTAAATTTCCTCACTGCCTCTTTGGCCATCCCAGCCAACTTGGCTTGACGCTTGGCCCATTCCTTAAGAAATTCTTCACCGCTTCTGATGCTAGAGGGATCAGCAATTTGGCCTGGTGCCAATGGAGGTCTTGGGCATGGAGGGTGTACAACGAATTTCTTCATGTAATTGGGTGTGACATACCGGTATTCCCTCCATTCTCTGACCCATCTTCTTTCAATCCTCTGTATGCGTACCTTGCGCTGATTTTTTGGTCTCCTTGCCACACTTGGCTTCATTAGGAGTGAAGTATTCTTCATAGATGTCATCAGGGATTTCAAAAGAAGTGTTGACTTCCAATTTCTTCCCTCCTTTCTGAGGTTTCTTGCCATCAGCCATTTTCTTCAGTTGATGATTTTGAACAATTGAGTTCTCTGAGGAGGTATGCAATTTTTCTTCGAGGAATGCTGCAAATGAGTTAAGTTGATGAGAACCTAGAGGTTCGGCAGCAGACATTTGTACCTATGAACAGAGTATAGGTGCGAAGAATTTGAAGAGGTCATATGCGTTCTCAGATGTTTTTGCAAAAAGGAACAAGTTTGAGGAATTTAAACAGTTGTCTCTTGAAGAATTTCACTAAACGTTCTTTGACTTAGTTTCCGGAGTTGTGCAGATTGAAAATCCACACAGTGAGGAATCTTTGAGGAAAAATGTTGCTTAGAGAAACATATCAAGAACATATGTTTGTGTGAGGTGTTTAAAGTGTGAAGAATGAAGAATAAACACCTTTTTGAAGATTTGTAGGAATCACTAGAATTGACGAGGACCACGACAAACTATGAATAGAAGATTTGAAGATCGTCAGTTCAGATCTTCCACGCCCTAACTTGGCAGAGGAAGATAACTATGGCAGCGGCGGAGTGAAGAAATCCTCATCCGGCGTGAGTACGACGACGACGAGGTCGAGGCAGCAAAGCTCTTCCTCACTGGCGATGATGGAAGTAGCGGCGGCGCTAGGTTACGAGAGCTCGAGCGAGGGAGTGGAGGTCGAGCGGGGTAAAACTGAAGATAGGAGGGTGAGGGGGTATTTATAGCCGAGGTGAAAAACCGTTTGCCCGAGGAAAATGGACGAACTTGCCCCTGACCCTTCTCATTCGTGCAACATGTGTCACCCACGTACAGAGAGGTGGAGATCGTGTGAGATCGTGGGTGAATAGATAAGTCGTTCAGTGGAATGTGGAACGGTTTGAGCGGCAAAGCCGAAAATCCAGATAGGAAAAAAATTTAACATTGCGTTCATAAATTCTTCAGCTGTCAAGGACACAGTGAAGATTTGGAACAAGTTTCAAACAAAACGCATATGAAGACATTGTGAATATATTAGGTTGAGAATAGCATAGAGGGGAAAGGGTCCGATCACATTGTCTAATCTTGAAGAAATAGCAATAAGTGAATGCTGTAGAGGACTTCAACTTATATATTCAATGAAGAATAACAGCGGAAAGAGTGAAGACATTGCAAAGTTGAAGAAATTGAACAGTTCAGGAATTTCAAAACTGAAGAAAACTCAAATTGAAGATTTTCAACTTTTGTTGGTGGCGTAACCCACCGTATAAGAATGACGATTTCAGACACCGCGTACAATTGTCGTAGGGCTCTGAGAATCAGTTTCTTCATTAATTTCTTCACACTTAGAGGGTTAGTCTTCATTGATTGAAGAAAAACGTTACTTCGTGTGTAGCGCATCAAAGTCATCAATTTTGCATAAGTGTTAGGATGTGTGTCCTTTTCAAAGAACATTTGAAGATTCTATGATATTTAGCTCACACCGCAACTTGCAAAATCTCTTCTCATTCAAGGGCTTAGTGAAGATATCTGCCAGCTGGTCTTCAGTCTTCACGTGGTTGATGGAAATGTCACCCTTGAACACATGATCACAAAGAAAATGATAACGGATCTGGATGTGCTTTGTCCTTGAGTGCTGAACTGGGTTGTGAGCAATCTTGATGGCACTCTCATTTTCACACTAGAGTGGCACATTCTTCATGTTGATGCCATGGTCATTGAGGGTTTGCTTCATCCATAGTAATTGAGCACAGCATGACCCAACAACTATGTACTCAACTTCAACAGTGCAGAGCGATACACAATTTTGCTTCTTCAAGGACCAACATACTAAGGATCGTCCGAGGAAATGGCATGTGCCGGATGTTGACTTGCGATCCACTCGATCACCAGCATAGTCAGAGTTGGAATATCCAATGAGATCAAAATCGGAGCCCTTGGGATACCATAATCCAAGTGTTGGAGTGTGAGCTAGATATCGAAGAATATGCTTCACAGCCTTATGGTGTGATTCCTTCAGTGTAGCTTGAAATTGGGCACACATGCAAACACTAAGCATAATATCTGGCCTAGATGCACATAGATTCAATAAAGAGCCAATCATGGAGCGGTATACCTTTTGATCGAAGACTTTACCATTTTCATCAGTGCACAGTTGGCCATTTGTGGGCATAGGGATTTTGACGCCTTTGCAATCTTGCATCCTGAATTTCCTCAGAACATCCTTGAGGTATTTCTCTTGAGATATTAAGATGCCATTGCGTTGTTGACGAATTTGAAGACCTAGGAAGAATTTCAGCCCTCCCATCATGGACATTTGATATTCTTCACGCATCATGTAGCCAAATTCGTCACTGTAACATTCATCAGTACAACCAAAGATATATCGTCCACATAGATTTGACACCAATAATTCTTCATCATATGACTTAGTGAAAATAGTTGGGTCAAGTGAACCGGGTTTGAAGCCTTTCTTCGTGAGGAATTCCTTCAAAGTATCATACCACGCCCGAGGGGCCTGCTTGAGGCCATAGAAGGCCTTGTTGAGTTTGAAGACTTTGTCAGGATGTTTAGGATCTTCAAAACCTAGGGGTTGAGCAACATATACTTCTTCCTCAAGCTTACCATTGAGGAATGCACTTTTCACATCCATTTGATATAAGATGATATTATGATGGTTAGCATAAGAAGTAGTATGCAAATAGCTTCAAGTCTAGCAACATGAACAAAAGTATCATCGAAGTCAATTCCTTCAACCTGTGTGTAGCCTTGAGCTACGAGACGATCCTTATTCCTCACCACAAGGCCATTTTCATCTTGCTTGTTTCGATAGATCCACTTGGTGCCAATGATATTGTGCTTCCGAGGATCTGGTCTCTTGACGAGTTCCCACACATGGTTGAGCTCGAATTGATACAATTCCTCTTGCATAGCTTGAATCCACTCAGGTTCCAGAAATTCCTCATCAACCTTGGTGGGCTCTGTGATAGAGAGAAAAGCAAAGTGCCCACAAAAGCTAGATAAATGTGAAGCTCTTGAGCGTGTGAGAGGACCTGGTGCATTGATGTCGTCGATGATTTTCTCGATCCGCACTTCTTTTGTGACACGAGGATGAGATGGCTGACGACTTTGGTCTGGCTGAGCATTTTCTTCAGCGGCAGTTTCTTCAGGAGCACCAAAATGATTTTCTTCATTGTCAGGAATACTTCTTCAGCTAATTCTTCAGTGGGAATGATATCTTTAGTAGCTTTGAGCTTAATGGATTCCTCAGGAGGTATTTTCACTCTCTTGATGATGTGGCATGCAGTATTGACAGCCTCAAGCCAGAACCTGAGAGGCATCTTGTATTCATCAAGCATGGTGCGAGCCATCTCAACAAGAGTCCTGTTCTTGCGCTCCACAATGTCGTTTTGCTGAGGAGTGTATGGGGCTGATAGCTCATGAGTAATACCAAGTTCATCAAGATAGTCATCAAGACCAGTGTTCTTGAACTCGGTCCCATTGTCACTCCAGATATGCTTGATCTTCACACCGAAATTCATCGAGGCCCTTGAGGAGAATCGCTTGAAGATTTCCTGCACGTCATGCTTAAATGTGATGATATGCACCCATGTATAACGAGAATAGTCATCAACAATGACAAAGCCATAAAGATATGCTGCATTTGTGAATGCAGAATAATGTGTACGGCCAAAGAGATCCATGTGAAGCAATTCAAATGGACGAGTGGTAGTCATGATAGTCTTCGAGAGATGCTTCGATTTGGTCATCTTCCCGGCTTCGCAAGCCCCACAGAGATGATCTTTGAGGAATTTGACACCCTCAATTCCAAGGATATGCTTCCTCTTCACAAGCGTGTGCAAGTTACTCATGCCAGTATGACTGAGTCGTCGATGCCATAGCCATCCTTCTGAAGCTTTTGCAAGTAGGCATGTGGCAGCGTGTGGTCCTGTAGAGAAATCAACAATATACAAGTCTCTTCTCCTAAGGCCTTCAAAGACTTTGGAATTGTCAGATTCTAAAACTAAAACACAACGATATTTGCCAAAGACAACCACCATATCAAGGTCACAAAGCATTGAGACAGACATGAGGTTGAATCCAAGAGACTCGACAAGCATGACTTTGTCCATGTGTCGATCTTTTGAGATTGCAACCTTGCCTAGACCCAATACCTTGCTTTTTTCCATTGTCAGCGTAGGTGATATGCTTCAGGGGAGATGGAGATAAAGCAGAGTCCATCAGTAGGTTCATGCGATTTGTGCATCCACTATCGAGGACCCACTCAGTAGCTTTGAGAGAGTCGCCCTGTAGAAGAATTAGTACATCTTACAACTCATATGCTTCATTGTGAAGAATATGACATCAATTTCATCAGTAAGAGCAATATATGAAGAATGAGGACGTGAGAAATGAATGAATCATTTCTGCATGATTAGCTTACGTCCTTTCAAGCAATTTTCAGGTCTCCAGCAAATTCTTCAGACATTTAAGTTCGTCTGGAGACCTGACCCTGCATAAGAGATTAGTTCTTTTTCTTCACCACCCACATCTGGAGGGGTGGTAAAGAGTTTATCATTTGACGAGCACCACTTTAGAATGGTGGCATTGAGGCAAGCGTCGGTGTCAAAACCGGCGGATCTCGGGTAGGTGGTCCCGAACTATGCGTCTGAGGATCGATGGTAATAGGAGGCAGGGGACACAATGTTTACCCAGGTTCAGGCCCTCTCGATCGAGGTAAAACCCTACTTCCTGCTATATTGATATGGATGAATATGAATACAAGAGTTGATCTACCTCGAGATCATATTGGCTAAACCCTAAGTCTAGCCTATGAGGATTTGAGATTCTCCGTTAGCCTCTACAGACTAAACCCTTCGGTTTATATACACACCGGAGGGGCCTAGGGTTTGTACATGTCATCTTGCAGAGGAAGGAAAGATTACACCCGAACCTAAAACTTGCCATTACATGAATGCAGGAGTCCTATCCTGATACGAGAGTTGATCTTAGACTATGATCTTCGCGGCCCACCAGTCCGGCCCACCGGGAGTTATCCGGCCACATGAGGACCCCTTGATCCATGACTCCCTCAGCAAGTGCACTTCGTTTCACAGGAGAGGGGTTAGAGTATGAATATGAGTAAGCAGAGAAATTCTTGGAGGACTTATGAACATAATGATTTGAAGAATAATGCACGTATTCATAATCCTTCTTTCCCTGCGAAACAGGTGTGTTAGCACGAGGATGATCATATGAGGAATTTGATCCACTTGAGGAATTTGATCCACTTGAGGAATTTGGTCCATATGAGGATTTTGATCTGGGGATCCTATTCCTCACACGAGGTGTCATGAGGACATTCACTTGAAGATTTTCAAGGTCCCTCTTAGGGACCCAGATCTTCTTCATAGGGGGATCATTCCTGCAGTTAGTTCCAACATATCTAGCAAATACTTCACCATTCTGATTTTTGAACAATTTATAGTTGGAGTCAAATGACTCATCAGAAGAAAGTGAAGTTTCACAAGTAAAGCCAGATAAGGTAGATGGATCTACGGGAGGTCCTTTTGCAGCAACCCATGAGGTTTTGGGATACTGCTTAGGTTTCCAGTAGGTCCCATCAGCATTGAGTTTCCTCTCAAAGGCAATACCCTCTTTCCTAGGGTTCCTGTTCAGAATCTGCTTTTAAGCACATCACAAAGAGTCTGATGACCTTTGAGGCTTTTGTACATGCCTGTCATATACAATTCCTTCAACCCTGCATTTTCGTCAGTAGCATCGGTGTTTTCCTCAGTTGAGAAAATTGTCATCACAGAAACAGTTGAAGAATTTGTAAAAGTAGAAGCATTTGAACTTCCAAGTGAAGAATTTGCAGTTTCTCGTTCAATGCATTTAAGGCATGGGGGATTGAATTCCTCCTGAGAAGCGCTGATCTGTTGAGCAAGCAATGAATCACGTTCCTTCTAAAGATCTTCATAACTCTCCCTTAGCTTCTCAAGATCTTGCTTTCTTTGAATAAATTCATAGGAAAGCTTCTCATGATAAGATAAGAGAGTGTTATGATTATCCTGAAGGTTATCATACTTGGACTAAAGTCTCTGAAGATTTTCAGTCAAGATTTTAGATCGATCCATTTCCTCACCCAACAGATCATCAATTCTTTCTAGCATATTTTGAACCTTATCAAAAGCTTTTTGCAGTTTTATGGCAATTTGGCAAGTTTGGAATAGCTAGGTTTCAGATTTTCATCAGATTCATCTTCACTAGAATCAGACGTGGAATGGTCGAGTACCTTGGCACGTTTTGCCATGAAGCAGTAGGTGGGAGAGTAGTCATGGTCAGCAGTGTCGGGGAAGTCTCTTTCCTCAGTGTTGAAGATGGACTTGCTGACGAATACGATGGCGAGAGCCAGGCTTGCCACACCAGAGTGTGATTCCTCAGATTCCTCCTCTTCCTCATTTTCTTCAGATTCAGCGAGTCCATTTCCTTGCCAATGAATGCCCGAGCTTTCCTAATACTGCCCTTCTTGTTAGAGGAAGACTTTGAGGATTTTGATGATGAGGACTTTGAAGATTTATTCTTTTTCTTTGAGTCGTCTAAGTTGTAGTCCTTGTATTTCTTCTTCTTCGATTCCTTTGCCCACTGAGGACAATCAGTGATAAAGTGACCATGTTTCTTGCATTTGTGGCAGGTCCTCTTCTTGGGATCGCGAGATGAAGAATCTGATCTTAAGTCGTCACCTCTTGAAGATTTCACAAAGCGACCACGTCTAGAGAACTTCTGAAATTTACTCACGAGCATTGCTAGCTCCTGATTCAGTTCCTTAGGATCACCAAGGGTGCTATCAGATTCTTCACCTTCTGATGAGGAAATTGCTTTGGCCTTCAGTGCACGAGATCCACCATAGTTTGGACCATAGAGATCTCTCTTTTCAGCAAGTTGGAACTCATGAGTATTTAGCCTCTCGAGAATGTCAGCAGGATCAAGTGACTTGTACTCTCCACGCTCTTGAATCATTAGTGCTAGAGTGTCGAATGAGGAGTCAAGAGATCTCAGCAGTTTCTTCACCACCTCGTGGTATCTGATGTCTGTAGCACCAAGTGCCTGTAACTCATTTGAGATATCAGTGAGGCGATCGAAGGTATGCTGAACATTTTCATTGTCAAGTCTCTCGAAGCGGATGAAGAGATTGCGAAGAACATCAACTTGAGAGTGACGTTGAGTTGAGACTCCTTCGTTGACCTTGGACAGCCTATCCCAGATGAGCTTTGTAGTTTCCAAGGCACTCACTCTGCCATACTGCCCTTTGCACAGATGGCAACATATGATATTCTTCGCTTGTGAGTACAGTTGCTTGAACCTCTTTACATCAGCAGCGTTCACGGAAGGTGTGACAGAGGGAACACCATTTTCCACAACGTACCACAGATCGTTGTCAATTGCCTCAAGATGCATGTGAATCTTGTTCTGCCAGTAGGGGTAGTCCGTCCCATCAAAGGTAGGACACCCAGCCGGGACTTTGATCATACATGCAGTCGATATAACTAAAACTCTAGACGGTTAAACCAAAATCACACAGAACAAGGGAGTACCTTACTCTGATACCAATTGAAAGTGCGTTATATCGACTAGAGGGGGTGATCTTTATAAATTCGTCACTATGGAAATTCTAGATGAGGAATTTCCTAAGCAACGAACTACTTAGCAGCGGAATAGATACTCAGGTGCAAGCATAACAAGACAAGAGCATGGTCATCATGATGAAATTAAAACAAGCATAGCGTATGAGTAGCATGTAAATAGGATAAGTAGGCTGAGGACTAAGGATTGAAGAAATAAGGTTGAGGAAATTGAGAAAGTCTTCAGTCAAAGTCTTCAAACATTACATATCAAGTTCAACAACACAAGAATGAGTAAATGGAAGAGTTGAGGAAATAGAACCAGTAGGCTTGATGAAGACAATGATTTGGTAAACCGGTTCCAACTGCTATGACAGTTGTACGTCTGGTTCGAGCGGCTAGGTATATAATCCCGAGGACACACAGTCCCAGACACACAGTCCAGGACACCAAGTCCTCACTGTATTCTCCTTGAGCTAAGGCCACACAGTCCTCGCCCAGTCACTCGTGGTAAGTCTTCACAGGTGACTTCCAAACCTTCACAAACTCGGTCACCCGGTGATCCACAATTCCTATTGGATGCTCTAGACCATTGATGCCTAACCGTCTGGAGGATCACAGTCTTCAAAGGTAACAAGCGTCGGTTCCACACATGAATAATCTCTTCAATGATGCTCAATCACTTTGGGGTTTTAGGTGTTTGGGTTTTGGGTTTTTCCTCACTTGATGATCTTTGCTCAAAGTCCTCGGAGGATGGGTTGCTCTAATGACAAGTGCCAGTTTCTCTCGGAGCAGCCAACTAGCTAGTGGTTGAAGGGGGCGGCTATTTATAGCCTAGGGAGCAGCCGGACATGATAAGACATAAATGCCCTTCGATGATATGACTGTTAGGTAGGTAGATATTTTGGGATAGCTGGCGCATAGCACAACAATGGTCGGAATGTTGAGTATCAAATTCCTCAGGGCTATTGTGTTCCTCACTTGTAGGAAATCCGCACTGGCGAATTCCTAACTCCTCAGTCAGAACAAATTCCTTAGAGACCAGAAGAACTTCGTCTCTGTCACTGAAGAAATTGACTGAACTGTATGAGATTTCCAATGGCTTCACTCGAAAGGATTGGTTAGTGTAGGCTTCGAGTTGAGCATCACTCGGAAATATGTTTCCTTAGTTTTTCCTCGACCCCCTTTAACAGCACGGTATTTGCTATGACTCAAGAAAGAGAAAATGAAACTACGAAAACAAAAGTCTTCACGCTTAATAATCCTCGCATGATTATCCAAGTCTTCAAGGTCACACCAATTTCTCCACTTTCAAAATCTTCAGAAAGTCTTCGGAAATCCAAAGTCTTCAGTTGAAGACATTCATTTTTAGGGGTCGACTTTCTCTATATATATCAAACTCCTCATAGACTTATAGACCTGTGTACACTTACAAACGCATCAGTCCCTTAACCTATAAGTCTTCAATGCACCAAAATCACTAAGGGGCACTAGATGCACTTACATTAGTTAAATAAAATAAAATGCCATGTTTTGTCTATTTTCTGAATTTCATGTGCAATAAAAAAATGGCCCAAAAATAAAATTTCTCAGAATGCCCAAAAAAATAAACACGATTTTTTCTCGAATATTTAAGAATTTCTGGTGCAAATAATATCAGAGGGAGGTGCACCAGGTGGGCACAACCCACCTGGGCGCGCCAGGACCCGTAGGCGCGCCCTGGTGGGTTGTGGTCCCCACGTGGGCCCCATCCCTTATCTCTTTATACCACTTCATCACCTACCTCCAGAAAAAAATTCTCCATTGCTCTCTCTCCCTCGTGTTCTTGCTCTCAAACCCGCGAATTTGGATCTCTTTGCTCGAAGCTCCGTTTCCGAAACTGTTTCGGGGGATTGTTGCTTGGTATGTGACTCCCCCGTTTGTCCAATTAGTTTTTGTTTTAGTGGTGTATATTTTGAATAATTAGCTACTCTTGGTGCTGCTGTAGATGAGCTTGCATGTAGAATTCTTAGAGTTCTAAGTTGTTTGAATGCTTGCTATGGCTTCTATATATCCCTATGAGTAGTTGCTATCAATTTTGTAGAGTTTTATTGATAATTTTTTTCACACGATTTTTTTCCAGATAATTGTACGCGAACATGATGAGCCTCTTTGGAAGGCGTTCTTCGAGGAGGAGATCCTCGGGAGCATCTTCTAGTGACAGCTCCGCTCATCATTCCTATGTTGAACCAAGTGAAAGTTCCATACGAGATGCCGCCACTAAAACATGCTATTGGCCTTGTGATGATTATATGGTTCACGTGGGTATTAAGGAGGAATTTGAGAAACTGGTTCACAATGTGGGTCTCGGTCCCTACATTTCAGATAATTGCGATCAGCACCACACTCTCACTGGATCATTTGTTAAAGGATTTAAATTTCATCCCCGTGAGTCTAGGGTGTCTTTCAAACTTTATGAAAATCCTTTTACCATATCACTAGGGAGTTTTGCCCGTCAGTACAAAATTCCATTCTGAGGTTCGCTTGATGAACCACCAAGGGATGAGTACCAATCATTTTTAACTAGTCTCTGCTACGGTGAAACAAGGGGGTGACGCAAGGAAGAATAAAAAGCATACATTTTCCTACAATTCAGTATTTGCTTTATTTAATGGGAAATGTATTGTAGGCAAACAAGATTGTAGTACACTTTGTGCTCCAGATTTGAGCCTTATACACACCGCTCTCACCAATGATAGGAGTTATAATCTTGGGGCGATTGTTGCACACAGGTTACAACACAATGCTAATAGTGGCTGGTTCTATGGCGGAATCTATGCCACGCGTTTAGCAAGAGAGCTGGGTGTTTCACCTTTACCCTTTGACCCTATCCTACCCACGCAGTATTTCGACTTTGATGCTATCAAAAGTCATAAGATCCTCAAAGGAGACATTCATAACTTTACTTATAAATTGTTATTTAACCCATTGACTGTTGTGTACACATATTTGCCTTCGCATGCTCTTTTTGATGTTCACAACAAGGGAAGATATTTCGTTCTTGAGAGCGAGGCCCGAGCCCACAATGTTGTGGTCGAAGCAGCACGACAGGCTGAGGCATCTGCACCGAGAGCCTCCGTGAGCTACCACGCCGACTACTATCCAGGCTAGTCACTGCATACCAAGTTAGGCAAAAAGCCTAAGCTTGGGGGAGTATGTGTTTCTCACCGACTTTACATTCATGTTCACACATCTCAATTGTCGGTGTTCACACTTTTTTCATTGTATTAACCATGCTTAATTTATTTTCTTGCTTTCTTCTTGTGCGTTTGAAAAACATTGGAAAAACAAAAAGAGAGTGTAGCTGTAGTTAATTTGCTTTCTATGCTTGCCTAGTTGTAATATTAAAAAGAAAACCCAAAAAGATTTCCTTGTTCTTCTTTTGCTTGTTGGGAGTTTTCCCGTGTAAATAGTTTTTCTCGTTTTTGTTTTCTTCTTTCGTTTTCTTGTTCTAGAAAATTGAAAGCTCCAAAAATATTTCAGTATGTTTCTCTGAATTTCTTTATTTTTATTTCCGAGTCGTACTAAGGAGAATACCACGATGAAAATGTTGAGTGGCTCACTTATGCATAATTGTTGATCTAATAAAATCCTATTTTACCTTGTCTTCTCCTGTTGAATAAAATGTTTGCAAATTCCAGCTTAGTCCACAACACTCTTGCACCATTATTATTATTTGACATCATTCGGTCGTGCAAGTGAAAGGCAATAATGATGATATTCGATGAACTGGCCGTGGCAGAGAGAAACTGGTATGAACTCGACTTGTTCTATTTTGGTAAATAGGTTTAACATAGTATCCATGATTCAACCCATTATGATTAAACATGCTTGCAATGACAATTAGAGATTATAGTTTCACATGCCATGCATAAGTAGCTAAGAGTTGATAATGATTTATCTTGGATATCAAAATTGCATTAAAATGATCGTGATGTACTATGATGACATGGTATCCTCCTCTGAATGTTCAAGTGGCTTGACTTGGCACATGTTTATGCATGTAGTTGAATCAAAACCAACATAACCTCTATGATATTTATGTTCATGGTGTCCATATCCTACTCATCCGGGTGTCCAATGTTTATTATGCATGATGCATTTTCATGACCATTGTTGCTCTCTAGCTGGCCGCTTCTCAACCTATTTGCTAGCCTTCACCCGTACTAAGCGGGATTACTGCTTGTGCATCAAATTCAAAAACTCAAGTTATTCCAGATGAGTCCACCATACCTACCTATATGTGGTATTACCCTGTCGTCCTAAGTAAATTTGCATGTGCCACCTCTAAAAACTTCAAATAAATATCCTTTTTGTGTGCCTGGATCGTTCATGGAACGACAGGAGGTGGTCGGTATCTTCCATGCTAAGCAGGTTATTCTCAGGTTGAGTGTTTATTGACTCGCCATCGCACGAGAAAAGGGCGGTAATAGGGATTCCTAGTACCAAATTATAAAAAGAAAAAGCTTATAAATAAACAAACAAAAACTCCCAATAGAGTCCAAACCTTTACTTTTCTGCTTGGGAACCGCCACTAGCGTGTTTAGCATGGGAGATATCGATAACTGATAGTCGTGAAGTAAATGAGAAGGGTGCATCTCTCAAAATATCATTTACCTCTGTTTTAAAAACTGGAGCTAGTGCCGTATGGCCCTAGGTTATGACTGTCACATGATGAATATCGTCCAACAAATTGCCGATCCAATGCCTACGAATTTATCCTATATTGATCTTGCTAAGTTACTATTACTATCATTACTGTTGCACTTGTTACAAAACTACTACTATCACTGTTACCGTTACTATTGTTGTTGCCACTACTATCAAAACTATCATATTACTGTGCTACTGATCACTTTGCTGCAGATAATTAATCTCCAGTTGTGGTTGAATTGACAACTCAGCTGCTAATACTTACAAATATTCTTTGGCTCCCTTTGTGTCGAATCTATAAATTTGGGTTGAATACTCTATCCTCAAAAACTGTTGCGATCCCCTATACTTGTGGGTTATCAATAACCCGATGGGCCGGAGGGCCTAATCTACTGGCCAGACCTTTACAGGGCAATTTCGCAAAATTATTAATCAGTGCGATTGGCCAGAATTGGGAGATGTGGTCCGCACCTTTAACTCTAGGAATAAGAGAGATGACAAGATAGTTTAAGCGAGAAATATCAATCGTCCCAAGGCACAAACCTTGGATAATGTCGCACACGAGCAAGCGCAAAGATGGCCAAAAACGACAAAAAAATGGAATAGAGAAACCATCAGGACCGGAGGCAGAATTGGCGTTTGCCGAGTTGAGGACAACCTCAATCACCTTCGCAGAAAGCAGGATCATCAAGGCATCATTTTCCTCATCAGAGGCCCGGTCTTGCCCCGTACGGAAGCCGGACTCAGGTCTGGCCGCAAGCAGGTCCTCGAAGAAACCATGGACATGGCTCATAATGATGTCATGATTAGAGACCCTGATGTCTACTATGCACCCTTCTTCTTGTAGACGTTGTTGGGCCTTAGGGCTAGAATTCGAGCCGAGTCGAGCCAGCTCGGCTCGACTTGCTAGAGCTTGGTTCGTTAACGAGCTAGCTCGACTGGACTCGTTACTATAACGAGCTCAAACCAAAGTTTGGCTCGACTTGTATAACTCGCGAGCTGGCTCGTTTAGCTTGTTAAGCTCGTTAAATATATGAACATAAAATCCTCAAATATAATAAAACGATTATGTATATATTAAGCATATACATCACTAAACAACTGTAATTTCCTTGTAACGCATGAGTCTCCTGGACGACTGGGCCTTCAATGGTTGGTCCTTATGTTGTCCGCCTGGGACGCAGGCAGTGGCGGAGACAGGTCCCAGGCAGCCCTGGCCGCTGCCTGGGGCGTGAGATGTATTTCCTTTGGATACTGTAGCACTACTTAGCTACAATGCTACAGTCCCCCAAAGGCTGCCTGGGGCGTTGAGTTTTCCTGCCACCGCTACTGGACGCAGGGTGCCGAGTGGCTGATCTTTTTTTAGATTGGGAGTGGCTGATCTTTTGTACCGAGCCTAACGAGTTATACGAGTACTCATGAGATTGGCTCATTTAACTTGGTCTATAAACGATCTTAAACTAAAGCTTGTCTCGACTCGTTATTCTTCGAGTTTGAGTCGATTCGAGCCGAGTCACGAGCTACTCGTTTAGCTCGCGAGCTTCGAGCTTTTTTTCCAGCCCTATTGGGCCTCCAAGTGCAGAGGTTTGTAGGACAGTAGCAGATTTCCCTATCAATCCGTGGGAGGTGTAGGATGAAGATGGTCTCTCTCAAACAACCTTGCAACCAAATAACAAAGAGTCTCTTGTGTCCCCAACACACCCAATACAATGGTAAATTGTATAGGTGCACTAGTTCGGCGAAGAGATGGTGATACAAGTGCAATATGGATGGTAGATATGGGTTTCTGTAATAGGAAAATATAAAAACAGCAAGGTAGCAAGTGGTAAACGTGAGCATAAACGGTGTTGCAATGATAGTAGAGAAGGCCTAGGGTTCATACTTTCACTAGTGCAAGTTCTCTCAACAAGGATAACATAATTAGATCATATTACTAGCCCTCAACATGCAACAATGAGTCACTCCAAAGTAACTAATAGCGGAGAACAAACAAAGAGATTATGGTAGGGTACGAAACCACCTCAAAGCTATTCTTTCTGATCGATCTATTCAAGAGTCCGTAGTAACGTTCAATCTATCATAGA
Organism: Secale cereale; assembly: GCA_902687465.1. Taxonomy (NCBI): domain Eukaryota; kingdom Viridiplantae; phylum Streptophyta; class Magnoliopsida; order Poales; family Poaceae; genus Secale; species Secale cereale. Next base: position 96,766,132 of record LR738710.1, on the reverse strand, counting down.
GTTCGTATTAGAATAACACCTTAAGACACAAATCAATCAAAACCCTAATGTCACCTAGATACTCCATTGCCACCTCAAGTATCCGTGGGCATGATTATACGATATGCATCACACAATCTCATAAACATCTATTCAACCAACACATAGAACTTCGAACAGTGCCCCAAAGTTTCTACCGGAGAGTCAAGACAAAAACATGTGCCAACCCCTATGCATAGATTCCCAAGGTCACGGAACCCACAAGTTGATCACCAAAACATACATCAAGTGGATCACATGATATCCCATTGTCACCACAGATAAACACGCGCAAGACATACATCAAGTGTTCTCAAATCCTTAAACACTCAATCCGATAAGATAACTTCAAAGGGAAAACTCTATCCATTACAAGAGAGTAGAGGGGGAGAAGAAGATCCAACTAGAATAGCAAAGCTCGCGATACATCAAGATCGTGCCATCTCAAGAACACGAGAGATAGATCAAACACATAGCTACTGATACATACCCTTAGCCACGAGGGTGGACTACTCCCTCCTCGTCATGGAGAGCGCCGGGATGATGAAGACAGCCACCGGAGAGGGATTTCCCCCCTCCGACAGGGTGCCAGAACGGCTGTAGATTGGTTTTCGGTGGCTACACAGGCTTTCGGCGACGGAACTACCGATCTAGGTTAATTTCTGGAGGTTCTAGTATTTATAGGAATTTTTGGAGTCGGGGCCAAGTAAAGGGGAGCTACGGGCCGTCCTCGAGATAGGGGGCGCGCCCCCCTTCCCAGGGCGCGCCCTCCACCCTCGAGGGCAGCCCGTGGCTCTCCTGGCCCACCTCTTCTTCTTCGGGGGCTTCTTTTGGTCCAGAAAAAATCATAAAAAATTGGCTCGTCAATTGGACTCCGTTTGATACTCCTTTTTTGTAAAACCATAAAACAGGAGAAAAACATAAACTGGCACTGGGCTCTGGGTTAATAGGTTAGTCCCAAAAATCATATAAAACTGTATAATAAAGCCCATAAGACATCCTAGAAGGATAATATAATAGCATGGAAGAATCAAAAATTATAGATACGTTGGAGACGTATCAGACCCTAGTGCAATCAATCATCAAACTAGTAATCATACATCTACATCGTCTCCCATTAGCAATCGCAAAGAAATACGCCATCAGCAAATCACCTTTCAAGGTCCAGTTCATACTGCCTCATTGTTGCCAGTACACCTCCGCTTGATGATGCAGCTGCATCAAACTAGCCTCCAACTCATATCTGCGTTGCCAATCATCCGAAGAAAACCCAACAGCATAGGCCTCCGCATCCAAAGCCAACACCTACCCCAACAGGTCTCGCTTACTACGAAGGGCCTCAGCCGCATGATTACGACTCCACCCCTTCAAAATTTTCCTAAGATGGTAGGAACAGAAGTGCCAATTGTTCATGGGCCCGAAGGAACGAGTCCTAGAACCGAGGAGGGAGAAAATCTTGGCCGCGAGCATATCCCCAAACCCGTCGATCATAAGCCAAGAGGCATCAAATTGGAATCTGGAAGCTTTAGCCAGGGATGAGGACCCTAAATCAAGAATGAGAGGGGAATGATCAGAGCCCACATGAGACAGTGCGCAAAGAGAGGCACGAGGGAACATCAAGTCCCAGGAAGCAGTAGCAAAAACACGGTCCAGGGCAGAGCAGATTGAGAGCACCTGATGATTAGACCACGTAAAGCGCGCCCCATATCTAGGCATCTTTTGGAGGGCGCATTCTACAATAAATTCATTGAACGCATTCGCCAAGGGCCAAGGGGAGATGTTATTATTCTTGTCCGACGGGGACCAAAGAAAGTTGAAGTCACCAGCAATGACCAACGGGAGATTACAAGACTCAATTTTATATGCAAGTTCATCCAGAAACAACGGGGAGAGTGAGTGATCATGTAACGCCCCGGACACACCCGCCGGTGGTCGTTACTCCTGGAGGGATCTAGACTGGCCTCACATATCAATACTAGTCTTTTCTGCGCACTTTGTCCTCACTCGTGCGCACCCGGGAGCAACTTCCCGGTCGGTCACCCATCCTGAAACTACTCCAAGCTGAGCACGCTTAACTTTGGAGTTCTATCCGAATGGGCTCCCGGAAAAGAAGGAATTCCTTATTGATATGAGTAATCTATCATCCCTAATAAGCCAGGCTATCTCATACACCCACAGTTAGTGGAACCGACGTCCTCGTCGGGCCACATGAACATTCCCTCTTGGCACAACCGTCTGTGCATCCAATCCGACACATGTGACATGTCGTGTGCCACGACGGGTCACAAATGTCATGAATAACATGACCAAGCACCTATCCGCAAACATCCATGTAACCGCGAGGGTCGGCTCTGATACCAACTTGTAACGCCCCGGACACACCCGCCGGTGGTCGTTACTCCTGGCGGGATCTAGACTGGCCTCATATATCAATACTAGTCTTTTCTGTGCACTTTGTCCTCGCTCGTGCGCACCCGGGAGCAACTTCCTGGTCGGTCGCCCATCCCGAAACTACTCTAAACTGAGCATGCTTAACTTTGGAGTTCTATCCAAATGGGCTCCCGGAAAAGAAGGAATTCCTTATTGATATGAGTAGTCTATCATCCCTAATAAGCCAGGCTATCACAGATCAGCTGGTCCATAGACCACCATAAACTCCCAAAGACCATTACGCTCTTCGTGGAACACTACCATACTTGCCCAAAAGAGACCATGATCAAAGGCCACGCGATCAAACATATCAGGCCTAGCCTCAATGAGGATCCCTCCAGAGTGACCAGACGCCGGGAGGAAGCGCCACACAAAGCGGTCCACCCCAGCAATCCCAGAAAGATCATCATGAGAAAAATCAGATTTAAAGGTTTCAACCAAGCCAACAAGGCCAGTGTTATCAGAGCGAACAAGGTCACGGATTTGGTCGCGGCGCCCCCAAGCACCAAAATTGCACATGTTCCAGATTATGGCTTTCATTTAGAAGAGAGGTTCTTGATCCACAGGCTGGACCTGCTCGGCATCACACAAGGTTTGAGTTTAGTATTACAGGTCCGGCCTTTCTTGGCGGTCGAGGGAGGGAGGCTACAACCTCCATCCCCCACCGAACCTGAAGGTGCCTCCGCAGTCACCTTAGCCTTGGTGCCTGCATCCTTGGCCTTAGCAATAGCCGCCTAGGCATCTTCATTCAACCAGAACAACGAAAGTAGAGAGGAAGGAGAGCCAAAGATGTGAACCGTAGAAACACCAATGTTCGAGAGGATGTCTAAGAGATGTGCATCTGGTAAGGAAGGTAACACCAAATGAAGTGGGGATATGGGATCTGGGGAAGTACCTTGTTGGGTCGGAACCTTGGACGCCATCGCATGCGTGGCCCCCCTGGGCAGGAGAAGCTGCAGAGTGCCGACATAGCCCCTTCCAGGCTGTGGACACAGGCGAGCGGACCGAGCCAACCCTAGGCCGAGCTACAGGAGAGGAGCTAGCATTGTCCCCCAGCCTCACAGCCGCCACCGCACCCAAATCCTCCTCCAACCTATGGCACAAATCCCCATCCTTACCCTTTCCCCTTCGATGATCTGCTCTTGCCCGAGAACTTGCGGATAGTCACTTTCTGCTTGGACTTCTTGCTGACTAGGCTAGGAGGGGAAGCCAGAGTATCATGGGGCATGTCAACAATGCCAAACAAGGAGGGGGAAGCGGGCCAAGCGACCTGATCTTGAATGAACAAACCAACCCCAGAGATCGGAGTGGCCCCACCAGCACATTCCATGCAACCATGGGTCGCCTCCTTAGCACCATCCATGGCACCCTTGCCAGACGCAACATTGGGGGGGGGCAAAGTCAAACATACGCCTTCACTCCGAGCCCATCGCCTCCCACTCCGACGAAGTGAAGGTGTTGGCATTGCTCCCGACGCCCGTCTCGCCCCCATCATCCGACGGATCCAGATTAGAAGGTTTAGGAGCTGGGGGCAGGGGGAGCTTGTTGGGCAACATCAGCCTCAGTGCGGACACGGATATGGTAGGCGTCTAAGGTAGGGAAGACGGTGATGGAACCATTCACATTACCAGGATCAAGACACCAGATCTTCATGCGTATAGGGCCCGGTGGGTCGAGCGAGGCTTCAGTAACAACCACTAGCTTGCCTATCAAGTCACGGAATGCCATCAAGAACCAAGCATTGCGCAATCCACAAGGCACATCCTTGAGCGACACCCATATGTCAGAGAGAGCAGACACTGCCCTGGAACCATCAACAACAGCTTTGACCGACACCACCACTTGGTTGAGAGGAAGAGTAAAGCTCGAACAAGAACCCATCATCTTAAGGCTCTCCTTGGTGGGGAAGGTAACAGCAAAACCCCTCTATGAAATCTGATGAATCTGTCAATCCCAACCATCGAGACCCCATTCTTTCAGTTCATCTGAAATCACTTGGCTAGGCACTGGGTCTGAGATAACAGAGATGACCGCAGCATTGGAAGCAACCAGAGAAAACACAGGCATCCCCAGCTAGCCATCGAGCGCAAAGAACGAACAACCCGGTAGCCCCAGGCCGAACTACTTGAAAGAAGGGAAAGGGGATCGATTGTTGCACTCCACGGTAAGATGCCCTTCCATGCGGCATATCAGACAGAACGGAGGAAAGGTGCACCGAGACTAGAAGTGACCAGCATGATGGCAGGCAAAGCAAGTCAGGGTAGCCCAGAGCCACGAGCCGGCCCAGAGCCACGAGCCCCAATAGCAATAGCAGAGGACGGCCCAGAGCCACGAGCCCCACCAGACAACCCACCACCACCGCCAGAAGATGGCCCGGGGCCCCGAGAAGGGCCGAAGCCCCGGGGGGAGTGGCGCGAGAGGAGGAAGGATCTCGTCACTGACCCCTCCCGAGGAAGATCCCGGGGCCTAGGATGAGGTGCGACAAAACTTTGAGGGGAAAGAGGCGAAGCCACCGTAAGATCCAGCGTCAGAGCCACCAAACCGCCCGCCTCCAGAACACTAACCACGACCCAGCGCACCAAGGCCGAAACTAGACCCTCGGCCGTCCGCCGAGGCCTGGCCCGCCAGCCGACGAGGAGGCTCCGGCCGAGAGGGGCGCCACAAGCACCGACGAGCAGAAGCAACAGCCTCCCAGGGGTCACAACCGGCACCCTGAGTCTCCTTCTCCGCACGCGCGCCCTCATCCTGTTGCAGCCAGGCCAGCCCCGCAGCCCAAGCCCCCCGATCCACCGCCACCTGCTCATGAACCCCACGCTCCACCTCTAGCTTCTCACGAAGCTTGGCCTCGTAAGCTAGATTCGCGGACAGACCGACCTCGCCTGAGCTATCCCTACCATGCTTGCTCCCTCGAGAGCGCCTCCGAGGAGGAGGCCCTCGACTTGTCCATGGCCACCGCCGCTGCGGAGGATATTGAGAGGGGGGAGGTGGACGCGCCCTCACAAGGCAGCGGATACGATAAGGATATTGACACAGGTCAGTACTAGTAGCAGGAAACCCTAGATCGCGGAAAGCCGCCCCCTCCACACCCATAAATATCCCAAGAGGCGGGGGCAGGCGGGCCAGTCCACACAAAGAGGGCCCTCCGGAAAAACCGGGCCCGAGGAGGCCGGGCACAATGCCAAGGAGACATGAGCAGCTAGAGTAGGAAAGGCATTCATAGAAAAGGACGTACCCACGGGCCCACCACCCGGCCCACCAACCGCAACGTTCCCGGACGCACCGACCCACGGGCCACATTACCATCCACCGAAGCGGCTAGGGTTAGGGTTAGGACCGCGCCCGGAGCCGCAATCGGACGCCCGCCGCCAGCCACCGCTAGCGACGAACTAGAGACCCCCACCACGAGGATCAGCAAGGCGAACCCCCAAGACTGCGGGGACAGGCTAACCGCTGACCGCCCACCCGCCGACGGCGCACCCCCTAACAAATCCCGACCGAGAAGGAGAAGCCACTGCCAACCTACCAGATCCACGCCCGCGACACCGCACCACCTTCTGATACGTCTCAAACGTATCTACTTTTCCAAACACTTTTGCTATTGTTTTGCCCTCATTCTTGCATGATTTGAACTAAACTAACCCGGACTGACGCTGTTTTCAGCAGAGATACCTGTATGGTTTTATTGTGTGCAGGAAAACAAATTTTTAGTTATCTCAGAAAATTCCAAGAAAAATCACAGAAAATCCACGCACCCGAAGGGCCCTTGTGCCAGAAGAGGGGCCAGAGGGCAGCCAGGGGGGCCCCAGGCGCCCTGCCCAGGCGGCCCCACCCCTGGCCGCCTCGGGAGGCCGCCTGGGCGGGTCCTTCCCCCTCTGGTGCCCTACCTTGGCCCGTATTTATCCCCGTGACAAGAAAACCCCAGAACAGAAGTCGTTTTCCCAGTTTCCGTCGCGGAGCCGCCGCCACCCTCTGTTCTTCTTCGGGAGGGCTAATCTGGAGGCTGATTTGGCCTCCGGAGAGGGGAGATCGTCGCCATCGTCATCATCATCACCACTCCATCCTCCCTCCATGACTTCTCCTTCCATGTGTGAGTAATTCCCTGCTGTAGGCAAAGGGGATGGTAGGGATTTGATGAGTTAGATCATGTAATAGTTTATCAGATTGTTGGGGGCATGTTGCCTATCATCTACTATGGTGTTTATCATCTTTGCTTCAACTTGTTGCTCTTAATGCTTGTCACTTAGGGCCCGAGTGCCATGATTTCAGATCTGAACCATATGTGTTTGCATGAATATATTTGTGTTCTTGATCCTATCTATGAGTTGTTTGCACCTATTACGGTCCGGAACCGGCGATCCCAAAGGTGACAGGTTGGGACACCAAAGGGGATGGGCCATAATTTAAGGATTCCATGTATCCATTGAGTTCATTGCTTTGTTCCGGTGCTCTTTGACAACAGCACCTTAATCTCCATAAGTTCCTTTTGGCCCCGTTCGTAGTGGGATGGTAGGACAAAAGATGTTGTACAAGTTCTTATTGCAAGCACGTACAACTACATGTGGGATACATGCCTAATGTTTGATATTTGCCTAGATGATCATTACTTTTCTGTGTGCCTTGCCCCAAGTTAGATTCATGATATATCTCATCCATGCAGCGCCCAACCATCCACCTCCCTAGCCTACATTGTTTTAATCCTGCTGGTTATTAGTGTTTACTTTTGCTGTTTACTTTTGCTGTCACCACCATCACTATCATATCACCGTTACCACTTATCTTTTGTTGCAAGTAAGTATATTTCAGGTGCGGTTGAATTGACAACTCAACTGTCAAAGCTTATAAATACTCTTTGGCTCCCCGTGTGTCGAATCTATAAATTGGGTTATTCTTACCCGCGAAGACTATCTCGATCCCTTACGGTTGACGGTTATCAAGTACCGTTTTCTGGCGCCGTTGCCGGGGAGCATAGCAATATTTACAAGTCTACTTGGAGTATCCTACCTGCTGCACTTCATCCGCTATGGGTAAGAAAGGAGACCCCAAGGTTCCGATCTTACTATCCACTACAAGAAGAGGTACTGTTCTGAACACTAGTGCTACACTTGATTCACCTTCTGTTATGAGTAAGTTTGCCTCACCACCACCACATGATGCTTCTACTGAATCTGTTACTATGTCCGATACTTTTGATGATGCTTCTACTACTCTTGATGATATTAGTTCACTTAGTTATGCTCTTGAGAAACAGATCGCTGCTGCTGCAAAAAAATCTAGAATTGAAATTCCTGTTACTCGCTACCCTATTGGTGGAACTTATGATTATCCTGATTTGAGTAAACTCAAGGAGAGACTCCTTGATGATGATTACATTATGCTTGATGATGATTTATGCAGGGAACTGACAGAGTTTGCCGACTCTGACCCTGAAGCTATTAAGAAGCTGCTTGAAAAACACTCCTTGAAGAACAAGACTGTTCCTGATCCTGAATTTGCTACATCTCCTATATGCATCAATGATCCTTATTATGATTTCTCTGTTGATCTTTCACTTATATCTATGGTTGAAGCTGACCCCTTTTATGGCAGAGAAAACGATGATGCTATTGCACACCTGACCAAACTCACTGAGTTGGGTGGCTTGTTTACCACGGATGAAAAGATACGAAACTTTTATGTGACTAAGCTTTTTCCTTTCTCTTTGAAGGAAGGTGCTAAAACATGGTATGATGCACTACCATGTGGTTCCATTAAGAGTCCTCAAGACTTAGCTCACTCTTTTGTTGATAAGTACTTTCCTGCTCATATGCAACATGCTGCTTTACAAAGAATTTATAACTTTAAACAGTTGCAGGATGAGCACCTCCCTAAAGCTCGGGGGAGGTACTGTAGTCTGATCCGGGCTAGACCAGGACATGGAGTCCCTAAGAATGAATTAATCGATATATTTTATGCTGGTCTAACTGATGAATCCAGGTCCTATTTGGATAGTTGTGCTGGTTGTGTTTTCAGGAAAAGAACACCGGACGATGCAGAAGAATTGATGGGCAGGATTGCCAAAAACCATGAAGATTGGTCCGTCCCTGAACCACCTCCACCACCAAAGAAGAGGGGCATGTTTGTTCTAAGCCCCGAAGATATGCGAGCAGCAAAGAAGTCTATTAAAGAGAAGGGTATTAAAACTAAAGACGTGAAGAATCTACCCCCTATTGAGAAGTTGTGTGAGCCCACCACTCACCCTCCTATGGTAGAGGTACACTCTCTTTTAGATTTCAACGCAAGTGACATCCCTCATGGTAAGCCTCCTGATCAATGTCTAGATGAGCTTGATAATTTCATTATGAAGCAAAGTCATTTTAATGAGAGGATACAAAGTCAATTGCATGATAATTCCCTTGCTATCAAAAGTTTGCTTGATGTTCTAGGTAGAACAGTTAACGATGTTAAATGTCTTGTGAAGCATTTTCATATGGTTCAAACTCAGCTTGAACAAATTTCTAATGTGCAAAAAGATTTGCTTGCTAACAATGCCAAACAAGATGATTTGCAGGCCTTCGGGATTAAGACCCGAGGAGGAACTAGCACTCAAGATCCTCTCTATCCAGAGGGGCATCCGAGGAGAATCGAGCAAGATTCTCAAATGCAGAAAGAAGAAATTGTTGGCTCTCCAAAGAAGAAGAAGAAGAAGAAGAAACACAAGGAGGCTGACAATTCCAATGATCCTATTACAAGTGAAGAGCCAGTTGTTGATCCCAACAGTGTATCTACCTCCGATGCTGAGACTGAAGATGGTGCCGAACCTGAAGATAAGGATAAGGAGAAGAATGATCCGCCTGAAGTTCGAGAAGAAGAAGCACCTGACAAACGCAAGAAGTACACTAGAGAAGACTTCGTCGCAACAAGACATGGGAAGGAAAGAGAACCATGGATACAGAAACCCATGCCCTTTCCAGGTAAGTCTCTCAAATCTAAAGAAGATGAGCATTACAATAAGTTTTGTGAGTGGATGAAACCTCTTTTTCTTCAAATCCCTTTGACTAATGCTATTAAGTTACCTCCCTATTCAAAATATATGAAAGATATTGTCACTAATAAAAGATAAATTCCTAATGAAGCAATATCTACTATGCTTGCTAACTACTCTTTCAGTGGCGAGATTCCTGAGAAGCTTGGTGATCCAGGTATACCCACCATTCCTTGCTCCATAAAGAATAATTATGTCAAAACTACTTTATGTGATCTTGGAGCAGGAGTGAGTGTTATGCCTCTCTCTCTTTACAAGAGGCTTTGTTTAGAGAAGCTAATCCCTATAGATATCTCTCTTCAAATGGCTGACAAGTCAACCGCCGTTCCGATAGGTATTTGTGAGGATGTTCCCGTAGAAGTTGCTAATTGTTTGATCCTTACTAATTTTGTCGTGCCTGACATGCCCGAAGATGGGAGCATGTCCATTATTCTTGGTAGACCTTTTCTTAACACCGCAGGTGCTACTATTGATTGCAATAAAGGAAAGGTTACTATCAATGTGAATGATAAAGAACACACGGTGTATTTTCCAAAGAAGACCGACAAGAGGCATGGCCTCAACTCTATAGAAAATATCGAGACCGTGAAGATTGGAGAATGGGACTGTCCACTACATGTGCACCACAAATACAAAACTATTATGGTGGGGACAATGTCCATTAAAGTAAAGGTGCAATGATCACTTGGTAAAAAGTTGAGCTTGTTATGTTTTCATTTGTTTTAGCTTTTGTTCTCCTTGCTGTACCAAGTGTTTGTGTTTTTGAAGCTTCACAATACTAATCACTGCTTTAAGTGTTCAGAAAGTTTTGTAGCTTTTTGAACTTCGAAAAAATTTCAACAGTGAAGTTTTTAGAAAAATTCCAGAAAAATAAAAATAAAAATTTACATGCCGGTAGTGACCCAGAGGCACCTGGGGCTGACCAGGGGGGCCCACCAGTGGCCCAGGCGGCCAGCTGGCGCGGCCTGCCCCCTGACCGCGCCCATAGGGCGCCTGGGGCCCACAGGTCCCGCCTCCAGGTGAGTCTTCTTCCTCTCTCTCTCTCTCTCTTTCTCTCAGAAAACACGAGTTCTGCACCTGTTCTTGCGTTCTTGCTGTTCTTGGAGGCGATTTTCGATCTCTCTCTACAGCCTATCATTCGAGCTGAGATTTTGAACAAATACTCCCTGGTATGTAACTCCTCCACCCCTCCAATTAGATTTTTGATTGGTGGCTTCATTTTTGAGTATTTAGTAGTTCTTGGTGCTGTGTAGATGAGCTTGCATGCATGTGTAGAAATTTATTTCCAAGTTTTGATGCAAGTTTATGCCTTAGGTAAGCGAGTTGAGTAGTTTGCCTTAACCCACTTTGTTTAAATCCTTGTTTTTGTAATTTGTCAAAAATTTCAGAAATGAGTTTGTTAGGAAGGGCAAAGGGGTGGCTTGAGAAAAAGAAGCCCACGCACTCCGATCGAGTTACTAGAGCCGCAGCTTCACCCTCGACTGCTAGGGTGAGCTACAATGAAGATCATGTGCCCCTAGAGTTGTTGGAAGACACAAAGCCAGCACGTGCGATGATGTTCCCATGTGATGAATTCCTTGAAGCTGCAGGAATTAAGGATGAGTTTTATAATCTTTGTGCTAATGCAGGTCTGACACGGCTCGTCACATGCCGTGTTGTTCAGTATAAAAAACTCACCTCCGGTTTCATTAACAGTTTTAGATATAACCCTGATACTGGTTCTATTGAGTTTAAAATTTACAATAATCTTTTGACCATGCCCTTGGAAAAGTTTTGTGAAATAATAGGTGTGCCAAACGTTGGGCGTACGGCGAAGATGACCTCTCAGCCCTCCGAGCTGAGAACCGTCCTCAACTCTCTCTGCAGCATGGGTACGAGGGATATACATCGGTCAAAAATCTCCAGCATCTTATTCCCTCACCTCAGGTATTTTGCGTAATATGTTGCTAGAGGGGTGTTAGCTCGTGACAACACGAGCAACATTTCTGCGCCGGATATTGCAATCCTGGCAGCCGCCCTCTCAGGGAGGTTTGATTATAATTTGGGTGCCCTAATTGCTCGACGCCCTGCTATGAACGGTAACAAGGGAGATTTATTTGGTGGCGTTTATGCCACACTTATCTTAGAGTATCTTAAAGGCACCCCACACCCTGATGATAAGCCTTTTACTTATTTAAGCTTTGATCTTGCTGCTATGAAAAGGCATAGGTTTGTTACCATGACTTCTGAATTTGGTAACCTTGTTTATATCTTGCGTTTCGGAACTACCGCGGAACGCAAGATACGTCTACCTGCACCTCTTTTGTTTGATTTTTCTCGCAGGAACGGATGGTCCTTTGATGTTATACAGTTCGATGAGTTCATGGTCCAGCATCAGCTTTATAACCCCATGGAGGGGGTTGTGCCCGACGAGGAGGAGCACGGTGAGTTACCACCTTTTCAGGGGGAGACCGTCACCCAGTTTGGTGAAGGGTCTTCCTCTGCTTGGAGTGCGGACCCTTCTTCGTGGGAGGATCCGAGGACTTCGGTGTACGCGCCGGAATCCTTTTACGACCCTTGGACTCACCTGTACCACCCCGGAGCAGGAGGCTCATGGGGGCAGTAGCTACTACCAACTTAGGCCAAAAGCCTAAGCTTGGGGGAGTACGTGCCCTTCTCACTTTTCCATTGTATTATCTGTTTTATTTTTGTTTGCTTTGATCTTTTTGAAGTTTTTGCCCGTTCTTCTTTGTTCTTTCTTTGCAAAAACAACAAAAAGATTTTCTCTTTCTTTTGCTTTCGTTCAACCTTTGAAATACCCCAAAAAGATTTCCTTTCTCTCTTTAGTTTGCTTTGTTTTAAGAGTTCAGCTCGAGTCCGTGATTGCATTTAATTATATTTCCTACATTCGATCATGCAAGTGACAAGGCAGTAATGACGAAGATCGACGGAAGGGAAGCAACAAGGAAACCGGTATGAACTCTTCTTGTTTCTACTTTTGTACATATGCCTGTACTTATGATCTAGAGACCAGCTTGTAGCGACATAGTGCTATGTTCACAATGCTTTCCCAGTGGTTCATGCTTTCCTTATGGCTAATCTTAAATAGCTAGAGTATATAATGTGTTATTGAAATGATTTACATGCATTGCATTGTTCATAGTTTGGTATACTGAGGTGGTATTTCCCTTTGGAGAAATCTTGGATTGACTTGGCACATGTTTACACATGTTTAAGACTAAAAAGTCTGCTTTGCCTTGATGATCTTTGAGTTTTAGAATAGTTATATCACTTTCATGCCCGATTCAATGTTGCTTTGTCGCTCTGCATGATTATGACCGTTATTGCTCTCTAGTTGGTCGCTTCCCAGTCTCTTGCTAGCCTTCGCTCGCACTAAGCGGAATTCTGCTTATGCATCCACACCTTCCTATGAGTCCACCATACCTTCCTATGTGGTATTTACCTGCCATCCTAACGAAGACTTTCTTGTACCATCTCGAAATTATTAAAATTTACTCTTATTTTCTGCCCCTGTTTTAGCTCACGAGGAAGTAGTAGTTAATTCATGACCTTTTTAAGTTGGACGAGTTTTATCCCGGGATTGCATGTCTAATCTGCAAACCCCTAATACGAGAAGGAACTGGCATGAGTGCGCCCGGCTCATAAAAGATAATACAACAAACAAACCCTCCTTCACGCTTTGTTCATGAGAAATCAGAAAACTTTTGGCAGTGATAAACAAAGGAGATTAAGGGGATGTGATCGTCCCCGTGCGGGAGCCGTTCCTCGAAACTTATCCAGCTCGAGAAGTAATTGGGTTGTCTACTAACATTCGTTGACGAAATATGCACCTCCCAAAATCATTTTTACCTCTGTTTTCAAAACCAAGAGCTTTGGTACATGTTTAGTCTTTGCTTCCAACCACGGGTTTTCAACCTCGCCATCAAATTCCACGGTTCGAGAGTCTCCACCTTCTTTCTTCAAAGCACCAACTAGGAGAGCATAATTGTCATTCTGAGTGTAATGTGCATTATCCCAAAGTATTACATTGTCTTCTGCATGCTTGTGGTATTATTTATTCAGGAATTATTAGTTCTAGTCTCCTTTAAAACTCTGGAGGAGTTTCTGCATTTATGTTTTGCTTCACTCATGGAGGCTAGCGAGATACCACTTTAGTATGTTCAAGCTATGTGCAATGTAATCTTGTCTTGATTTTCAGTAGCATATTATTTACTTTTAGTTATTTTTGATTGGTCACTTGAAAGAAGGATTGCTTCGTGCATTGTCCTCATAGCATTGTTTCAATACTTGCTAGACTCTTTTCGTAGTACATGCTTATATACATCTAATGCAGCAAAAGAGTTTGTCAAAGTTTTCTTTGTCACGTCCAGTTCGTTGAACTGAATTGCTTGAGGACAAGCAATACGCTAAGCTTGGGGGAGTTGATACGTCTCAAACGTATCTACTTTTCCAAACACTTTTGCTATTGTTTTTCCCTCATTCTTGCATGATTTGAACTAAACTAACCCGGACTGACGCTGTTTTCAGCAGAGCTGCCAGTATGGTTTTATTGTGTGCAGGAAAACGGATTTTTAGGTATCTCAGAAAATTCCAAGAAAAATCACAGAAAATCCACGCACCCGAAGGGCCCTTGTGCCAGAAGAGGGGCCAGAGGGCAGCCAGGGGGGCCCCAGGCGCCCTGCCCAGGCGGCCCCACCCCTGGCCGCCTCGGGAGGCCGCCTGGGCGGGTCCTTCCCCCTCTGGTGCCCTACCTTGGCCCGTATTTATCCCCGTGATGAGAAAACCCTAGGACAGAAGTCGTTTTCCTAGTTTCCGTCGCGGAGCCGCCGCCACCCTCTGTTCTTCTTCGGGAGGGCTAATCTGGAGGCTGATTTGGCCTCCGGAGAGGGGAGATCATCGCCATCGTCATCATCATCACCACTCCATCCTCCCTCCATGACTTCTCCTTCCATGTGTGAGTAATTCCCTGCTGTAGGCAAAGGGGATGGTAGGGATTGGATGAGTTAGATCATGTAATAGTTTATCAGATTGTTGGGGGCATGTTGCCTATCATCTACTATGGTGTTTATCATCTTTGCTTCAACTTGTTGCTCTTAATGCTTGTCACTTAGGGCCCGAGTGCCATGATTTCAGATCTGAACCATATGTGTTTGCATGAATATATTTGTGTTCTTGATCCTATCTATGAGTTGTTTGCACCTATTACGGTCCGGAACCGGCGATCCCAAAGGTGACAGGTTGGGACACCAAAGGGGATGGGCCATAATTTGAGGATTCCATGTATCCATTGAGTTCATTGCTTTGTTCCGGTGCTCTTTGACAGGAGCACCTTAATCTCCATAAGTTCCTTTTGGCCCCGTTCGTAGCGGGATGGTAGGACAAAAGATGTTGTGCAAGTTCTTATTGCAAGCACGTACAACTACCTGTGGGATACATGCCTAATGTTTGATATTTGCCTAGATGATCATTACTTTTCTGTGTGCCTTGCCCCAAGTTAGATTCATGATATATCTCATCCATGCAGCGCCCAACCATCCATCTCCCTAGCCTACAGTGTTTTAATCCTGCTGGTTATTAGTTGTTACTTTTGATGTTTACTTTTGCTGTTTACTTTTGTTGTCACCACCATCACTATCATATCACCGTTACCACTTATCTTTTGTTGCAAGTAAGTATATTTCAGGTGCGGTTGAATTGACAACTCAACTATCAAAGCTTATAAATACTCTTTGGCTCCCCGTGTGTCGAATCTATAAATTGGGTTATTCTTACCCGCGAAGACTATCTCGATCCCTTACGGTTGAGGGTTATCACCTTCCAGCCCGCGTCGTCGGACACTGCCCAGGACGGTCGGCCCCGACCACCAGGCGCAAACTTGCGCACCTTGGTCCTTGACGCCGGCAGGAGAGGCCGAAGAGAGGGACAGAGAACAGCCCCCTCATCCTCTGAACCAGAAGCCTCAAAGTCCAAGGCCCAAAAGTTGTTCGACAAGGATAAGGAGGGGGAGGAGGGACCCAGCATTCCCGTACCCTGATGGGAGAGTAACCGAGGAGGGGGAGAGGGAGGAAATCGCCAGCGGGCTCCGGACTCCAGCGAGCCCACGAGGAGGAGGGAGGACAGAGGGGGCGTTGGGTGAGGGGAGGAAGGAGGGGAGAGAGGAGAGGAGAGGAGAGCCATCATGATTCAACCTCCTTCCCCTTAATCTTTCTCTATCACATGTGATCATAGCATTGGAATGGAAGGGCGTGGTAAATGACATCAAGAAGGGCACTGGTGGGTAGTATGCAAGCATTATCAAGAAGATTATAGCAGCATCATGGCAATTTGCAAGATGCTCCTTCATCTTTGAAGGACGTGATACCAATATTGATGCACATAGCCTCGCTAAACACTCTCCAGGATTTTTGTTTGGACGCCATGTGTGGATTCTTAATACTTCAGTTCTAAATTGTATTCCTCTGAACCTTGTTATTGATGAGTAATAAAGAGTGCGGTTAGACTAAAAAAGTTCGATTGAGAAGCCGACAACTTATTGAAAAGACTAAAATCTGACATCTGATCTTTAGACTGTTGGAAGGAACATCTCCTAGGCCATTGGTCCTGGCATGAATCTTTAGGGGTGACATCATCGACGTCAACGAATTTTTTCCGTTTGAGGAAACACGGGCCGTAACAAGCGCCTCGATCTTCCCACGACCGCATGTCTCTTATGTCTTATCCACTTCTCTCCTCACCCCACTCCTCACTCACAAAAAAACCACGCTACACCACATCCCACCCCCGCTCCTCCATGTGGGTACAAAGGGAAGAGTTGCCATGTGCTGGAAACGGCAGAGAGGAGCTCCATAGGACCTTACATCAGGGTGTCCGCGGCGGGAGAGGAGGTGGGTTGCAGCGTCCTCGCGTGGAGTCGCGGCTTGGGACCCCCCGTGTTGTGCTCCAGCGCAAGCCCAAGGCCCATGAATCCCTGCGGAAGCTTAAGAGCAAGAGTGTGGGAGGTAATGTCGCAGGGAGCCGGTGGCGGAGGAGCTGCTCGTGCATATGGCAGGGCTTTTCTAGGTGCGGCAGAGGTCGAACTGCCGACGTAGTTTGTGCACTTCCTCGTGGCCGGCATGAAGCTCCACCTCGTCGGATAGGGCTGTCGTGCCCCCCGCACGCCCTTTCGTCGTCGGAGGGACCACCCCGACTCCGACTCCGACATGGACACGAGGTCACAGTCCACTACCTATGATTTGTTTTTAGGTTTAGTTGAACGGACGAAATATTATCCATCTTCTGTAAATGAGGCCCGAACGTAAGTCCTCCTTTGGCTCACAGGGTGGAAAAATCATAGGGATAAGAAAGTCATAGAAAATAAGATGACATGTACCTCAAATCCTATGTATAGGAATAGAAAAGAAGATCCCTTTGATGCACACCATAGGATTTTTTCCATTCAGTCTAGACTAATATTTATTTTCCTATGAAATTGGGAGGTTAGGAAGAATTACTCATAAGAATATGATTTCATTCCTACAAACTAAAGAGCTCTAAAGAAATTTTTCCTATAGAAATCCTATCCTATGGAAGTCCTAGAAAATTCCTCCAAACCAAAGGAGGCCTAAGTGAATTCGAGCTTAATTGTATGAAATTCCTTCAATTTGTTCAAATCGGCTTTTAAATATTTGCGGGCATTAGTGAATGGATGGCTTCTGCATCAGTGTCCACAGAGTAGTCTGGTCAGCCTGAGAACAAATTCAATGTTTGTTTTGGGAGACAACGTCGGAGATACGCTTAGAGTACATGGTACACTAGTAGAAAATGGGGCAATGGTCCAGGCCGGGTCAGCCCATTCGTCCCGGTTTAGTCCAGAACCGGGACCAATGGGGGCATTGGACCCGGTTCATGAGCCCAGGGGGCCGGCCGGGCCACGTGGGCCATTGGTCCCGGTTCGTCTGGACCTTTTGGTCCCGGTTGGTGGGACGAACCGGGACCAATGGGCCTTGCTCCTGGCCCACCACCATTGGTCCCGGTTGGTTGCTTGAACCGGGACCAAAGGCTCCCCTTTAGTCCCGGTTCATGTCACCAACCGGGACCAATGAGGTGCCTATATATACCCCCTCGCATAAGAGCAGAGCACACTGCTCTGTTTTTTCTGGCCGAGGGGGAGAGGGCTTGGTGGTGCTCTAGCTCACCTCCTATGCACACAACGTGTTCGATGGAATGCCCGAGCCACACTAGCTAAGCTTTTCTCCTCTCGAAGCTCGAACTCCAAGCTCCATTTTCTCCGAGATTTGTCTATGTTTAGCGGTCCGTCACGTCCCGTCCCCGTCTTCGCCACCGTCGATCGCCCCCGCCGATCTCGTCACCGGCACCACCGTGGTGAGCCTCTTGTTATGTCCATGCTTTTCTTACTTTTATTATTGCTTGTTATTATTGCTTTAGATAGATATTTGTCTAATTTTCTTACGTTTATTATTGCTTGTTATTATATAGTGCGATGGTTTTGATATCCGCCCACGTGGGCCCTCGTCCTGTCTACGATTCGGATGTGGTATATTATCTTTAATTTATAACTATTTGTTTTAGTGTTTATGACAATTATGCCGACCAACCTGACATGCATAGATGTTTTTACATGTCTAGGAGGTAGTTGAACCGGAAATTCCAACCGACCCTCTTGTGGATAGGTTAAATTTAGTTGAAGAGGAAAACATTTCCTTGAAGAAAAAATTGGAAAAACGGAGGAGGAGAAGATGGAATTGGAGTTGCATGTTGCGGAAGTCGTCGATGATCACAAGATCAAGATGGACCCTATTGTCGAGAGGTTAAATTTAGTTGAAGAAGAAAACAATTTCTTGAAGGAAAAAATAAAAAAAATTGAGGACGAGAAGATGATATTAGAGTTGCATGTTGCAGATGTCGTCGATGATCACAAGATCAAGATGGATGCAATGCGGTTGAAGATTAGAAAGATTATAAAATATGCCATTCATACCGAGGCTTGGTATCATTATGCCGTTGGATCAATTGTTACCTTGGTTGCGATTATGATCACATTTGTTTTCGCATTGAAATGTTTTACATAGTTTCAATGTATGGTGAAAATTAATTAGATGCTCTGGAGAGCTATATGTTGTTAGATGAGAACTATGTGTGTACTTTGGTTTTAATGTGATGATGAACTTCTATTAATTTGGTCACTTAATTATCTATTTATGATGTTCTGTAATGGTTTTTGACACACTTAATTATATATAATGCACGCAGATGAACCGGCAATGGATGTACGGTGACAGACACACCTCCGAGTACATTAAGGGCGTGCATGAGTATCTCAATGCGGCTGAGGCAAACAAGCAGAATGATTTTATGTGTTGTCCATGCACTAAATGTGGGAATACGATGTCTTACTCTAACCGGAAAATCCTTCACTCCCACCTGCTTTACAAGGGTTTCATGCCACACAATAATGTTTGGATGAGGCACGGATAAATAGGGGTTATGATGGAAGACGGCGAAGAAGAAGAGTACGATGACAACTATGTGCCCCCTGAATACGATGATGCTGCAATGGGGGGAGCTGGTGAAGATCAAGAGGAACCAGACGATGTGCCCAATGATGCTGCAACGGGTGAAGCTGCTGAAGATCAAGAGGAACCAGATGATGTGCCCGATGATGATGATCTCCGCCGGGTCATTGTCGATGCAAGGACGCAATGCGAAAGTCAAAAGGAGAAGCTGAAGTTCGATCGCATGTTAGAGGATCACAAAAAAGGGTTGTACCCCAATTGCGAAGATGGCAACACAAAGCTCGGTACCGTACTGGAATTGCTGCAGTGGGAGGCAGAGAATGCTGTGGCTGACAAAGGATTTGAGAAGCTACTGAAAATATTGAAGAAGAAGCTTCCAAAGGATAACGAATTGCCCGGCAGTACATACGCAGCAAAGAAGGTCGTATGCCCTCCAGGATTGGAGGTGCAGAAGATACATGCATTGTTGAGCTCCTCTCAAAGTGAAAATAGATGCCCCTATACAGGGAATTTGACCTAAATTCATAGTGAATTTCTCTGAAATTCATAGAAATTGATTATGAATTTAGGTTGAATTGTCTCTATAGGCGCATATATGTTCATTTTTTAGTAAAGTTAATCACAAACTTGTGATTCACACAAGTTTTAAAAAATTCAAATTTTAACTACTCAAATTTGAAAACTAATGGCACTAACAGAAAGTTTATAATTTTTCTAAAACTAATGGCAATAAGAGAAAGTTTATAATTTTGCTGACCTAAAAGCAAAAAGAATTAAAAAATAAAGCAAAAAACAAAAGAAAATAAATAATGCAGAAAACAAAACAAAAAAACTAGAAAAAAAATAAAAATGGCAACAATAAGTATTTTGTTGTAAGTAGAAACAAAATAAAATA
>LR738710.1:96705203-96742358 GCA_902687465.1 Secale cereale | reverse complement strand
CCCCCCCCCCCCTATGCTCAAATCCTGGCTCCGCCCCTGCCGGCCTGGTATATATATTAGTTAAGCCTGTGCTAACTAGTTAAGTTATGCATTCATTGTTTTGGTATGTACACATATTAATTAACTCTCGTCTTTGTTCTTTTTTCCAGCCCTCCGGATCGAGCACAACTCCGGTAAGGAGACGAGGCCCGAAGAAAAAGTTGAGATCGGATGAAAAGTTTGAGATCACAGAAATCGCGTGCACCGGCCAACCGATTGAACCCATCCGGACAAAGAACGCATTTGTTAATCAGTGCGGGGTTCTCGTTAGGGACACGATCCCGATCAACATCCAGCAATGGTTAAAGCCGGCTGCAGAAGACCCTGAGGTGTCTTATGTCACTGATATGCAGAAAGAAGATCTTTGGACTGAGCTGAAGTCAAATTTCACCCTACTGCCAGAGGATGATCCGATGAAGCCAGTTAAAGAGGAATTAATCAAGTCTTTTGCTCTTACGAAGATGCCAGACCTATTCAGGAGGTGGAAGAAAGACCTGAATAAGTTTGTCAGCAATAAAGAGACACTAGAATTTAAGGGCATATATGAGAAGGTCAGAGATGACTGGCCCGCATTTGTGGCCTACAAGACATCGGAAAAGAGTAAGAAGATGTCGGCGACAAACAAGCAAAATGCTGTGAAGAAGAAGCATCACCATCGCACGGGGTCAGGTGGCTACCTCAGAGCCCGGCCTAAGTGGGCCAAGGCTGAGAATGATATGCTTCATAACGGGTTCGAACTAGAGACAATGACCTGGCCAGACCGTTGCCGGACTTGGTTCTTCGGGGCTGGCGGAACCTTGGACCATGTATCAGGGAGGTGCATTTGGACGGACAAGCAATTGGAAATTCCACTCAAGAAGCTTCAGCACTATATCAAAGCAGCACAGCAAGGGACGTTCGTTCCCGACAGAGAGAAACGACGAGCTCACAATGGCCCTCGGGAATCCTGAGCACCCTGGACGGACGCGAGGCACGCCAGGCTCCGTTCCGTGGAGTGTTGGGTTTCCGGACGTAGGCGGTTACAAATGCCACGAGAGGAGGAAGAAAGTGCAGCAGACCGAACTGTAGGCGCTGCACGCTAGGGTACAAGCGATAGAGGAACGAGAAGCAAATCCCAGCAAAAGAACTGCTGAAGCTTCCCCCGAAGCTACCCCGCCATCTCAGCGGAGAAGCAGCGTGGCTTCCACCGAGCTACTTCAGCCGGAGCATGTCTTGACGGCTCCTGCCAGCTATCCCGTGGATGCTATCACGGAGTCTCAAAATTGCCACCTTATGACGCAATGGATTAATATGAAGGTCAAGGCAGCTGCTGGCTCTGTTTATCCTACTGGACCCGGCGCAACTTTTCACTGTCGACCGATTTTAGAAGGATATGCTAGGGTGATGGTGGATGAAATAACGGAGGGATTTGAGGACCTCCAGCTTGACCAGCCTATCGGTGAAGGGGAGACTTGGCTGGGTTCTTCTCTGAAGACTCCATGCCGCAGATACCGAGGCCAACTTGCTATGATCGTTGGTAGTAAATGAAAACAAAGATATAATACTCTTTCCTTACAACTTCAAGTGAGTGTTACTGTCTTGTGCATATTCAGTTTCCCTTATATATTAGTCAAGGTTATAGTAATGTAATTGATGAGTTCATGCATGCGTGTGCAGCTTCCACTATATTCTCCTAGAGATTAAGCTTGAGCAGGGAGTAGTAACTGTCTTGGACTCTAAACGAAAAGATCACAAGGAGTATGCGGACATGACTCAAATGCTCGAGAAGTAAGTTAAATCGATCATTATCCACCATGCATATCAGCAACTTTGTTCATTTCGGATATCAAGTAATTGTTTTCTTTGTCTGGCAGGGTTTGGAGAAAATTCACCAAAAAAGCTCCGGGACTGCCGAAGAAGCTGGAATTTAGAAACCCGAAAGTAAGTACTATGTAGTAGCATGTTCCGCGCATCTCCGATTGGTTCAAGCGCTAGTTTCATCAATACCATTTGGCATTCTTGCTTATCAGTTTGATTGACCTCTATTTCTTGTAAAGTGGTTGTGGCAGGAATAAGGGAATGATTTTTGTGGATACTACATTTGCGAGTCCATCCGCCACACGACCTGTGAGCGGGGCTACTCTGAGGAAAAATTTGAAGTGCGTAAGCAATAATATTCAGAATTTTATTTCATTACCATCATATTAGCAAATAAACGTATTCCTAAGCTTAATGCACAAAAACAATAAGAGATTAGCTCAAGGAGTACTAAGAAAGGTGCTAACGGCAGTGGGACTCCCACAAGTAATAAGAAGGTAACAAAATGAAGCCCGTGTCTTTGAAATCCAACAATTGTAATGCCTATAAAAATGGAAAATGAAAGAGCCAAAGTAATGAGAAAATGACTTGTCACTGTGAAGCTAAAGGGTATCATACCCTGGGGATTACGAAATAACGAAAAAGTAAAAGTGACCGAGATGCGAGGGAAAAACTTTTGTTTCACATTTCCGGAAAGACCACCTATTTGTTCGTTTACCAGGTTCAGCACGAAATCATAAATAAGCTCAACCAAGGATTGCCATGCATTTGGCACTGACTTTCCACCTCCCTTTTTCGTAACAACAAAAAAAAAGAAAAACGACCAAAACGACAGTGAGCAGCATATACAAGACTGCATTTGTAAATGATAAATAATAGTTGCCCACATGAAGACCAATTATTGGGTCAATGGCAAATTGATCCAATGGGTTTACCGGAAAATCCGGATTCGAAGCACTTGTAGTTGCAGGGCTATCCGGCAGTTCGGCCTTACATATTTCGTGAAAAACTGGAACCACGCCCTTTTTCCAAGTGAAGCTTTTGCGCCCCTTAAAATGTAAATCTACGAAAGTATCCCTTAGAGTCTCGGGAGAATCCAGGCCCAGAAACTGGTCACAAAACTCGGTAATAGTGAATGACGCTGGCAAACCATTTTAGCCTGCCCAAAGTATAATTCTATCATTTTTGTGATTTCAGAAAACAAAGAGTCTCTATTATCGGGCGCAATTCCATATATTTTGAAAAGGAGCTCCCTTTCCTTCAAGGTAGGTGTCCTCACCCCTTCCAAAAGCGAGTTCACAAGCTGCGGATCCAACGTAGGATGGGAAAAATCTATAATAAAAGAATAGACATGAGAGACTTTTTGTACTGTTTGTATTGTTAATTCATAATTTTCCATCTCCAGGTAACTCCATCTTTTGAAGCTCTGCTCCCAAAAGAGAAAGGGAGACTTTTTTATAGGTCGGCGTTGGTTTTTCCAACGAAACGAATAAGTTTTGGATTGAGATTTCACATAAGCATTGCACAATGATCCGCATTAGGCGGGGAGCAGCAATGATACCGCTGGCCGGGAATAACTACCTATCCCTCTACTACTTACGATGTTTTTCATTCTATTGAAATCCTGCGTCGAGACGATGTTTCATTGATCGATACCGGGCACATCCATCACATCAACTATTTCACTTTTCATACGCATTTATTGACGGACTGGTAAACTAGACCCGAAAAACTCCTATTTTTAAAACGAAAGACCCATCACAAAATTATGGCGCAACGCTATGACGAGCGTTCTCACAGGTCGGCACCTCGATGCATCCGTCTCAAGAGTTGTACACCTTACATGTGCTTCACGCCACAATCTCTCACTTTCTGCTCCTCCATCTGTCTCCATCATATAATCGATCTCACCTCTCATGTCTGAGTGAAAAAACCTTATTTTTTAGTATATATCAAGGCCGAGAGGACACGTTCCTCTCATGTC
Organism: Secale cereale; assembly: GCA_902687465.1. NCBI lineage: Eukaryota > Viridiplantae > Streptophyta > Magnoliopsida > Poales > Poaceae > Secale > Secale cereale. Next base: position 96,738,538 of record LR738710.1, on the reverse strand, counting down.
GAGATTAGTATTAGGGACCCTTAGTATTATTAACCGGTTACTATACGTACATGCAGTGAGACAATCAATATATGCTCTCATTCACATTTCATTCTAGCACTGACGACTCCAGCCCTATCTATCCCTAGAAGCAAATGGACCCTAGAAGCAAATGGAGTAAGTCCGATGGAACACTCGGATTGGAAAAGATAATTATACTGATAGGCATGGATGAAAAAAAAGCTTGGAAACTAGTTCAAATCGAACTCAAAAGCAACTAGGCAATCCAACTTCCATTGAAGCAGCTTCCCTGGAACTAGCTGCCATTGTATCGGTTGGTGCCATTTCTTCTCTTGGAGGCAGGGCAATAGATTAAGATTAGGCGGTAAGCGAAGGAACTGTAGGGCTTAGGGCTGCGGGTGAGCGCAACTTCAATAGGTCGAGGGGAGGAAGAGAAGAAAAAGCAGCTATTTCACCTGGTGTCGTAATAACCACTGTTTTTGGGTTTTATGGCATAAGCGCAGCAGAGATCTTCTTTCATTTAAGAAGAAGCCACCGTAAAGAAGAGGAAACAAGGCGTTTAAGGGACACCGACTCCCATTATTTTCTCCAGGCCTGCTTTGGCTAAATCGACGGAGGCTTAGCTTATTATGTTTCGGGCGTTTAGCTAGCTTAGAGAATAAAGAAATCTATCTCTAAAGGGGGAGCAGTACGACTATTTTAGGTTAGAGGAAGGTTGAAGAGAGAATAGCTAAAATAGCCAATCGGGTAGGCAAGTGCGGGTAGCTGTGGTCAAAGTGAATATGTCTTGTTTCCGTTAGCGGTTTCGGCTCTCCGGCACCGAAGTAAACTCTTTCTATTGCGGGGCCTATGGATTTTGGGGATGAGTGCTGACACTTTACTGTGCAACATTCCTGTTTCTTTCATTCCCCTTACTAGATCAAAGAGGGCATATGTGGGGTTTGAAGATGCATGGACCTTACCACCTTATTCTAATAGCCCGCATCAATGCCTCTGCCCAGAACATAGGAGCCCCCTGGGTTCAAGATCTCATATCAATTTTCAACTGCTGGGAAAGAATTGGGGTGCGGCAGGAAGAAATGGAATTCTCAAAAAAAGTATAAACAGGTCTTCCCCACTGCTGCATAGAATCTGAGCTGGGTGGAATTGAAGTTCGGTTTCGATCAAGACACCCCTGCCTACTTACCTTAAAAAACGACTAATGATCAACCGATCACAGAGGTCCTTTTCCAGCAACTTCAAATCAGAAAGCCCCGACTCCCATAAAGAATGCTTGCAGATCTTTCTTTTTATTACGATGACGATATGGACCTCATTACTGTCTCATTTTCTTATATTTATATAAGTTCTTTTTTTGGATTCGACATAACAAGAACAGAATCACGCTCTGTAGGATTTGAACCTACGACATTGGGTTTTGGAGACACACGTTCTACCGAACTGAACTAAGAGCGCTTTCCGGGAGATAAAGCAGTAAAGAAAAGGATGATTTTTGTACCGCATGCATATAGAAAAATGAAACTCTGAATTTTGTCCAATTTGAATCGATCTCAATTGATCCCTCGTTACTGCCCATAGGAGAATTAATAGGTAGGGATGACAGGATTTGAACCCCTGCCTTGTTTTCCACATCATAATTTATTCCTCCATCTATATACAACTTTCTTGTCATTTCTGCTTTTTGGTTTCATATAATAAATGATATACATCTGAAACCCAACCTAACGTATAAAGAATGAATATTTATCGGTAATGCTCAGGAAGAAAGAAGGGGTCATCTTTTTGATTTTTATTCCACCCTCATGTACCCTTCTTTGCATTTTTTCTAAAGCCTGTTCAACCTCATATCACCTAGAACAAGTCATGGACTTCTTCAATGAAAGAAAGTCTCATGGAAACGTTTTCAACGAAATAAGAACCATACAAAATAGATTTCTTGATCTTTTTATTTAGGAAAACATATTTTTTCGCAGTTTTTTCTTTTATCCTAAAGATATGCAGAACGAGTGTATTATGAAATGTTCATTGTCTAGCTTTGCATACATCGCTACTTAATCGTTTAGTGGTTATCGATGAAATTACTTCACCATAGAGAATATATATATATATATATATATATATATATATATATATATATATATATATATATATATATATATATATATTATTGGTTGCTTTTCTTTATGTCCAATTGGAAAAGTTGATCTTCTAAATTCATATGATTAGCCTAAAGTACATAACTTGTGTTCCTCCCTAGTTCTTGCAAAGCCACCTAATCAAGCCTCGCCTCATTTGTAGTTATAACATGTTCAGCTGAAAGCAAACTCCAAATAAAATTGGTTTACTATTAGTAACACATATACTTTTTTACCTTAGCTATTTCTTTATTGTTCATTGAGCAGTTCAAATGCTTTGACTGCTTATCAGATAAGAGGTAAAAATATTCTTCATTCGTTTATTTTGTTAATTCAAAATTGCATTCAAATCCATTCTTTCTCATAACTTGAGAATATGTACAGCGCAGAACAGAAAAGAAGGCAGATTTGATGAGTTGTAGGGGCGGACCCACTTCCACTGATTTCTTGTGGGAAGGTTCTATAAGGGAAGAAGAATCAGAGCTGTGACCTGGTAACCTGGATTTCTTTCGGAACGTCATTACGAGAGTAACAAAGAAAGAATAACGTAGATAGGAAGGAGCGAGCCGAGCCCCAAGGATAATGAATTGGTATGCCGGGTGCTTACTTGAGCAAGAAGCCAAGTCATCGATAATCAAAGAAAGGTGTGAGTGAACGAGCCCAACTTTCCAATTCAAATATGACTCCTTTCCACTTTCAACAAATAGAGAAATCTCCGCTAGGCTAGTAGTGGGTAACCAATGTAGTGCCCCATTCATTCCATGACATCCAATCAGTTCTCCTCGGATTCCAATCCAATCTCCCAATCAGTGAGAAATAGACGGTGGGATGAGATCTCGAACGTTGTCCCTACCTACTGAGGAATCAAAAGTGTACGTAGAAAAAGAGAGTGTTGGAAATGCATCGAGGAAAACTTACCTTGTGAGTCACTACTCCGGAACTGGGCAGGAATACTACTAGTGAGGCTTATAGGCGGCTAGTTCTTAAAGAAATCTGTCAGCTATAACCTAGCCTATTGAATCTGGTACGCCCGAAGCACGAAACTAGATAGGTAGCCCTACCTACGACTAGAAAAGTATCGTATTTTTTTCTTCCAGTAAATCTTACACTCATTCCTTCCATTATGGAATATCATTTGGAGTGTATTTTCCCTCTCAAAAAAGGCTTCGCCCTCACTTCACTGAACTTATTGGAAATGCCTAGGACATAGTTCATTCACTTGCCCAGCAGCCCTACTCCTCATAGTTGATCCGAATTTCTATCCCTGATTGACTCAATCAGGAAGAGGAAGACTTGATAAAAGATGAAAAGAAAGGATTGATTACCTTTTAAAGTCAAGAAAAGAAAGGAAAGGGCTATTTATGAGTTTATGTAGATGAAGTTTCAGATTCTTGGATGAGCGGAACATCTTTGAGACAAATCATCTCTACCCGGGTACATAGCTTCATCCAAACCATGGATCCACGAATTGTTGACTCGCTCTAGAAAAGAGCTTCCTAGTTGGGAGCTCTGAACCGATGATCGATATGGTTTCCTAGGATGAGAACTACGGTTTACTACTTGACAATAAGAAAGTTGTTTTATCTTTTTTTCACTTTTTGAGGTGTTTTGCCTAGTCAGAATTTCCCCTTCTTCTATTTGATCAAGATGGATAGCAAAAAAGCATGAATAGGCCTACTGGGATGGAAGGAGAGAAGGACTGAACGAGAAAAGGAAATACCTCTTTGTTTACCTTGGAATGAATTGCTCAACTACTTAGGTAACGAAACGAAACGTTCATCTACGATCTTTCTTAAAAAAAGATAGGACTGTACGGCAGTTCTCGTTAGTAGATTCGCAGAACAGAAGAAGAAGTTCACTCTGACTTGCGCACTACAAAAAGGCAGCCAACGACTTCGGACGTACTCCGTCTTTCGAGCCTCTGTTTAGCTTCAAAAGATAAGGCGCTAGTGCAACGAACGCTGCTTTGGTGCGTCCCACCCCAACTAACTAGTGCTTGACTTGACTTTCCCCCGCGCCCTATCCAATGAATAAGGAGAAGGTCGGCCTATCAATGACCGAGCGAGTCTGATCTCCTTTATACTTACCTCAAACAACGAGCGAAGTCGAGATGTTGATGAGAAAGGGGCTTTTCTCAAGGCCAAAGAGTGCTCCTTGAAGGCTACTATGCATCCTTACAAATACAAGAGTGGATTTTTTTGTTTTGGGTATAGTAGGACTTGAACCAGCGACCATTAGGTTAAAAGCCCAATGCTCTACCAACTGAGCTATACACCTGATTTTACAAGAAGGCTTGGTGCAGAAAAGAAAAGAGGGCGGCCTGGCCCCTTTTCTTCTTATCATATCACAAGGGCGCGCCTCTGTATGGTATAGTACTGTGGAGCAAGTCTGGGAGTCCTTTCCACTCATTGAGGATTCTATCTAAAAAAGAAGGTCAACGGGGGAGACTACAGTAGCTCGAACTCAGACTATCTACGAAAAAGGTAAAGTCGTCTTTCCTAGGGTTCGACCAAAAGGAGCTGTGTTCTATGGTTTGACGTTGTGGAGGTCCAGCACTCTTCTAAACGAAGAAAGAGGGGATTCGTGCTACCTCCTACTCCTACAGAAGATCGATTGGCGCGAACTTCCGATCGATTCCTTATTCATTGTTGCCGACCCTTACATCATCATAAAGAGAATCAAGATATCCCAAGAACCTAGCTAGGGATGAATGACTAGCGCTCAAGAACAAGCAAGGGATGAGCGCACGGGAGCGGCGTTTCTTGTTGCTTTATTATCACATTAGAGAAGCGGAACCTCCAAGCTCAGACATCTCGAACTCAGAAACTACCCTGCTATCCCACCCTGCTCCTCCGGCATCGGAAGCAGAACTACCTGACCGAAGGAGATAGACAGGAAGGGAAGACGGTCATACAAAGGCCGAATAAAGCTCTCTTGAAGCTGCATCTGAAGAGACCTAGAGTCACTCAGTACATACGAACCCTTGAATAAATAAGAATTGAGAAGTATGAAATGTGGGCATCATAACAAAAAAAGAAAAAGACCGAACCAGTAAGACTAATGTCTACTTATTTATACCTTTGAGAGGTCCACTTAGACTATTATGATTTTCTCTTTAGCTACGTAAGTTATATAAGATTCAATTCAATCTAACAAGCGGACTGGACTACCTTCGGCTACTACAAGATATTTAGAAACCTAAGAAGCTGAGCCTATTTTACGCACTTAAGGCAGCAGCAGATGATGAAGAAATGGGTGGTAGATGATAATGAGAAAGGGCGCCCCTTGGCATTTCCTGTGGGGGAGTCTGATTGATCCAATCACGACGAATGATGTCAACCCCCTCTTTTGCGCCTAACTTGACTCTGATTCTCCCACTATGGGAGCTGATCCAGGGGCTAGTTCGGCTACAGAATGGAATTTACGAAAGCCCCCCGTCTTTCCGACTCAATGTATTGCCCTTTGGGACCAGGATCTGACGAGGAAGTGAGAGAGGGGACACCAAACATAGGTGCGTACCATTGCCCCAATCCAATGGACTATGTCATACAGGGAGGAACCCTTGGAGGTTGGGACAGAAAGAAAGCAGGTTTTGCTTCTGCTTCCTTCGAGCTACCAAACTCTTTCGTCAGGTGTGGGTCAAGTTCCCTCATTATTGCTTGACTTCCCCTTTGGGGCACGAAAAGATGGACTAGGACTTAAGTAAGGGAGAGGACAACCCCTGTTTCTGGCTTACCTTCAACGAGTGAGTGCTATTCCCATTCCTTACTTTGATCCGACCCTGTTCCCCGACCAGTTTGCTTGCTCACTAGAAGAGTCAAGCGAGAGCAGCTAGTTTAGAAGGAAAAGGACACCAGGGACTATTCGGCCTCACTTGTCGGAGACTGAACTACCGCTCGCTTACTTGCTGATCAAGGAGGTCATTTCCACTTACTCTAAGCATCGAAGGAAGAAGATTGAAAAACGAACAAACAAATTGTCTTCAGCCCTACTTACTTATAGGCTGACTTGGCCCAGGAAACAAGGTTCTATTAGGCTTGCAGGGCTTAAAAAAGAATGAGCTAGATCGCAGGTATTTGGATACGAGGTAGTAGCGGGGTCTAGTCGAAGCGGTGCGCAAAGTGTACAAAGGCGAGTCTCACGGGCAGCGGCACGTGAGGGGTGTCCCGAACTTCATGGAAGACGCAGTTAGGGAGTTGGAAGATGCACTTTGGACTCCTGCACCAGTAAGAATGGAACTGGAATAAAAAGTCGGGGTAGCTAGTCACTCCGTTACTGAGGAAAGAGAGGATGGCATTTCCATAAGTAGACTCTCCTTCTTACTGAATCCTTATCCTGCCCTCTCTACTCGGGAACAATTCATTCTTAACTCGTACATAAGTTCCGGGCGTCGACAAGAGAGTTAGCGATCTACAGTTGGTTCGGTGGACTGGTGGTGACACGGGCGGGCCCTCTACTTTATTTGCCGAATCCAATCGATCATGGGCGGCCCTCTTCGTTCACAGTATTTATTTCCTTTCGAATCCAATTGTTCCAATCTGACCAAATAGCAATTCATTGAAATCATTCGGGTCACCTCTTTTTTAAGCACTTGACCAAGCCTATTTCTATAGAAAAGGACATGAATCTATTGACTTTGAGTCTGTCTCCTACTACGAAATTGGAACTGAACACAGGATGGCAATAGTGAGAAAAAAATCCCCTCGTACTACGTCATTATTTATTTTATTTTCCCTGGTAAGTGCTCCAGATGCAGTTGCTTTAGTTGACGTAGTGAGTGGAACCTAATTATCTGTTTCCTTGAATACCAGAGTTGCCTTTTGTAGATGAGAAAGCCAACAATTTAGCAAGGAGTTGATAATTGCACTTGAAGTAGTAAGTTTAAAGACAATTGAAACTTAATGGCACCGTTTAACCAAGCACTCTTGTAGCTTCGGAAACTCCGTGTTCTAATCGGTGAGGCAAGAGACGAATTCATCGTCAGTTACCTCCACGATATCCAAAATACCCTCCATACCATGAGGACAGATAATGAGAGTCAGGTTCAAGCAATTCAAGGATTGTAAATACCATAACAGCAAAGTAGAATGCACCAAATTTTTCCTATTACCGGTTCGAGGAAGAGCACACCAAATGAAAGAAACTATTACTCAAAAAGCGAATCACATCTCGATCCACAAACTGCCAAAAGCCTTTGTTATTCCATTCCAAGTGAAACGTCAACCTGTTTAACAACAATTTTCTAAGAAACTTGCTAAATTCTAAATGAAACAACCTTATTTTCAAGTGACAGGCAATATCCATTTCAACCAATTATTAAAGATAAAAGGGCTAACTGCACGGCTAATTGAATTCCTTTTCGAGGTTGAGTTCATCTTGAAACCGCATTTGCTTCCTAATTAAACTGAGAAAAAATAAGAATATTAAAAGAAAGACTCCACAGAACATGAATGAATTCAGGTACATCACATCAGGCTGATATGTGCCGGTATCATACCTGTTTCAAGATTCTGGCTAAGCCCTACTTGTTGCCACATATCCAGTTTCTTCTATATATATGGTGGGTCAACACCCCTTAAGACCTTATTCTCATAACAAAGGCCTTATTCTCATAACACCTACCCACCTTCCTCCCGCTGAGTCAAACCCCACCCCGGGGCAACTCCCGCACCACCCCCGCCCACTCCCCCACCTACCCACCTACCCACGCACCCCACCCCACCGAATCCACCTTCTTCCCCGGTCAAGCCTCCACAGCTCCTCCCATCTATCCCCGATGCCCACCTCCCGACCACCACCCACACCCCAGCATCATCACCCCCACGACCAAGAGCATGGCGCCCCAGCAACCACTCGCGCCGCCCGCCCCGAGCTGCATCGCGCGCCACCCCTTCCCGGCCAGCACCGCGCGCCACCCGCCCCAAGGACCACCTGCGCCGCCCGCCCCAAGGACCACCCGCGCCGCCCGCCTCGGCCGGCACCACGCACGGCCCTCCCCGACCTCCATCTCCTGTCTTGACCCACGGGATCCATCATTGTCGTCATCGGCTGCTCTAGATCTGGCGATAGGGAAGCCCCACCGCCGCCTGGTGCAGGTGCATCGTTGCATCGCCGGCTGCCCTGCCTCCTACTCCGGCGACCGGCTGTTTCCTGGAACCTCGCCGACCTCCTACTAGATCCGGCCGCCGCATTCTACCTTCTCTGCTGTAAAAAAAGAGGTTGCGCCGGTTACATCCGACGACCTCCTGCCGGTCGCCGCGGCCGGATCTACCCCTCCAATGACCTGATCCGTCGCGGCCATGTCTTGCCTTACCCACGTGCTCATTTATCCGTGGCTCCAACTTCTTTCTTCGTGCATGTGAAGTTCGCTATTGTTCATCGGCTCCCAATTTGTGCGTGTGCAGTTCCCTTCGTTTTTGCAGAGCCGCGACAGAAGATCCGACAGAGGGTGGTGACCCCTCTTCCACCTACCTTTGCCAGCGTGCACTGCAGGCAGCAGCAGCATGCACTGCAGGCAACAACGGCGTGCACTGCAGGCAACAGGAGTGTGCAGTGCGGCGCCCATGTGTGTGCAGTCCGCGAAGATAGGGTGCAGAACGCCGATGTTTGATTTGTGTGTATTTTGCTCACAATTGAAAAAAATTCGTATTTCATTTTTTCGTTGCAGTCCCATGGATGCACAGGTGCAGTGCTGCGAGGGGAGGACATGTAGTGCACAGGCGACCGACTTGCATTTCACGGACAAAATTATGAATTGATTTTTTAAGTCCTTCGTCATTGTAATTTGTATGTGTTTGTACTGTGGATAAAGAGGAGCATTGCAACTCTGTCTCCTAGCCCATAGACCCACCAATCACAGCTCTCCTAAAAACGTGCATTGAAAAAAACAACACAATACTTTTTTTGAAATGCAGCTCACTTGTTTGACCACTGCGGTGATTTTATTTTTCCGTGAGGTTCACTATATTGCCAAAGTGCAAAAGGCCGATTTTCTTATGCAGCTCACTCTGTTGTTGTGTGTCGTAGATTTTTTTGGCAGAGAAGTTGATGGAGTACACTTGCCTCCTCTCAACAGTTAGGGAACATTCATAAAAAGATGAGAAGAAGAAATGAAAAATAATAGTGCAGTTTACTAACCTCAACCGTGCAAACTAACATTGTTCAAGAACTTCGCCGAGTTACCATTTAAATGGCCATTTAATCGCTACTCAGTGCCTAACTGATGCGAATAGCACATACTCGGTTCATTAAATGGTCAAGCCGATTAACTGGCATTTAATCGGCTGTCAGACGATTAACTGGTTGTTAAACCGATTAATCAGTGATGGGTCATGTAACTAAAGCGGCATCCATGAAAAAAGGGGGTACCGAAGCGGTAATCCAGGCCATTATTTGGCCCCGTAACCTCCGGCGCTGCATCCTCCCTCGCCCAAATTACAGCGCCGCTTCCTCTCCTGACTCCTCACGAGTCACGACCATGGCTTCTCCTCGCCGGCCCTAGCCACCGCCGGCGATCGCCCTGCTCCCATCGCCGGCTCTAGCCTCCTTCTTTGAACCCCATCCCCTCCCATCCTATTCTCTCCGTCTCTCCTCCAGCCCCTACCTGTAGGCTGCAGCAGCGGCGGCATAGGACAGGTAGCAGCATCGACCTAGGCCAGGCAGTAGTGCCGGCAAGCAAGGATTCACCTACCAATAAGGTACAATTCCGCTAAGATTCATCTCATGTGCAGCTGTGAGCATTGGATTATGTGGTGTACAATACATGAAAAACTAGTTACATGTTGCCAATATATTCTCATGTGCAGCCGATTAATGATCGACCGATTAATTCAGTTAAATGGCCGCTTAACCGATTAATCGCTAATCAGTAGTCGACCGAGCAGTTACCAGTTACCGAATTCCCGAACAATGGCAAACTTACAAAAACATTTTGGAAAAAATGTAGTACTCTAGCCTCGATAATTCAGTTTAAACATATTTAATAAAACATAGTTTGAAAACGTCAAAAAATCCATTTGATCCACTTTGATTTGTGTAGATGTTCACTTTCCCTTTCATCTGCACTTCACTCATCCCACGAGGTACGATGTGCTTCGTGTTTCATAAAAAAAATAGAAAAGGACGAAGGAAACCATGAAGTTTACTTGACTGTCTCATGCAGTGCGGTTTTCTGTCTGAAGCAGTGCGCACATCTGTCTGATCCAGTATACACGACGATTTGGGTGTCGCGAAAAACAGTGTCCGCGTTTCGGTATTTTTAGAATAGTTCTTAAACTGTAAGGAATTAGAGAGAGCGTTCTACATGAAAAAGTTGGACCTCGGCGATATCTTTCCAACGCCATATCGTTTGGGTTATTCCGATCAGCGATTTGTAAAAAAATTACGAAAAAGTCGCCATTGCCACTCGTCATCTGTCGCACGATTTTCAAAATTATCTTAAAACCGTAAGGAATCTCAAAAACATTACAACATATGAAAGTTGCGCCTCGTCCATAGCTTTTCAATGGTATATTACACGCCCCGTTTTGACAAACGGTTAAAAAACTGGAGCGAAAACAGTACCGAGAAATTGAAAAATATTCGAAAACAGAATTCCGCGATTTAGTAAATTTGAAACTGCTTTTAAACCGTAATGAATTAGACAAAAAATTATATATGAAAAAGATACGCGCCGACGATATCTTTCCAATGGTGTATCATATGCTTCATTCCGACGAGCGGTTTAGAAAAAAACGCAAAAAAACGCTCGCTGCCATTATTCGTCGGTCGCACCGTTTTCAAAACTGCTCTTAAACCGTGCAGAATCTCGAAAAGTGTTCAACATGGCGAAGTAGCGCATAATTCATACCTTTTCAACAGTATATTACACGCATTGTTCCGACAAACGGTTAAAAAACTAAAGCAAAAAAGGTACCGAAAAAACAACACGTACAGTTTTTTCAACATGAAGTTCACTGATCTCTGTGTTGCTGTAAGAGTGCAGTGTCCTCGTGTTATGCGTGCAGTGCGGAAGTGTTATGAAGTTTCGCTCGCGCGGCTGCAATCACATGCGTTCATTCGCGTGGGGATCTGGTCCCTCCTCTTACCTCATTTGCATTTTCACTTCTTTGTTCATTTGATGCTTATTTCCTCTTATAGAGAAAGTGGACCATCACGGGCTGCAAGGTGGCAGTACTAGGCTGTCAAGCACGCAGCCCAGTAGGCTTGGACCACCGGCTTTGGCCCATGCGGTTCCAGGAATTCCACGCAGAACCTTTTTCTGAAGGTTCGAGCCTTTTTTTTCTCATGCCTTTTGTTTTTAGTTGTCTGTCGAGACATTTCAGGTCACGTTTACGCAGCCCCTTGACGCCGCAGCTGCAGAAAACAGCTGGCTCGTACTCCCGCGGGTTCCCGGCGTACGGCAGAGGCGTTCTTCTACCGCTCGCCGACCGAGGCACGGCCGAGCTATTGCTGGACATGGATGCAAGCTGCTTAAGACAGCTCGTGGCGCGCCGTACGATCTGCGTATCGCCAGAGTCAAAAGCTAGCAGACAACCACATGCTCGTGATCAACAAGACCAAAAGTTGAAAGCATGGGCCAATGCGCAGAAAGATGCATATGAGCGGACAGTACAAGACAAAAATCACTTACATCGTTTTTCATGGGAGCGCACAATAAAATCCTGCATGCTCGACCCGCGGGAGGAGTGGTAGTTGGTTTGGGGGTGGACGTGTTTTCTCCTGATGACATGGCATTTTTCTTGTCTTTGCTTTTTTAGCAGTTTTTTAATGTCTTTGGTTTTGTATATTGTACGGTTTTCGAATCATTGGGCTTGTCCGATCAGATTTTCAATAGCCAATAAACCGGCCCAAATGTCATCACTGCCCCGCCACTCCCGCTACATACTGCCGACGGTCATGAAAAAGCTTGACCAAGTAATGGCTAGGGATGTAAGTGACAAAAAATGGCATCCACAAGTCCCATCTACTTAGAGTATCTCTAGCCGTTGTGCCTCCAGGGACGTTTTTTCGTCCGGCTGGGCTGCGCCAGCGCAAATTTTTGGCTGGGGGGGGGGGGGTTTCCAGCTATCTCCACCCCCAAGCATCTCTACACATCGACGAGGAGGACGTGTGGCGATAGCTCGGAGATCCACGAGCGTGTGGCACGCAGCGAGGAAGCGGCCGGGCCGGTGAAGATGTCAAGGAGGCTCCAGCCACACGGTGGTGCGCCTTGGCCACGGAGGCGAGCAAGCGGAGGGCGAGGTCGCCATCCCCTTCCTCTGCATCTTGCGGGCAGCCGAACCAGCCGGCGACGCACGGCGCGCGATGAGCGGGACGGCGACGAGGAGGAGTTCCAGGCGCGGTGAGCAGGACGCGACGGTGGGTGAGGCCGGGGCAGAGGATGATGTATGTGGCTTGTACTATGATCCTTATGATATAAATGAGACACATATTACCATGCAAAAAAATTACAATTCTCACCTCACAATTCTCCGTTCACCAAATGCATAAGAAAAAAAGGCATAAAAGAAAAATGGGTGTTCTCTTTGACATTTGGGAAGGGATTACAAGTTAATCACCATTTGTTCACACACAAGGATGTAGGATAATATAACTCAAGTCGAAGTGAAATTATATCTTCTAACAACAATGCCAGAAAATTACAACACAATGTAATTGATCCTCCATGTAGTGAGAGCCCTCCTTTTATTTTGTCGGAACCTCACCCACATCGATGGGGGAACCCTCTGTGACGTGCGAGGAACCTTCTAGGACCATACGTACATAGCGACGAAACAAACGGCACACATATGCTCACAAGAAGGTATGTGGACTCATCATAGTTTAGGCACCTCACGAAAGGACCAAGCAGGCCACCTATCTTGTCGAGTGAGAACCCTCCTTTTATATTTGTCAGAACCTCACGCACACTGATCGATGAACCCTCTGAGACGCGTGAGGAACCTTCGCGGGCAACACTACAGAAACGAGCGTCCGTTTCATAAAACATCCCCCCCCCTACCCACCGAAACGATCCATGTCATGACATTTGTTTTGTCATAACGATCCCCATTCCATGCGCCATGGGGCACTTGTATGTTGTGCGTTCATGAAACGTTCTTTCAATATATGCAGCGACACTTGTTAACCAGTTCCATGTTGTTGAAGTTGGTCGCAAACGCACCATTTTTGTATTTACATAATAAATGAGTCTTCTTTCCTCGCACGATCGGAACCATGTGTATACAACGTGGGACCTCTTATATGCATTCCCATATCCCTAACAGCCCCCCACCCCATACCGATGAGTGAGAACCCTCCTTTTATATTGTCAGGACCTCACCCACACCGATGGGGGGACGCTCTGTGACGCGCGAGGAACCTTACATGACCATATGTGTACAATGACGAAACAATCGGGGCGCATACATGGTGTCACAAAAAAGGTTTGTGAATTCATGACAACATACATAGAACAAATTGTCCTCCCATATGCATTCCAATAAACCGGCAGTCCCCCGCCATCTCGAATGAGCGAGAACCCTCCTTTTATTTTGTAGGAACCTCACGCACACCGTTTGGGGAACCCTCTGTGGCGCGTGAGGAACCTTACATGACCATATGTATACAACTACGAAACAAATTGACACGTATATGGTCTCACAAATAGATTTGTAAACTCATCACTCATCGCAACATCAACATGATAGGTGAGACTTCCTCTTCTCACGGTCAAAACCATATGTAAATAACATTGGACATCCTATATGCATTCCCATACCCTTCGACAGTCCCCGCCATCTTGACGAGTGAGAACCCTCCTTTTATATTTGTCGAAATCTCAGCCACACTGAATTGTGGGGACCGCATATTGCGCTATGTCCTCTTCTCATGGTCAACTGCATATTGCGCTATGTCCGCGACACTACTTCCCACGACATCTCCATTGGTGCCTCCTCGCCAACCAAGCTCGTCGCCTACACCAACGCCGATTGGGTCGGCTGCCCGGACACCCGTCGTTCGACCTCTGGATATTGTGTCTTCCTCAGTAACACACTCATTTCTTGGTCCAACAAGCGGCAGCCTACGGTTTCTCGGTCGAGTGCCGAAGCTGAATATCAAGCCGTGGCCAATGCCGTTGCTGAATGCTGCTGGGTGCGTCAACTTCTCCATGAGCTCCACTCCAATCTGAGCAAGGCTACGATCATTTTCTGCGACAACGTATCCGATGTTTACCTCTCACATAATCCAGTACATCATCGCCGAACCAAGCACATTGAGCCTGATTTGCACTTTGTATGTGCGAAGGTTGCACTCGGCCAAGTTCATGTTCATCATGTACCACCTAGGCCCGCCGTCGCCGTAGTGCACCCGTCGTGGCTGTTGGGGAACGTACAAGAATTCAAAAAAATTCTACGCTTTCCACCAAGATCCATCTAAGGAGACATCTAGCAACGAGCATATTAGGGTGCATCTACATACCGTTTTGTAGATCGCGAGCGGAAGCTTTCAAAGAAGCGTGGATGAAGTAGTCGTACTCTTCACGTTCTTCGTCACCGATGATCTAGCGCCGAACGGACGGCACCTCCGCGTTCAACACACGTCTGGTACAGCAACATCACCTCCTTCTTGATCCAGCAAGGGGGGAGGAGAGGTCGTCGAAGATCCAGCAGCACGACGGCGTGGTGGTGGATGCAGCGGGAAATCCCGCAGGGCTTCGCCGGCGCCCTGCGTAAGGAGATGGAGGTGTGACGGGAGGGGAAGAGGCGCCAGAGACTTCGGTCCCGCTGCCCTCTCCCCCCCCCCACATATATATAGGGGGCCAGGGGGTGCGCCAGCCCCTGCAGATCCAATCTGCAAGGGGGGGCGGCGGCCTAGGGGGGAGACTTGCCCCCCAAGGCATAGGGGGTGCCTCCCTCCCCTAGGGTTTCAACCCTAGGCGCATGAGGGAGGGGCCAGTAGGGTGCGCCAGCCCACCAGGGGCTGGCCCCCTTCCCCTTGCGGCCTAGGGGCCCCACCGAGATGGGTGGCCCCACCCGGTGGACCTCCGGGACCCCTCCGGTGGTCCCGGGACACTCCCGGTAACCCCCGGAGATCACCCGATGGCCGAAACTAGACTTCTTATATATCATTCTTTACCTCCGGACCATTCCGGAACACCTCGTCACGTCCGGGATCTCATCCGGGACTCCGAACAACTTTCGGGTTTCCACGTGCATGTATCTCTATGACCCTAGCGTTACCGAACCTTAAGTGTGTAGACCCTACGGGTTCGGGAGACACGTAGACATGACCGAGACCACTCTCCGGTCAATAACAAACAGCGGGATCTGGATACCCATGTTGGTTCCCACGTGTTCCTCGATGATCTTCATCGGATGAACCACTGTGTCAAGGATTCACTCAATCCCGTATGTTATTCCCTTTGTCCATCGGTACGGTACTTGCCCGAGATTCGATCGTCGGTATTCCCGATACCTTGTTCAATCTCGTCATGGCAAGTCTCTTTACTCGATCCGTAATCCATCATCCCATGACTAACTCCTTAGTCACCTTGAGCTCATTATGATGATGTCTTACCGAGTGGGCCCAGAGGTACCTCTACGTCATACGGAGTGACAACATCCCATTCTCGGTTCGTACCAACTCTACCGACACTTTTGGAGATACCCGATGCGTACCTTTATAGCCACCCAGTTACGTTGTGACGTTTGGCACACCCAAAGTATTCCTACGGCATCCGGGAGTTGCACAACCTCATGGTCTAAAGAATAAATACTTGACACCGAAAAGCTTATGCATTACGAACTATACGATCTCGTGCTATGCTTAGGATTGGGTCTTGTCCAACACATCATTCTCCCAATGATGTGATCCCGTTATCACTGACATCCTATGTCCATGGTCAGGAAACCGTGACCATCTGTAGATCAACAAGCTGGTAACTAGAGGCCTACCAGGGACTCATTGTGGTCTGCATATTCACACATGTATCGCTGTTTCCGTACAATACAATTCAAGCATGAATAACAGACGATTATCATGAACAAGGAAATATAATAATAATACTTTTATTATTGCCTCTAGGGCATATTTCCAACAGTCCCCCACTTGCACTAGAGTCAATAATCTAGTTACATTGTGATGAATCGAACACCCATAGAGTTCTGGTGTTGATCATGTTTTGCCCGTGGAAGAGGTTTAGTCAACGGGTCTGCAACATTCAGATCCATATGCACTTTACAAATATCTATGTCTCCATCTTGAATATAATTCTGGATAGAGTTGAAACGGCGCTTGATGTGCTTGGTCTTCTTGTGAAACCTGGGCTCCTTGGTAATGGCAATAGCACCAGTGTTGTCACAGAAGAGAGTCATCGGGCTTGACGCGCTTGGAATGACTCCTAGGTCGGTGATGAACTCCTTCATCCAGACTCCTTCCTGTGCTGCTTCGCAAGCAGCTATGTACTCCGCTTCACATGTAGAATGCGCCACGACGCTCTGCTTGCAACTGCACCAGCTGACTGCTCCACCATTCAGAATATACACGTATCCGATTTGTGACTCCGAGTCATCCAGATCTGCGTCGAAGCTAGCATCGACGTAACCCTTTACGACGAGCTCTTCGTCACCTCCATAAACGAGAAACATATCCTTAGTCCTCTTCAGGTACTTTAGGATGTTCTTGACCGCTGTCCAGTGTTCCATACCGGGATCACTTTGGTACCTCCCTACCAAACTTATGGCAAGGTTCACATCAGGTCTGGTACGCAGCATGGCATACATGATAGAACCTATGGCCGAGGCATAGGGTATGACACTCATCTTTTCTCTATCTTCTGCCGTGGTCGGCGACTGAGCCTTGCTCAATCTCATACCTTGCAAAACAGGCAAGAATCCCTTCTTGGACTGATCCATATTGAACTTCTTCAATATCTTGTCAAGGTATGTACTTTGTGAAAGACCGATGAGGCGTCTTGATCTATCTCTATAGATTTTGATGCCCAATATGTAAGCTGCTTCTCCAAGGTCCTTCATTGAAAAACTCTTATTCAAGTAGGCCTTTATAGTTTCCAAGAATTCTATATCATTTCCCATCAGCAATATGGCATCCACATATAATATGATAAATGCTACAGAGCTCCCACTCACTTTCTTGTAGATACAGGCTTCTCCATAAGTCTGTATAAAACCAAACGCTTTGATCACATCATTAAAGCGAATATTCCAACTCTGAGATGCTTGCACCAGCCCGTAAATCGAGCGCTGGAGCTTGCATACCTTGTTAGCATTCTCTGGATCGACAAAACCTTCCGGCTGCATCATATACAACTCTTCCTTGAGGAAGCCATTAAGGAATGTCGTTTTGACGTCCATTTGCCATATCTCATAATCATAGAATGCGGAAATAGCTAACATGATTCTGACTGACTTCAGCATCGCTACGGGAGATAAAGTCTCGTCGTAGTCAATCCCTTGAACTTGTCGATAACCCTTAGCGACAAGCCGAGCCTTATAGATGGTCACATTACCATCCGCGCCTGTCTTCTTCTTAAATATCCATTTATTTTCTATGGCGTGCCTATCATCAGGCAAGTCCATCAAAGTCCATACTTTGTTTTCATACATGGATTATATCTCGGATTTCATGGCTCCAAGCCATTTATTGGAATCCGGGCCCGCCATCGCTTCTTCATAGTTCGAAGGTTCACCGTTGTCTAACAACATGATTCCCATGACAGGGTTGCCGTACCACTCTGGTGCGGAACGTGCCCTTGTGGACCTTCGAAGTTCATTAGTAACTTGATATGTTTCTTCATGATCATCATCATTAACTTCCTCCCTTGTCGGTGCAGGCACCACAGGAACAATTTCCTGCGCTGCGCTACTTTCCGGTTCAGGAGGGATGACTGTCACCTCATCAAGTTCTACTTTCCTCCCACTCACTTCTTTTGAGAGAAACTCTTTCTCCAGAAAGGATCCATTCTTGGCAACAAAGACCTTGCCTTCGGATCTGTGGTAGAAGGTGTACCCAATCATTTCCTTTGGGTATCCTATGAATACGCATTTTTCCGATTTGGGTTCGAGCTTTTCAGGTTGAAGTTTCTTGACATAAGCATCGCAACCCCAAACTTTCAGAAACGAAAGCTTCGGTTTCTTGCCAAACCAAAGTTCATATGGAGTCGTCTCAACGGATTTCGACGGAGCCCTGTTTAAAGTGAATGCGGCAGTCTCTAAAGCATAACCCCCAAAAGATAGTGGTAAATCGGTAAGGGACATCATAGATCGCACCATGTCCAACAGAGTACGATTTCGACGTTCGGACACACCGTTACGTTGAGGTGTTTCGGGTGGTGTCAATTGTGAAACAATTCCACATTTCCTAAGGTGCGTGCCAAACTCATGACTCAAATATTCACCCCCACGATCCGATCGTAAGAACTTTATTTTCTTGTCTCGTTGATTCTCAACCTCATTCTGAAATTCCTTGAACTTTTCAAAAGTCTCAGACTTGTGCTTCATCAAGTAGATATACCCATATCTACTCAAGTCATCCGTGAGGGTGAGAACATAATGATAGCCTCCGCGAGCCTCAACACTCATTGGACCGCACACATCGGTATGTATGATTTCCAATAAGTTGGTTGCTCGCTCCATTGTTCCGGAGAACGGAGTCTTGGTCATCTTGCCCATGAGGCATGGTTCGCACGTGTCAAATGATTCATAATCAAGAGACTCCAGAAGTCCATCAGCATGAAGCTTCTTCATACGTTTGACACCAATATGACCAAGGCGACAATCCCACAAATATGTGGGACTATCATTATCAACTTTACATCTTTTGGCATTCACACTATCAATGATGATACATCGAGATTCATCAAAAATAAATCATTGGCCAGCGGGGCATGACCATAAAACATATCTCTCAAATAAATAGAACAACCATTATTCTCGGATTTAAATGAGTAGCCACCTCGCATAAGACGAGATCCAGATACAATGTTCATGCTCAAAGCTGGTACTAAATAACAATTATTGAGGTTTAAAACTAATCCCGAAGGTAGATGTAGAGGCAGTGTGCCGACGGCGATCACATCGACCTTGGAACCATTCCCGACGCGCATCGTCACCTCGTCCTTCGCCAGTCTCCGCTTATTCCGCAACTCCTGCTTAGAGTTACAAATATGAGCAACTGCACCGGTATCGAATATCCAGGAGCTACTACGAGCGCTGGTAAGGTACACATCAATAACATGTATATCACATATACCTTTGACGTTGCCGGCCTTCTTGTCCGCTAAGTATTTGGGGCAGTTCCGCTTCCAGTGACCCGTTCCCTTGCAATAAAAGCACTCTGTTTCAGGCTTGGGTCCATACTTTGGCTTCTTCCCGGCAACAGGCTTACCGGGCGCGGCAACTCCCTTGCCGTCCTTCTTGAAGTTCTTCTTACCCTTGCCCTTCTTGAACTTAGTGGTTTTATTGACCATCAACACTTGATGTTCTTTCTTGATATCCACCTCCGCTGATTTCAGCATCGAATACTGAAAGTGCAACTAATCCCCGGGTGGTTTTGGCAATTAATAACAACATATATATCATTGAACTAATAGTTACTTGAGAATCATTTCAGAGAAGTTCAGTGATATGGGTATGGCAATGACTGAAGAAGTGGACCCCTCAAAATGCTAAGGCAAGCATTGGCAAAAGCTCAAGACTCCATTTTTGGTTTAGTGATCCAAGATCACATTGAGTCCATAGGAAAAGCCAATACTATTAAAAGGGGATGAGGTTGTGTTGATGATCTGGTTGCTCAAGTGCTTAGTGATATATCTCCTTCAACTATCAGCAACTTTCACTACAATACACACTCATAAGTAATCTCGGACCAACCGATTTTCCAAACTCAGTCACACCGAGATGAACCACCTCAGCCATAAGCCAAACCCTAGAAAAATCGGTCATTCCGAGTTTGAGATCGGTCTCACCGAAACATGGGCTGCCAAGCTTCTGTAACCGTTTGTCATCATATCGGACTAACCGAGATGGTATTTTCGGTCCCACCGAAAACCCCAACGTTCACATTATTTGAACTTTCGGTCTGACCGAGTTGTCCACTTCGGTCTCACCGAGATTGCTCAATTATGTGTGTAACGGTTGGATTTTGTGTGGAGGCTATATATACCCCTCCACCCCCTCTTCATTCGTGGAGAGAGCCATCAGAAAGAACTACCACTCCTACCTTACACTTTCTGAGAAGAGAACTACCTACCCTTGTGTTGAGATCAAGTTGCTCCATTCCTACCATATGAAACTTGATTTCTAACCTTCCCAAGTTGCTTTCCACTCAATCCTTTCTTCCACCACAGCCAAATCAGTGAGGAGAGTTGAGTGTTGGGGAGATTATCATTTGAAGCACAAGAGCAAGGAGTTCATCATCATCTACAACATCTATTACCTTTTGGAGGGTGGTGCCTCCTAGATTGGTTAGGTGTCGCTTGGGAGCCTCCGTCATCGAGATGTGGAGTT
The DNA here is from genome assembly GCA_902687465.1 of Secale cereale. NCBI lineage: Eukaryota > Viridiplantae > Streptophyta > Magnoliopsida > Poales > Poaceae > Secale > Secale cereale. The sequence continues at coordinate 96,717,894 of LR738710.1, read as the reverse complement.
GAACCAAGAAGTTTGTAAGGGCAAGGAGATCGCCTACTTCGTGAAGATCTACCCCGAGTAAGGCTAGCCCTCCGTGGGCGTAGGCCTTGATGGAATAGACAAGGTTGCTTCTTCGTGGACCCTTCGTGGGTGGAGCCCTCCGTGGACTCGCGCAGCCGTTACCCTCCGTGGGTTGAAGTCTCCATCAACGTGGATGTACGATAGCACTACCTATCGGAACCACGGGAAAAATCATTGCGTCTCCAAATTGCGTTTGATCTTCTCCACCTCTCTTTACTACATGTGCAATTTACTTTCCGCTGCTTATACTCTAGAATTGCATGTGTAGGGTGATACTTGACTTGATCTTAATTGTGAAACTACCTAAAACTGTTGTTTGTCAAAGGCAGAATTTTTATACATACAAGTAGTCTAATCACCCCCCCTCTAGACATACTTTCGATCCTACAAGTGGTATCAGAGCCTTGGTCTCCATTGTTTTGGTTTCCATTGCATTGGACTCCATAAGCTTGGTTTCACAACCTAGGAGAGTATGGCGTCTAGTGAGGGTAATTATCGTAGAGGTCCTTACTTTGATGGTACAAATTTTGCTAGTTGGAAGCATAAAATGAAAATGCATATTCTTGGTCATAACCCAGCCGCATGGGGCATTATTTGTGTTGGCATGCAAGGTGAATTCTTCGAGGAAGGAAAAGTTCCGGATCGCGAAGCCACACCTGAAGAATTGCGGATGTTGCAAAACAATGCTCAAGCTTGTGACATTCTCTTCAATGCCTTGTGTCCCGAGGAGTTCAACAAAATCAGCCGTCTTGAGAATGCTAAAGAGATTTGGGATACTTTGGTTGAAATGCACGAAGGTACCGAGTCTGTGAAGGAATCAAAGCTAGATATTCTTCAAGGTCAACTTGACAAGTTCAAGATGAAGGATGGTGAAGGAGTCGCTGAAATGTACTCTAGGCTTGCTCTCATCACAAATGAGATTGCCGGCTTAGGAAGCGAAGAAATGACCGACTGATTCATCATTAAGAAGATTCTCAGAGCTTTGGATGGAAAATATGACACCGTGTGCACTTTGATCCAAATGATGCCAAACTACAAGACTCTCAAGCCAACTGAAGTCATTGGAAGAATTGTTGCTCATGAGATGACACTTAAGGATAAGGAAGAGCTTCACAACAAGTCAAGTGGTGCTTACAAAGCTACAAGTGATGCTCCCACAACCTCAAGTGACAAGTTAATTTCCAATGAAGAGATAAGCCTAATGGTTAAGAACTTCAACAAATTCTACAAGAATAGAGGCAAAGAGAGAAGCTCAAAGTCTAGATCATATGATGAAAGGAGATCTTCTAGTCGTGATCGAAACTGCTACAATTGTGGAAGACCCGGACACTTCTCAAATGAGTGTACGGCTCCCCAAAAGAGAAGAGAAGAATCTCCAAGAAGAAGATCAAGAGATGAGTCACCTCGGAAAGAGAGAAGGAGTAGAGATGATCGTTATGAACGAAGACCCTCTCGGAGAAGCAAGGATTCGGAGAGGAAAGACAAGTCATCAAGGAGCTACACAAGAAGAAGACATCAAGCTCATGTAGGTGAATGGGTCTCCGGCTCCGACTCCGACAATCAATCTGATGGAAGCTGTCACTCCGACTCCGACTACAGTCAAGATGAAGGTGTTGCCGGTCTTGCACTCGTATCCTCCAACTCCAACTCCTACGACTTATTTGATTCACCAAATGAGGGAATTGGAAGATGCTTCATGGCTAAAGGCCCCAAGGTAACACACCCTGAATTCATTGACTTCGATAGTGATGAGGATGACTTGCTTGGTGAAGATGAGCTCTTGCATGATAAATCTAGTGAGCTTAGTAACGATGAAAATGCTAGTAGTCTTTATAGTCGAGAAGAGTCGAATGACAATGCTATGAAGGAGATTGAGCGTCTAACTAAAGAACTAAACACTCTTAAGTTAGCTCATGAAACAACTCAAGAAGATCATAGAGAGCTCCTAAGATCTCATGAGAAGCTACGCTTCGAGAAGCTCACTCTAGAGCAAGAACGTGAGTTTCTAAAAGCGATCAATGACGATCTTCGAAAGAAGAGTTCTTCATATCTTGCCAAACGACTTCTCTTGTCTAATTTCTTACCACCTATTAAGACTAAGCATGACAAGCATAAGAAAAATTCTTCCTCTAGTAGTAACAATAACCATGCTAAATCTAATGTTGTTACTTCTAGTAGTTCTCTTGATTCCACTAACAATGTTTCAAGCCAAGTTACACTTGAGCAAGAGAATAGCTTATTGAAGGAAATCATAGAGAAAGGTGTCTACAAGAGCCTTGCCGGAAGCAAGAACTTTGAGGAAATTGTTCGCAAACAAGGAAGGCACCGGAAGAATCAAGGGATTGGTTTTGAGCGAAAGTTCAACGCCGAAGGTGTTGAGTGGGAAGAAGGTCAATACCCTACTCCACAGTTTGTTTCTCAAAAGGAGAAGTATGATCCTACTTCTTCCAATATGGAACAAGCTCAAGATGACCTTCCACCACAAGACCACAAGCTAAAAGCCAAGGACAAGCTTCAAGAGGAGATTGATGCATTCATTGAAGCACCTCAAGCCATGGTCAAGTGGGTTCCCAAGGACACGTCAAGTTCTACTTCGTCAAGCTCAACTACAACCCCAAGGATTCCCATCAAGATGATGTGGATCCCGAAGAAGAAGAACTAGAAGGTTCTTGAGGGTGACTCCGCCAACATACTTCACTCATATTCATTTTGGCAACTTGTGCAAAGAACTTCCACATCATGCACTAGTTCATGGAGTCACAAACCCTCTTGTTGGTAAGTCAAGGGACAAGGTAATCATTGCTTTCATGGACATCATCTATTGTGAACTTCAATCTGTGTCCATGGATATCCTTGTTTGTTCCTTGTGGGACTAACCCATGTAGGTATTGAAAGTGCCCTAATCCAAAGGATAGCTCCCAACTCTTGATGATCTACATCAACATTGAGCATCCACATCTTCAACATCTACATGAAGTCTTCTACGACAACCCAAGGTTAGTTTGACCCTTTAAAAGGGGTTCTCACATCTAGGGGGAGCTTTGCTCTAAAAATGAGCTAAAGCATCTTCAAATGATGTGAACACATCAATGCTTTATGTAAAAGTGGTAACCCCACTTGTGCTTAAACGATGAGTATGACCTATGATCAAATGTTCTCATTTGGCTCCTAAGTCAAAATACTCATATATAGATGACCTAGTCATCGACAAATTGTGTGCTAGTAGCTAGAGTGTTGGTTGTGCATGTTTGACACATATTTCATTTGCTATCTTATTGTGTGAGCATGTTGAATGCATGATTTTATCCATTCGAGGACATCCATTTGTTGTTTTGGTTGTTTTGATTTTTCTGGCCAAATGGATGGACAAGAATGCCTAAGTACCTCCCCTAGCTATCTATGCTTTCTTGTCTCAAATTCTATTCATGCTTATATCACAAACTTTGAACAAGTCATTTTCGGACCCTCCGAGTGAGGAGCACTCGGAGCCACCGATACGTCTAGGGCTAACTTCCAAAACCTTCTAAGTAATTTTCGGACAGACCAACTTCTCCCACTCGGTCAAACCGAAAAGCACTTAGACTGATCTAGGTTTCATCTCGGTGAAACCGAGTTCTAAATCTCGGCGTGACCGAAATGCGTAACTGCATAGCAGTTATCCATCTCGGTGTCACCGAGTTTATCAACTCGGTCCCACCGACAGCAAGGGGATATAAATACCGAGGGCAGCGCGCGTTGATTAATTCTTCAAACGTTTTCGCTCCCACGCCCCTGCTGCCGTCGCCCTGATCTCCGGATCGTCGCCATCGTCGCCTGTGCGCCCTCGCCGCAGGACTCCGCCGTCGTCAATGGTTTTCTCCTCTGCGCCGTTGCCGCCGTAGAGGGACTCCACCAAGTTAGGGTGAGTCTCGATCCCTCTCGTGCTCCCATCTGATTCATTGCACGTTTGGTTTGCCCTGCATCTGGCCACGATTGAAAATTCCTTAACACCAGATCGATTCTAGTTTCGAGTAAAATTCTTAGGTTTAGGTTTCCACGGAACACATCTCGGTGAAACCGAATTTAAATTTTCGGCGTGACCGATTTGGCCTCTGGCCATTGCACTGCACTTTCGGTCTAACCGAGTCGTGCAAATCGGTGTGACCGAAGTACAGTTTTAGTGAAACCCTAGTTTATCGGCAGGACCGAAACCCATTTCGGTCTGACCGAAAGTGGTGTGTTAAGTTTCTGTTATACACTTCGGATTCACCGAAACTGAAAATCGGTTTGACCAAAATGCATTTTGTGAAAACTTAAAACTAAGATTTGAACTCATTTTGTTTGCAAAAACCTCTGCAGTTTGTGATAACTCTTCTACTCTGCCTATACCTTATCTATTCACAGGTTGTCAGCCATGTCAGATGCCAGTGACAGCCAGAACAGGTCAGAGTCACCTTTTGCAGAGATTCCAGAGGCAGATACTAGTCCTGAGGCTAGTAGCCCTATTGATGATGGTGAGAGGAGTACACCTAGTGGTTTGCCTCCTGCAGCCACCAGAACCAGAAAGGAGAGAAACTCAGATGATGGGGATTCTGATTTTGTAGCTGAGGAAGAAGTGTCCTCCAAGCCTAAGAGAAAAGTTGTTGCCAAAGAGCACCAAGGGCATCAGTCAAAGAAAGGCACCAGCAAGGTCAAGCAATCAGCTGTTGCCAAGAAGCTGAACTTGGAAGAGCCAGCTCTAAGTAAAGTGAAGAAAACTTCCAAGAGGAAGAGGGTAGTGTATGCTGAACCTCATGCAGCAGTGGATGAAGAAGAAGAAGAAGCACCCCAGCCTCCTCCTCGGAAGGCTAAGCTCATGGGTGATGCTATTAGGGCTGGAGCCACTTCAAAGCCCAAGAAGCCTTCTCAAGCCAAGGCCGCTCCAGCAAAGCCTACTGCCAAGCCCAAGAGGACTACCAGGAACATTCCAGCATCTGAGAAGAACAAGGGTGATGTGCCACCGTCTGAGTCTGAAGAAGAACATGTGTTGATGAAACTCCGTCCAAAACTGCCACTCCACAATGATGCTCATCCTCAAGCCGAGGATATGAAGGCAAGGAAAGATAGAGGTCTCAGGCTATGGAGACAGTTTGATCCATATGCCGTGAGGAGAAGGACTGCTGTGGACCCCAGATTCCACACCAGAGAGCAGCAGGACTTCTATGAGACTGTGCTGATGGACAAGAAGCCTATTGTTGCAGACACCAGGTACGTTGACTGGAAGTACATTGACAGTGAAGAGCACAGAGACTTCTTTCCCCATGTGCATGAGAGCTTCACTGCATGTGGAGTTGCTGAGTTTGTGGGTCAGAAGCTGACAGACTGGAACGACGAGATGATTATGCAGTTCTATGCCACAGCCCACTTCTATCCTGATGGCAAGATCACCTGGATGACTGAAGGTCAAAGGTTTTCTTCGTCTGTTGAAGAATGGGCAGAACTTCTGAATGCTCCAGTGCAAAGAGAGGACGACATTGACGTCTATGGGATTCCTAAGAAGAACCATGATTCCATGAAAAACATGTACAAGGAGATCCCCGCAGCAGATTTGGAAGTGTGGAAGCTTGGCTCAGTGTACTATCTCCAGGCAGGTCTACCTACCACTAACACTATTCTGAGGCATACCTTGATGCCAAAGTCTGGAGACCATCGCATGATCAGAGGCTATTCTATCAACATGATGCACATACTTGATGAAAAGGCACCTTTCAAGGTGATGGACTTAATGGTAGAGACCATTAAGAGGACTGCAGCTGACCAAAAGAGGTCATGTGGATTTGCCCCGCAGATTCAGATGCTTATCAATGCCAAGTTTGGCACGGGCAAATTCATGTTGGATAGGAAGCACTTACCACTGCAGCCAGAGCATGAAGATAATGTTGTTGTGATGGACGAGGAGGATCCAACTTCGGTTGAAGGTCAAGCCAAGATTGAAGCTGCTAGGAAAGCCAAAGCTGATAAAGAGGCAGCAGCAGCAGCTAAACCAAAGAGCTTCGGAGAGCAGATTCTTGAAGCTACTCAAAGGATTGAACAACGCCTGGCCAGCATTGAACAATCTCAGGAGAGCCTAGAGAGGATTGTTGACGACAAGATCCACGCTCTGGACGTGAAGCTGACTGAAATTCAGGTGACCGTCAACAAGCTTGAGGCAGACATGGAGGAAGCTAGGCAGGATAGGGCAGAGCTCATGTAGGATGACCTAGTCCAGGACTCTCATCGCCAGACTGCTCCGGTTCCCAGAGGATCCCGATCAGCTGCTATTCCAGTGACTGACTCCAGGACTACCACTTCAGCACCTCCTACAGCTCCAGCAGTCACTCCAGCCACAGCTCCAGTATCCACTCCTCCAGCGCAGACATCAGCTGAAGTCTTCGCCGATGCCGTCATATCTACTCCGACATCTACCCAGACAGGAGCCGCCAGCAGAGCCCACAGTGACGTTTAGCTCTATGCTTTTTCAAACTTTTTGGTAACTTGTTGCCAAAGGGGGAGAAATTGTATAGATCATAGGGCTTCGAGAGAGAGAGTGCTCTTTCGTTCTTTTGCCGGTTTTCTTTGAGATACATTTGGTTCTTTTGGTTCTTGAAACTTTCAGTGTGCTTGATACTACGTTTGATGCTACTTTAATGAGTGCTTGGTCGTACTATGCTTTAATGTGTGCTTAATGCTTATCATATGCTATTCCTATCTTGTATGGCTATTTACTCATGTCTTGGTGTTTGGGTGCATGTTATTCATTCTTATCATTTTGTGCGCTCCACCAAGATGTATGTGACATGGAAGAGTGACCCATGATCCTAATTGATTGTGCATTTGCATTCAAACGCAAATTTTAAATAATGCACAAATTTAGGGGGAGCTCTTGCTTATCACATACTTCTCAAAGCGACGATATTATTCATTGATTATATCCTTTGTCGAAGCTTTGATCTATATGTTGTCATCAATTACCAAAAAGGGCGAGATTGAAAGTGCAACTAATCCCTGGGTGGTTTTGGCAATTAATAACAACATATATATCATTGAACTAATAGTTACTTGAGAATCATTTCAGAGAAGTTCAGTGATATGGGTATGGCAATGACTGAAGAAGTGGACCCCTCAAAATGCTAAGGCAAGCATTGGCAAAAGCTCAAGACTCCATTTTTGGTTTAGTGATCCAAGATCACATTGAGTCCATAGGAAAAGCCAATACTATTAAAAGGGGATGAGGTTGTGTTGATGATCTGGTTGCTCAAGTGATTAGTGATATATCTCCTTCAACTATCAGCAACTTTCACTACAATACACACTCATAAGTAATCTCGGACCAACCGATTTTCCAAACTCAGTCCCACCGAGATGAACCACCTCAGCCATAAGCCAAACCCTAGAAAAATCGGTCAATCCGAGTTTGAGATCGGTCTCACCGAAATACGGGCTGCCAAGCTTCTGTAACCGTTTGTCCTCAAATCGGAATAACCGAGTTGATGATTTCGGTCTCACCGAAACTGGCAAGTTCCTGTATTGACTCAAATCGGACAAACCGAGATGGTATTTTCGGTCCCACCGAAAACCCCAACGTTCACTATATTTGAACTTTCGGTCTGACCGAGTTGTCAACTTCGGTCTCACCGAGATTGCTCAATTATGTGTGTAACGGTTGGATTTTGTGTGGAGGCTATATATACCCCTCCACCCCCTCTTCATTCGTGGAGAGAGCCATCAGAAAGTACTACCACTCCTACCTTACACTTTCTGAGAAGAGAACCACCTACCCTTGTGTTGAGATCAAGTTGCTCCATTCCTACCATATGAAACTTGATTTCTAACCTTCCCAAGTTGCTTTCCACTCAATCCTTTCTTCCACCACAGCCAAATCAGTGAGGAGAGTTGAGTGTTGGGGAGATTATCATTTGAAGCACAAGAGCAAGGAGTTCATCATCATCTACAACATCTATTACCTTTTGGAGGGTGGTGCCTCCTAGATTGGTTAGGTGTCGCTTGGGAGCCTCCGTCATCGAGATGTGGAGTTGAACCAAGAAGTTTGTAAGGGCAAGGAGATCGCCTACTTCATGAAGATCTACCCCGAGTAAGGCTAGCCCTCCGTGGGCGTAGGCCATGATGGAATAGACAAGGTTGCTTCTTCGTGGACCCTTCGTGGGTGGAGCCCTCCGTGGACTCGCGCAGCCGTTACCCTCCGTGGGTTGAAGTCTCCATCAACGTGGATGTACGATAGCACTACCTATCGGAACCACGGGAAAAATCATTGCATCTCCAAATTGCGTTTGATCTTCTCCACCTCTCTTTACTACATGTGCAATTTACTTTCCGCTGCTTATACTCTAGAATTGCATGTGTAGGGTGATACTTGACTTGATCTTAATTGTGAAACTACCTAAAACTGTTGTTTGTCAAAGGCAGAATTTTTATACATACAAGTAGTCTAATCACCCCCCCTCTAGACATACTTTCGATCCTACAAATACACCTCGGGAATGGACTTCTCCATCCCCTGCATATTGAAGTTCAACACGAAGCTCTTGTAGCTCGGTGGGAGCGACTGGAGGATTCTGTCTACGACCGCTTCGTCTGGGAGATTCATTCCAAACTGAGACAAGCGGTTGTGCAATCCAGAAATCTTGACGATGTGCTCACTGACAGAACTGTTTTCCTCCATCTTACAGTTGTAGAATGCGTCGGAGACGTCATATCTCTCGACTCGGGCATGAGCTTGGAAAACCATTTTTAGCTCTTGGAACATCTCAAATGCCCCGTGGTGCTCAAAACGCTTTTGGAGCCTCGATTCTAAGCTGTAAAGCATGCCGCACTGAACCAGGGAGTAATCATCACAACGAGACTGCCAAGCGTTCATCACATCTTGGTTTGCCAGGGGCGGGAGCGTCACCTAGCGGTGCATCTTGGGCATAAGTTTTCTTGGCAGCTATGAGGATGATCCTCAGGTTACGGACCCAGTCCGTGTAGTTGCTACCATCGTCTTTCAGCTTGGATTTCTCTAGGAACGCGTTGAAGTTGAGGGTGACATGAGCGTGGGCCATTTGATCTACAAGAGATATTGTAAAAAAATTAGACTAAGTTCATGATAATTAAGTTCATCTTGATCAAATTTTAATGAACTCCCACTCAGATTGACATCTCTCTAGTCATCTAAGTGATACACGATCCGAATTGACTAGCCCGTGTCCGATCATCACGTGAGACGGACTAGTCATCAACGGTGAACATCTTCATGTTGATCGTATCTTCTATACGACTCGTGTTCGACCTTTCGGTCTTCCGTGTTCCGAGGCCATGTCTGTACATGCTAGGCTCGTCAAGTGAACCCTAAGTGTATTGCTTGTGTAAATCTGGCTTACACCCGTTGTATGCGAACGTTAGAACCTATCACACCCGATCAACACGTGGTGCTTCGGAACAACGATCCTTAGCAACGGTGCACAGTTAGGGGGAACACAATTCTTGAAATTTTAGTGAGAGATCATCTTATTTACTACCGTCGTTCTAAGTAAACAAGATGCATAAACATGATAAACATCACATGCAATCAATTAAAGTGAGATGATATGGCCAATATCATCTTGCTCCTTGGATCTCCATCTTCGGGCACCATGATCATCTTGTCACCAGCTCGACACCATGATCTCCATCATCATGATCTCCATCATCGTGTCTTGAAGAAGTCGTCACGCCAACTATTACTTCTACTACTATGGCTAGCGTTTAGCAATAAAGTAAAGTAATTACATGGCGTTATTCAGTGACACGCAGGTCATACAATAATTAAGACAACTCCTATGGCTCCTGCCGGTTGTCAAGTTCATCGACATGCAAGTTGTGATTCCCTATTAAAAGAACATGATCAATCTCATACATCACATATATCATTCATCACATCTTCTTGGCCATACCATATCACATAGCACATGCTGCAAGAACAAGTTAGACGTCCTCTAATTGTTGTTGCAAGTTTTTACGTGGCTTCTATAGGTTTTCTAGCAAGAACGTTTCTTACCTACGCCAAAACCACAACGTGATTTGTCAATTTCTATTTGCCCTTCATAAGGACCATGTTCATCGAATCCGATCCGACTAAAGTAGGAGAGACAGACACCCGCCAGCCACCTTATGCATCTAGTGCATGTCTGTCGGTGGAACCAGTCTCACGTAAGCGTACGTGTAAGGTCGGTCCGGGCCGCTTCATCCCACAATACCGCCGAATCAAGATTAGACTAGTAACGGTAAGAAAATTGAGCAAACTCAACGCCCACAACTGCTTTGTGTTCTACTCGTGCAAGATGCTACGCAAAAGACCTAGCTCAGATGCCACTGTTGGGGAACGTAGCAGAATTCAAAAAAAAATCTACGCTTTCCACCAAGATCCATCTAAGGAGACATCTGGCAACGAGCATATTAGAGTGCATCTACATACCGTTTTGTAGATCGCGAGCGGAAGCTTTCGAAGAAGCGTGGATGAAGTAGTCGTACTCTTCACGTTCTTCGTCACCGATGATCTAGCGACGAACGGACGGCACCTCCGCGTTCAACACACGTCCGGTACAGCAACGTCACCTCCTTCTTGATCCATCAAGGGGGGAGGAGAGGTCGTCGGAGATCCAGCAGCACGACAGCGTGGTGGTGGATGCAGCGGGAAATCCTGTAGGGCTTCGCCAGCGCCCTGCGTAAGGAGATGGAGGTGTGACGGGAGGGGAAGAGGCGCCAGAGACTTGGGTCCCGCTGCCCTCTCCCCCCCCCCACATATATATAGGGGGCCAGGGGGTGCGCCAGCCCCTGCTGATCCAATCTAAAAGGAGGGGCGGAGGCCTAGGGGGGAGACTTGCCCCCCAAGGCATAGGGGGCGCCTCCCTCCCCTAGGGTTTCAACCCTAGGCGCATGAGGGAGGGCCCAGTAGGGTGCGCCAGCCCACCAGGTGCTGGCCCCTTCCCCTTGCGGCCTAGGGGCCCCACCGGGATGGGTGGCCCCACCCGGTGGACCCCCGGGACCCCTCCGGTGGTCCCGGGACACTCCCGGTGACCCCCGGAGATCACCCGATGGCCGAAACTGGACTTCCTATATATCATTCTTTACCTCCGGACCATTCCGGAACTCCTCGTCACGTCCGGGATATCATCCGGGACTCCGGACAACTTTCGTGTTTCCACGTGCATGTATCTCTACGACCCTAGCGTTACCGAACCTTAAGTGTGTAGACCCTACGGGTTTGGGAGACACGTAGACATGACCGAGACCACTCTCCGGTCAATAACCAACAGCGGGATCTGGATACCCATGTTGGTTCCCACGTGTTCCTCGATGATCTTCATCGGATGAACCACTGTGTCAAGGATTCACTCAATCCCGTATATTATTCCCTTTGTCCATCGGTACGGTACTTGCCCGAGATTCGATCGTCGGTATTCCCGATACCTTGTTCAATCTCGTCATGGCAAGTCTCTTTACTCGATCCGTAATCCATCATCCCGTGACTAACTCCTTAGTCACCTTGAGCTCATTATGATGATGTCTTACCGGGTGGGCCCAGAGGTACCTCTACGTCATACGGAGTGACAACATCCCAGTCTCGGTTCGTACCAACTCAACAGACACTTTCGAAGATACCCGATGCGTATCTTTATAGCCACCCAGTTACGTTGGGACGTTTGGCACACCCAAAGTATTCCTACGGCATCCGGGAGTTGCACAACCTCATGGTCTAAGGAATAAATACTTGACACCGAAAAGCTTATGCATTACGAACTATACGATCTCGTGCTATGCTTAGGATTGGGTCTTGTCCATCACATCATTCTCCCAATGATGTGATCCCGTTATCACTGACATCCTATGTCCATGGTCAGGAAACCGTGACCATCTGTTGATCAACGAGCTGGTAACTAGAGGCCTACCAGGGACTCATTGTGGTCTGCATATTCACACATGTATCGCTGTTTCCGTACAATACAATTCAAGCATGAATAACAGACGATTATCATGAACAAGGAAATATAATAATAATATTTTTATTATTGCCTCTAGGGCATATTTCCAACATCGGCAACACCATGGTGCTGGCCGCACCTCTCGTCGTCGCCCGCTTGTATCATTGGCGTTCCCTGGTTGAAGCTTTTTCGTCAATTGCGGCTTGAAGCTTTTCCTCTTGCCGGTTGAAGCTTTTCCACTAGCGCTTGAAGCTTTTTCCACCATTGAAGTTTTTTCCCCGCAGTGAACAGATTTTCCCTCATGCCACTTTAAAACTTCTCCTCTAGTCGGATGGAGCTTTCCAATAGCCGGTTGAAGCTTTTACCACACCGGCCTTCCTTGCGGACAATCAACTGATTCCAGCAAAAAGTGATGCCGGATGTAGCAAAAAAAAGTCTCTAGATGCAGCTCCAGCATCCGGTTCGTCCCAGCACTTAGTCTCTGTGATGTAGCATTTTTTTCGCCGGTTCCAGCACAACTAATTGCCAGTTGTAGCATTGCGACATCGTGCCCGTAGTAGTGAAGGACGTCGGCGGCAGAACCCATGGCCGCCCATTGCAGCTTTCTATTGCCGACTACAGGACCCCCCCCCCTTCCCCCGATGCAGCACACGGCCAGCAGCGGCGGGGGGGGGGGG
>LR738710.1:96686092-96705161 GCA_902687465.1 Secale cereale | reverse complement strand
CAGCACACGGCCAGCAGCGGCGGGGGGGGGGGAGAAGAAACATGGACACAGGGAGGGATGTGGCTGCAGGTAGTGGATCTGGGTGAACGACACGAGCGGGCTTTTTGGCCCGCTCATGGCCTGCTCGGTCCCGCCCAGATCGGTCCTGGCCCGTTCAAAAAACACCCAGTCCGGTCTGTGAAATATGGACCGAAAAATCTTCGGTCCTGTCCGGTTAAAGCTCGGTCGGACCGAAGAAGAAGCACGAGCAGATCGTGTTCACGCGGTCATCCGCCTCCTTCACGCGACTGCCGGAAGAGATAGATGAAGACCCACGTTACACGCTGCCTTCTTTTCCTCTCTTTTTTAGTCGGGAGAAAATAGAAAGAACGATATCTACGCTGCCACGACGCCATCCCACGATTATTTGTTTCTACAAATAACTGCTCACAGGAGACTACGGAAATCTCTCGGTTTTTTTTCAATCTCATCTAATAACAGCCATCTAGGATTCACGTTGTTGTTTCCTTTTACTTTTCAGTCTAAGGCCCTGTTCGGATTCCCTCCCGCTCCGTGACTCCGCTCCGGAGTAGCCGGAGCCGCAGTTCAAAAGGCTGGAGCGGGGAAACAGGTACTCCCTGGATACTTGGATTTGGTGGAGCTGGTGGTTTCTCCTAAATCTCTCTATTTGTTTTGTATATGGACTCTACCCATTGTTTCCTTTTAATCTCGACTAACGAAAGGAACATGTTCGATTCGAGAATCACCATGCGATCCGCAATTAACTCCACGTCCAATTTGATCCACACATCACGGCAAGGCTGTACATGCATAATCATAGGCACATGCACGTGATAGATAGCTTCCATGCAGCAGCGAAAACTACTAAGTAATATACATCGCAGGTCGTCTACCTATACCCGCCGGCTCTCACGCACGTCTTCCACCTCGCCACAACAACCGCTTCTCCCTCGCGACACTCTCTCCCCTGCGCGGCCACGCCTCTCCCTCTCCCCCCCCCCACCACGCCTCTCCCTCGCACCGCCGCGTATCATGTGCATCTTCTCTGACTCCGGCGACCGTGCTGCTTCTCCGACATCCTGGGACCACATGGTAGTGATTGGACATCGCTGGGACCGTGAGGACCGACGGTCCGCACCGAGCTTCACGTCCGCCGGTCCGGTCCCTGAAATCTGGACCGCTGCACTGCTCGGTCCGGTCCGGACCGGACCACGGTGGCCGGTCCAAACGACGGCTCGGACCGGGACCGGACCGGCGTGGACCGTGTCCACCCTGAGTAGTGGATGAAGGGTGCGGTTGGGAAAAAGATAAGGGAAGAGGGGTGGCTCACGCGGGCCCAAGAAAAAATGCATCTCGCGCGGGGTGTGGCTTTAGTGGCTGCGGTGCCAGCGTGGCTCGCGTCCGGCTGAAAATTTGACCGGCGCACCGGTCATAAGCGTTTTCTTTTATTTTGTGTGAAAAAATTGTCTAGCGGGTTGTGCTGCTCTTATCTGTTGTAGTGTCCCTTTTTAAAACGCATAATGGAGATCATATGAATCCGTCACTCTGTTCGTGGACAGTGCGCTACTGCGCTATAGCATGATCTTACTGCGCTATACCTTGATTTTACTAGAGAAAAGTCAATGTTCATCCCCCGAAACTAAACGTTTGCGTCATGGCTCCTTGAATATGGGGATGAGAGATTGCCTGACGTTTTTTGTCTGCTCTCCCTTAAACTTGTTCGGCATATAGCAAGGGCGGTCCGTGATCCCACTCATGTGGCATAAAGTGAATGCTCATAAGAGAAACCTCTCTACGGACCATCTTTTTTATGAAGGATCGTAACTCCCCCCGCGTCGTCCGCTCTGGGCGACTCGGGGGCGAAACCCTCGCCGCCCGCCGGTTTCCCCCCGCCTCCCCTCCTCCCCTGCCACCGCCGGCAGCCGCCTGCGCGACGGTAGGCGGCGACGGGGCTTCCCCGCGCACCCGCTTCGACGTTGGAGGCGCCCCCACCCCGCATCAGACGCCGCCGACCGCCTCCCCAGCTCCTAGTGGCCGCCGACACAGGCCCTCTATGGCGGCCGTCGGTCGCCGGAGCTGTCGCTAGCCCTTCTTCCGATCCGGCGTGGGGGTCTCCTGCGAAGGTCCGACTGCCAGATCAGGCCGGCTCGGCCCTGGATCGGGGCCGGCTCCTCTCTGGCGGCTGGTGGGCCGGGGATCGCCGGATCCGCCCGGATCTGGCCGGCGCGGCCCTGCGTCGTCGCCCGACTTGGGTGCTCGCGGTGTGGTCTCCCTGGTGGCGGCGGTGTGGGTAGTTCTTCGTGTTTTGACGGGATGTGCGCGGTGGGTGGATGCTGAGGCGGCGGCCTCGGGCGGTGTGGACGGCGTGGCCTCTCAACGGGCGACGGCCGTGGGAACTGGTGGTCCGCGACTTCGGCTATGCGGGTAGCGAGGTCTCTGTGGACGTCTACTACGGTGGGTCGGGGTGCCCCGTCACCCGGCGTGCCTGCTTCGATGAAGTCCAACGCATTCTCCGGCTGAGTGCGCTCCCCTGGCTAGGTTGGCCGGGTGGATGGGACGGGGGCGGGATCGGGGGAAACCCTTGGCCATCGGCGGAGGCCACCACAATGGCGGCGCCTTTGGCGTCGGTTCCCTTCTTGGAGGCCTTGTCGAGGTCCTATCCCGTTTCTCATCGTGATCTTCATTTGGGCGAAAGCTCTTGTTCCCTTTGCGGGCGACGGCGTCGTACCTTCGTCGCATTCCTTCTTGAAGGCGTCGCCTGGGGTTCCTGGAAGCACGGTGGGCGCTTTGTGGTGCGTGTGAGGTGTTTGGCGGCGGCAATGTGGGCGGCGTTGTATCTATTCTACCGCTGATCTTCGTCTTGTGGTAGCATTCCATCTGCTTGGAGATGTTCTAGCGTAGGTGGTGGTCGTCATTTGGTGTCATGGTGGCGTTGATGGCGGAGGAGCCTGCCAAGGGTGGCACCTCAATCTGCTTGGAGATGGACCAGTGGAAGATGGTGGAGACGACACCTATGAGTGTGTCAGACCGGTTTATGCCCTAGACCTGGTATGTGGCTAGGCTGGGGATTCCGGCTTTCGATGTTAGGATTAGGTGAGTGGTCTGGAGAGTGACCCAACTAGCACCCCTTCATCATATGGATAGGAGTAGCGGCATATGTTGCCTAGATGGTGGATTCAGGATTATTGTTGTAACACTTTGTAAGGTCCTCGAGAATAATCAATAAAGTGGCCGTATGCATCTCCCTGATGCAGAGGCCGGGGGTCATCCTCCTTTTCTAAAAAAATATATCAAATGATCAACTATGTATGCTTAAACTGGGTATTTATACTGCGACGCGTTTTCAATCATTTAGAGATTGAAGACACAGAGACTGGGATGTAATAATTATATTTATTTAAAGAAACATTCGACAAAAAAAGGTTGTCACCGTTTTATATTATAAAGAGAGCATCACTTACATCCAAGCAAACCGATATGAACGCACATCATCAACACACCCAAGACAAGATACAAGTACACTGGACACCGACACAAAACCCTAAAAAGTATCAAGCACATCTCCACCGCTGTCGCGCCGCACCCCCTCCCCCCTTAGCGAGCCACGACGAGAGAGGCCGCCCGCGACCCGCAGCGCCAAAGGCGGACCCGGACGGGCCATTGCGAAGCAACTGCAGCCGTGACCACCCTCCCGCCCGCACCACCACCATGCCGCCCGTCGCACCGACGCCATACCACCGTCGTCGGCCTGCTCTGGAGCGCCGCCACGCCCGGCATCTAGCGCCGCATCCAGGACACGAGAAGCAGCCCGCGCCGCACACTCGCGCCCCTGGCGGCGGTGAGGGAGGATGGGGAGGAGGAGGAGGAGAGGCTCGACGGTGGTGCTAGGGTTAGCCTCCCGGATTCTCGAGTAAGCGTCGCGGGAGGAGGGGTGGTGGCTCGATACTACTCTCCTCAATTGTCCTAAGTGCTAAAAAACCATTCCATCGTTTTGTTGTTTGTATGCGTGTTTTTGATACAGAAAGCAGTGCAACACACATGATTCTACATTCTCCCGGGGAGATTGGTACCATCATGGTGAACATACATAATCAGTTACACAGATTTATGAAGGTTGGCGGTCGTGCAAGATTTGATACGGAAAAAAAAATCATAATAACGAGACAGTGTCATAGGTCTATAATCGTCGCCGTTTTTGACCTGCCATTAGCCGTTCAGCATAAGTTGACCGACATCTAATTCATCAAACTACTTTGTTTGGAAACTGATACTAACACATCATCAAACAAAGTGTTGGTGCCAGTTTGTACTGAAACTAAGCTATCATGGGCGTCTACAGCCAGGTTTCTCCGATGCATCGCCGTTTGGCTTGCCTTGTACTGTCGCCATTTGTAGTCGGGGTCAATAAAAAAACATGGCATGGTTATTGTTAACGATGAAAAAAATAGTGCGCTACACAAAATAGCGTGGCCTCTGAAAATATGCTACTAGCATGCTATAGCGCGCTATAGTGTGCTATTAGCGAGCCATTATACACTAATTAATTTAACGAGACAATTCTCTACATCCTATAGCGTGCTATTACGGTGCTATAGCGCGCTATTTTTTTATGAAGATCCAAGCTTGTAGCATATATTCACTAGATAAAACAGTGAATGATGTCGTTGTAGTTTGTCACAATACTGCAAACACAAGACATGGAAGCATGTTTTAGTTCTACCTACGCAATTCGCATGACAGAATTCTGCCTCTGTATAGAGCCATTCACTAAAATGTACTAGTCAACATCCCTACGTGTGTTTTGAAGTGATTTTGATTCAGGGTAATGCAAACAAATGAACATAGCTGCTACAACACCACTTACCCGACTGTACGAATTGGCACATTGCCTGAATGTACTTGGATTCAAGCATCCTAATAAACGACGACAGTTAATCAAAACTGTTGATTCGGGCGCCAAGTTATAGTTAATGCACCGGATGGCAAACAGTGCTGAATCGTATCTAATGCAAGATGGAAGTGCCAGATTTTCCATACCCAAACTAGCAAGCTTGTTGATGGAACCTTTAGTAGATGACACCCCAGCATATACTTTAATGGTTGCCCGAAGTAGCTACTCGCCATGCCCATTACCTTCAAAAGTTTTCTGCAACCTTGCTCTGACCAAGCCTAGCTAGGCTGCCATTTCAGAAGGCTCTATGCGTAAAGGTTCATCTGACATATCCGCTTTGGTCATGGCAAAAATCAGCAAATCAATAATTCGGAACCTTATCCACTCAAGGGTGCGAATCATGATACATACAAACAGTTCCGTTAGCCACCTCCACAACAAGTGTTGATAGAAAATCCATGCTATATATATATATATATATATATATATATATATATATATATATATATATATATATATATATATATATATATATATATATATATATATATAGTAATGCTATTCATCATCCAGGGTGCAGAATAAGTTATTCTTCTTTCGAGGTAATCTTACGATCACTTTATAATTAAATTACATTTGGAATTCAAATAGTTACATTCCTATTGATTCACTACGTAAAATTTGGTATATGAAAATAAAAATATAGATCATAAGACAAGAAAATTTGAAGTTTATGTATATTTTGCACTATGTTTTTACGTTTGTAATTTTACATAACATAAAATATTTTTTACGACGATTATATATTTTATTACGGTCTCTTTTTACGTCAGAAATAAGTCAAAACTTACAGAACGTAAAATTACAGTGCATTGATGGTAAAATAGAGAGGGGGTGAAGAATAACTATTCCTCACCCAGGGTGACGAATAGTCAATCCATATATATATATATATATATATATATATATATATATATATATATATATATATATATATATAGGGTGGGTCTATTCTCATAACACCCTACTTAAATAGGTTTCTAGCGTGGAGCGCCCCGAGGACAACAACCACTGCCCCGCCTCCTACCCCCGCGCTGCCGCCCCGCCTCCTTCCCCCAGCACCGTCGCGCCGGCTCCTACCCTGATGCAGTGCGGTTTTCTTGTGCAGTTCGGAATCGCAAAAAAACGCTTGCTGCCATTATTCGTCGGTCGCACCGTTTTCAAAACTACTCTTAAATCGTGCGGAATCTCGAAAAGTGTTCAACATGGCGAAGTTGCGTCTACTCCATAGCTTTTCAACGGTATATTACACGCATAATTCCGATAAACAGTTAAAAAACTAGAGCAAAAAAGGTACCGAAAAAACAACACGTACAGTTTTTTCAAATATGCAGTTCACTGTTTTCAAAACTGCTCTTAAACCATGATAAATCTCGAAACCTGTTCAACATGGCGAAGTTGTGTCTACTCCATAGCTTTTCAACGGTATATTACACGCATAATTCCGATAAACGGTTAAAAAACTAGAGCAAAAAAGGTACCGAAAAAACAACATGTACAGTTTTTTCAAACATGCAGTTCACCATTTTCAAAACTGATCTTAAACTATGATGAATTTTGAAAAGTGTTCAACATGGCGAAGTTGCGTCTACTCCGTAGCTTTTCAACGATATATTTCACGCATAATTCTGATAAACGGTTAAAAAACTAGAGAGAAAAATGTATTGAAAAAACAACACGTACAGTTTTTTCAAACATGCAGTTCACTGGTCTTTGTGTTGCAGTAATATGCAATTCGGAAGCGCAAAAAACGCGTCGATTTGGGTGTCGCGAAAAACAGAGTTTCCGCGTTTTTGTAATTTCAAAACTACGCTTAAACCGTAATGAATTAGAGGGGGTGTTCTACATTAAAAAGTAGCGTCTCGACGATATCTTTCCAACGATGTATCATTTGGATCATTTTGACCAACGTTTTGTAAAAATTTCACGAAAAACGGCCACTGCCCTTCGTAGTCAGCCGCACGATTTTCAAATTTAACTAAAAATCATAAGGAATATCAAAAACATTTCAACATATGAAAGTTGCGCCTCGTTTGTAGCTTTCCAACGGTATATTACACGCCTTGTTTCGACAAACGGTTAGGAAACTGGAGTGAAAACAGTACCGAAAATTTGAAAAATTTCGAAAAACACAATTCCGCGATTTAGTAAATTCAAAACTGCTCTTAAACCGTAGCGAATTAGAAAAAATAATAGATATGAAAAAGATGCGCGCCGACAATACCTTTCCAACGATGTATCATACGTTTCATTCCAACGAGCGGTTTAGAAAAAAACGCAAAAAACGCTCGCTGCCATTCGTTGTGAGCCGCACGATTTTCGAAACTGCTCTTAAACTATGATGAATTTTGAAAAGTGTTCAACATGGCGAAGTTACGTCTACTCCATAGCTTTTCAACGGTATATTACACGCATAATTCCGATAAACTGTTAAAAAAACTAGAGCAAAAAATGTATCGAAAAAACAACACGTACAGTTTTTTCAAACATGCAGTTCACTTCTCTGTGTTGTAGTAACATGCAGTTCGGAAGCGCAAAAAAAACACGTCGATTTGGGTGTCGCGAAAAACAGAGTTTCCGCGTTTTTGTAATTTCAAAACTGCTCTTAAACCGTAATGAATTAGAGGGGGTGTTCTACATGAAAAATTAGCGTCTCGACGATATATTTTCAACGGTGTATCATTTGGATCATTTCGACCAACGTTTTGTAAAAATTTCACGAAAAACGGCCACTGCCCTTCGTAGTCAGCCGCACACTTTTCAAATTTAACTAAAAATCGTAAGGAATCTCAAAAACATTTCAACTTATGAAAGTTGCGCCTTGTTTGTAGTTTTCCAACGGTATATTACACGCCTTGTTTCGACAAACGGTTAGAAACTGGAGTGAAAACAGTACCGAAAATTTGAAAAAAAATCAAAAGAGACAATTCCGCGATTTAGTAAATTCAAAACTGCTCTTAAACCGTAGCGAATTAGAAAAAATAATAGATATAAAAAAGATGCGCGCCGACGATACATTTCCAACGATGTATCATGCGTTTCATTCCGACGAGCGGTTTAGAAAAAAACGCAAAAAACGCTCGCTGCCATTCGTTGTGAGCCGCACGATTTTCGAAACTGCTCTTAAACTATGATGAATTTTGAAAAGTATTCAACATGGCGAAATTGCGTCTACTTCATAGCTTTTCAACGGTATATTACACGCATAATTCCGATAAACGGTTAAAAAACTAGAGCAAAAAATGTACCAAAAAACAACACGTACAGTTTTTTCAAACATGAAGTTCTGTTGAAGTATCTGTGCAGTGCGCATAATATGACTCATATTCTGTACTCCCGGGAGTATGTACTCTCATCCTCAATATACCTCATATACGCATTAATTTTACCTATTTATCATTCTCAATATACTTCATTAAATATTCTAAGATACCCCAATACGAGTTTTTTTGAAAAAAATTCATCTGCGATGTACTTTTTGTAATATATCTTTTTCACGTACAAAGACATCAGTATATACGTAAACATTTAAAATATGTAGAGTCGCATGAATTTTTTAATGAAAATCATTTTGGGGTATCTAATAATTACTAATGAAGTATATTAAAAATAATAAAGAGGTATAAAAGATTCATCTATATAGTATATGAGGAGCGAGAGTACGTACTCTCAGGAGTACACAACCATTTTCCTATATATATATATATATATATATATATATATATATATATATATATATATATATATATATATATATATACAAATGCCCGTGCGTTGCATCGGGCAAAAAAATGGATATAACCTGCTTCTTGTGCCATTGTGCCTCGTTTTTATATCCATTCTTAATAAACGTTTATAATATGGTTAAAGGTGGGAATTTTATTATATTTTTTATAAAAGATTACTTTTTAGCAAAAGAGCATGTGCATTGCAACGGGTATGAAATAAATTCCAGGGTTTGCATCATATTCGGGAGTTTATCTATCATTACGAAATACCAGATCTATCTCTCAATCTGTTAGATTCTTCCTTGTCTTACCATGAATTCATATCTAATACTTGACCACTTCAAAGATAAGACGACCCATTAGATAGTAAAGAGTTTACAATGTTTGATGCTCTTTTGTTGATACGATACCGCCAGTAGTAGGAGCACACCGACTGCACCAACACGGCTACTTCCCTTGGCACCAACACCAGGGCTCAAACAGGACCAGGATGAGGGCATGAAGAGGTGCGGATGAGATGATATGATGGAGGAGAGTAGCCACATGCATGGAGGTGGTGCACGGAAGGATCGAGAACATGTCGGCATAGCCATGACCACATGCCTCTCTCTCTCTCCCTAGACGGCGTGCGAGGTGAAATAGGACGCAACCCCTCCTCCAGACCCAGTTCGAGCAGGGTGCACCGTTGTCGTACTCTCTCAACTATTCGTCCCTTCCTCCTCTCAATCTCATCAACGACATCAGCAACATCCAGACTCGAGGAATATATTGATGATCAGGTAGTCCATAGGTGAGCCCAAAATATCTTTTCCTTAAGAAATATTTTTTCTTTTAAAAAAATTTGAACAAATCTTCCCAAAATAATTTTAACACGGCCCCTTAGGGCCTGATTCATTAAAAAGGTAGAAGAGAGTTGCGGTTAATTAACGGAAAATCGGGCGAAAGCCGTTACAACACGCCCCCAATAAGGCACCATCAACACACGCCGACCCCGAGGCCGTGCACCAGGCGAGCCGCCGGCTGCGTCACCCAAGTGACCCGAAACCGACACCCTACAACCAAAACCGAAGCCACCGCTCACGCATCCATGCCGACCCCAAGGCCGTGCACCAGGCGAGTTCCCTGCTCTACCGCCTGAGCAACCAGAACCGACACCCAACAACTATCCTCGGAGCCGCCGCTCCGTTGTACAGACAAGAACCCCACACGCCGATCCCGAGGCCGCACCGGGCGATCGGAGCCAACACCCAACAAGCATATCCGGAGCTGTCGCTCCGACATCCACGCCGACCCCGAGGAGGCGCTCTAGGCTAGCCGATGATAGTGCCACCCATGTGACCCGTGCCAGCACCCCTCCATGTTGATGAGATCCGGAGCCGCCGCTCGGACTTCCACGCCGGCCCCGAGGCGGCGCACCGCCCGAGCCGCCGCTCTGACTTCCACGCCGGCCCCGAGGCGGCGCACCGCCCGAGCCGATGGCTCCCAAGCCCAGACCACTCCAAAGCGACGCCTCCAAGAAGGTCAACAACACTGAAGCGCCACCATTGTCCGCTCCAGGATATGTAACAAGGGTTTCCCCCAAAGTGCGAGAGGGGAGGGCATAGGCACCCCGACGACAATGCCTCCAAGAAGGTGTGTGGCGCCCACAAGCATCGACGTTATCTACTCTGGCCAGAGCCAGAGCAAGGCTTTCTCCCCAAGCTGCCAAAGCAATCCCTCCTCGCGAACCTGCACACAAGAGCCACCGCTTGCCAGAACCACCACCACACCACCAAAGCACAGAATGAGCAGTCAATTAGGTACACAAGGTTTGCATTGACACAACAAAGTATAGAGGATCATTGTCACAAAGATAGTTCATCAAAAGTTCAAACAGAAAACCTTCCATTTAAGAACAAAATCATAATAATCATGGCCACAAACTTCCATTTAAGCAAAAAAAAACTTCCACTAAACTAATAATCAACTATGCTAGTCATCCATGCTTATATGGTAAAAAGCATGGTGAGTTCAGTAAAGTAATCTTTAAAGCTAAACAAAGGATTAAAAAAGAATACATGTCCGGCCACTTGAGTAGGGAGGACATGTCATGACAATGTATGCATTTACTCAACGGCGGCGTTTGAGGCACCCTGCCGGATTTTTGTCGTATACATGTCCATTAACAGGAGCAACAACAATACTACACAGCAAGAACCTCCAATCGTCTTAGATACTTGCCGATGGCAGAAAATCGGACACCACGACTTGTAGCGAAGCAGGTGAATTCTGACCAAACCTGAAAATAAGATTGCCATCTAACACATGGCCTATTGAAATTCCTATGCTTTCTCGACATTCTTACCCTTTACATCTTAATATAAATGAGGATTTGCAGTTCAGGCCACAACCATCCATCCTAATAAAAGAAACCAGATGAATGCAGATGATAATTGATATCTATAGAAGCTGAAGCTTTGTGTATGGCCTGAGTTAAATTGAACAAAGACATTTTGCAGCATCTATAAGAAAATACTCTTCAACATCTAGACATTTTTCAGTTTTGTTGTCATCACGAATTTAGTACAGTAAATCTCTAATAAAAAAAGCAATATACACAAGAACTGTGCACGCATTGTCATTCTAAAGAACAACATAATACCCCGAGTGGCATGTGCCTTTTTTGTCCTGAAATTTGCAATGGCATGTAACACAAGTTTTGTCTGGCTAAGGATTGGCATGCGCGGAGCCGTGGACAATGGCTAATTACTAATTATCCACGTTTGTTTGCAGCCAAGATTGACATTCTCGCAAATGGCATGTACCACATGTGTTTTCTAGCTAATAGGGAATGTTACACATGCCTAATACTGCTGATTTCCTATTCATCTAACGGTAACAGCGCAACAATCAACATACTAATGCTACCGCTGTTTTTAGGCGTAGCAAACAGCACACGTCCTCAGCGGCATGGCCAATTCCCAACTGATGCAAGTATGTGATTCCTACGGAGGACACACACGGACCTGAACGGTGGCAGTAGATGGAAACACCGGCGGCAGAGGTGATGTGTGGAGCTTCATAGTTGGTCAGCGTCTGCATCGAGATTCAGTTGGGATCCCACCCTTGTCTGTTGGGGCCACCGGAAACCGTCGCCCCTCCGAGCATCAGCTAGAGCCTCCGCGCTGCAGTGGGAGCCGCCGCACCTCCAAGATGCAGCGGGAGCGCCGGGCCGCTGAGCTTCAACGGGAGCCGCCGCGCCTCCAAGCTGCAGCAGAAGCACAACAAACCAATTAAGATACAAATATTATGAAGGTTAGCACATAAGCTTTGCACTGTAAATTCCATGGGCCGCTACTTTCCTCCGGCTCCTTGTGCGTGACATGCGAGTCTGCGAACCATATCCTTCCTCTGTAAATTCCCAGGCCGCTACCTTTCTCCAGCTCCTCGTCGTCTGTGACCTGCGACGCATCTCCGAGAGAGCGCCGTCGAGCGGCCCACACACTCCTCATCAAGCTCTGACCCAACCTCCTGCTCCTCACCCCCGCTGCATCCTCGGACTCATGTGTCAGCGGCGCCGCGGGGTCTTCCAGGTGGCTGTGGTTTGCTCTGGCTGCGCGTCACGGCAGAAGCTGCGCTCAAGCGCAGCAGCAGCGGCGGGGGCGGCGAGCGGCCAGAGGCACGGCCGCGGTGGAGGGCGGGTTGATGTCGGCCGCAGTGGTGGTCGGGCGCGATCGTGTGCGAGACGGAGGCAGGATGAGTGCGTGTTCATCGTGCAACATAAGATTATTAGTACCACCTCGTTTATATTACAATTTTGTATATACAAATCGTAAAAGCGTATTGTGACTGGGTGAAAGCATATTGTGACGGTGAATCCGACGGATTCAATCCGTGCTTTATTATTACTAGTACAAATGCCCGTGCGTTGCACCGGACGAAAAAACACAACATGCTTCATGTGCCATTATGCACCATTTTTTATATCCAATTTTAATAAATATTAATAATAATGTTAAACTGATTAGTCCTTTTTGTAGTATGATTTTTTTGCGGGTATAAATTTGTATTCACCCGCAAAAAAAGGTATAAACTTGTATTACTCAAGCAGCAACCTTGCACTCGTCCTTACACAAATCAACGACCTCGAGGGGGCGGAGCCGAGCCAGACTATAGTTCTCCTTTTAGTTTTTGCGAAACTTGCTAAAATATCACTAACTACATTTTGACAACAGCTGATATGAGTAATACGGGCCATACAAAGAGACTTCAAATGCTTGATCTCCGCCACCAAAGAAGCATACACAGACCTGTCCATGTCCCTCCCATTCAGAATATTCACCGCTGAAAGTGAGTCCATCTTAATGCAAACTGGTAGTTCTGTTCACTGTATAGCAATAGATAACCCCTTCAAGTTCGGACGCGAAGAAGACAACATGCCATTCTTCATCTGATGGAAGAGTTGTTTTGCATAGAATAGATTGTCAATCATTTTGCTTTTGCTTTTCTGAAAATGCATGCAGAAAATTCCTTGAGTTTTAATAAAACTTGTCGTTTTCATAAAAACTGGAATACATTAGCTTCCACCCACTCATATGATGCATGCACCCAGAATATATATTTCTTCTTCTTATTCCATCCATGAGACATAATAATGTTACCAAGATAGCTTGTCAGCCAACACGGATACATTGACACGACAAAACAGTAATTACGTTCATACCTTGTGGGTTATATTCTAAGTATATGTAGATGATGATGAATCAAAGCTTCTCTGCATACTTATTCCTCAGTGCACTTGTCCTGTAACAAGTTAATCTTGTGTCATTATAGAACTTAGTAGAGTTTAGTAACACTTGTATGGGAAAATGATCAACCAGATGATCTGCAAGAGCAGACTACCTTATCATGTATTAGTACGTGACTCTCTTTCTTTGCTGCTGGTAACTTATAACGGTAATGCAGCACACGAAACTCAAGGGAATCACGGTAATACGTATGCTCCCCTCTGAAATATGCCCTTAACTACTGAAGAAAAAGAAGAAATAGTACTGACCAAAAAGAAGAAAAATAGTACTCCTGACGAAAAAGAAGAAATAACAACCAGCTCCATGTAAAAAACAATTATGCTGCAGTAATAGAAGTAGAAGTTACGAAAGCCTGAGCAGTTATTCCTGCCCACTAAGCAAAGCTGTAGCACTATCAACCATAAGAATTGCATTATTGCATACGGCTAAACTTAACATGTATATACCACAGTGCATCCAAACCTATTTCAGCAAGAGAAAGAACTATTCTTTTAGTTTTACTTGATTTTTGTTAGCAAGTAAAATTGTTGGAAGTGTAGCTGTGCGGTGCCAGATTTACATGGACCATATAAACCACAGTAAGATGATGTTAGCTATCTGTATAAATTTGACTCTCCCATGTCTGGATTGCAATAATTTTCATGAGCTTACCTGAGTACAATGCCGCTGGTCCAGCTTCTTGGTGGAAACCAGATGTGGTCTTGTTGCTGGAGTTGGACTACTCACCTGGACATGATTCTTCAGATGACTTTCCATTGTTGGAAACTCATTGGATTGGCACAACGACTTGTCTGGCCTCATGATGATAGCACTTGTCGTCGACTCTGGAGCATCATACCATGCTTATGTTAAAATCCCCAAAACTAAGATAAAATACATAGAAATCCCAAGAGTATGTGTCAAAACGACTTGATCATGAATTCCAAAATCTGTTCCGAGGGAATAATAAATAAGAAGAATGCAGTTTGTGTTAATTACTTCCTCGCATCAATTTAAACTCCTAACTGTTGCAGCTAGCACAAAGGAAAGAAGATGGCAAAATAATACAAAGTTTCCATCCTATAACCATAACTAAACTTGGCTGCAAATGAAAGATATCTACTACAGGAGTTGATCCACGCTTTTCATCCTCACGTGTGATAGTCTCTTCTAAATAACCGGAGTACATTCTACGAGAAGGGAGTCTAAACTCACTCAAACAATAACTATGAACGATCCTCAAGCAATGACATCCTTCTTGATACAGCTAGCTGAAATTAACAACAGGCGGGTTACTATATCCAATTTCCAACTGAAAAGATTAAGTGGTCATGCACATACACAACTCATTTGAAGAATTTCAGACCAGCTAGTTAACATGTGAAGATGGGCTGCCTGTTTCAAGATTTTTGTTATATCTCCGGGCCCATTTCAGCATATGATGGAACGATTCTTTTAGCTCTTCTTTCTTAGACTCGCTCAATTGTGTGCGGTTTTTGTGACATCTGAACTTCAAAATAAGCAACTTGAAGAACATAATAATCTCAAAACCCAATATGAACAGGACTGACCACGCAACTTGGATAAGATTTTGATGGAACGCATCCAGATCAATCTGTCGATCACCTCTCTCCGAAAAACAATATACACCACCAAATTCAGATGTTGCAGAATTCTATAGGATCTCTTCAAGCTAAGAATCAACAAGCTGATGAGAGACCAAAAATCAAAATAATAATTTCACACGTTCAAATGCGCACCTTCCATCCAACTCTCAGATTTGAAAGCAACTGAGAGTATTTCATTGAAGTATCTGGACATCTAAACTGTACAACCTCAAGCAATTCCAGAACCTACATGAAACAAATAGTACGTAAGATTTTCCAGCGGACAAATTGTCAGGATATCTTACTCTCACTGTTAATGAATAAAAGTTAAATGAAACTGCTGGTATAACAGTCTACTGGCCTGAAATCCTGCTATTCATGTATATGAATAGAAAAAGTTAAATGAACTAAACACAATTAGGCCCCAAAATAAATACATAATTTTACTGAGATGAGGTCCGAATATATGTAACCATCATACAACATAATTATGCAGCATTGACAATATCCCCTTTAGCATGTTCCTTGCCTCATCACATAAAGGAGAAAAGGAGCAAACCAAAATCCATGGCTCACTGGCCTATATTCATTGGCTACTAAAAAAATATCCATATGGTTGTCATTCATTGTCGTCAAGCTCTTCTACTGCCATCCTTATCTGTACAAAAGATAATGTTAGAACTAAAGATTAAACTTATGAAATCTTGAAGTGCAGTACTGTCATGGTGACATACACACGCGAGCCTGTGCTATTCAGTCAAATACCTAGGGGGCCCAAACATTCTGGAGGTAGGATGTTGTCTGTTGATATTCTTGTGATGAATCAGATTCGAGAGGGAGGGAGGGAGGGAGGGAGGGAGCGTTGCTCAAGAGAGGAATTTTTGGTGGTTGGTCTCCATCAAATAGCAACGGAATCCCAATATTAATCAGAGAAGGGAGAAGGACTTACCAAGTCCATGTTTTCCTCTTACCAAGTCCCATCGGCCATTGTCCAACAGCAGCAGTAGCACCACCAACGGAGCTCGAACCCAGCACCGCAGGATCCCGCCGCCCCTTCCTGAAGTCTCCTTCCTTTCCTTCTTCCTCCTGGCTCTCTCTCATCTCTCTCTCTCTTTGGCCGCACTCACCAGGGCTGCTGTAGGAGGCGGGCACCACCAAGACTTCCCTGCCGCTCCTCACACCCTCTCCTCCCTGCCTCTCCCCTCACCTATGTCTCTCTCACAGGTACAGAGCCACCGTATCGATGGAAAGACTTCACCGGAGCTAGCCATCTCGCGCGGTACCGGCGAGGAACGCCGCCGCGATGAACTTGGAATTGAAGCCCCACCATTGGACCTCCTCATGCGCCTCGTAGATCGCATGCACGCCGTCGCCGAAATAGGACCCGGCCCCTGCCGCGCCTCCTTGACCAGATCTGGCCGGAGATAGCCGCCTCCGCGCCCGGCGTCGTCTGCATCGCGGCCAGCCTCAACCTCGCTCGCCAGATAAGAGGAAGCCTTTTTTCCACTGCTCCGCAGCTCAGAGCGCTCACCTTATCCATCCTTGTGCGGCGTGGGTGGAAAGGAAGACGGCATGGACGAATCACTTATCCACGGACTGCGGCTCAAATACTAAAAGCACAGGGACCTTTCTGCAAAACATCCACGACGGTGAACCCAGAGATTTTTGGACCATTAAAAATTTAGTACCACCTCGAATATGTTTTAAAGTCAAACTGAAAGCGTAAAATTACAGGAAGAAGCGTATTGTGACGGTGAACCCGACAAACTCGTTCCGTGCTTTATTATTAGGTATATATATATATATATATATATATATATATATATATATATATATATGTATGTATGTATGTATGTATTGACCCCCTCCTTCAAATTAGATCTTTCGGATGCGGAATGAACTCCTACCACCAGATCGTCCACGAGCAATTCAAGAGGAATTGGCGGCATTCTTCCTTGACCACGTGATCGCTGAAGACGGAGAATACTATGTGGACCATGCGTCCGTATGATAGGAGATTATATTTGTAAGAGATAATTATTGTATATATGTACCCGGTAGTGTCGGATAGATATACGAGAACTTATTGTTCGACCAATCTCTCGGAGAAGGAGAGGTGGTCGATATCACTTCTCTCTGTATGCATATATATGTTGATGACGATATTCTGTTTCCTTCGTTTGCTTACTAGCTAGCTAGCGTGTCTAGTCCTCTCTATATAGTACGTAGCGTCGACCAAGCACGGACATAAGAAAGGATACTTGTTTCTATTAATTAGCCAGCTAACACAATATATGAAACACCTAAATTAACCCCTCAAAACCCCCAATTCCCTTTCAAAAAAAAAACTCCAGCCACAGAAATGATGACGCGTGGATGCCTATTGGTCCCGATTGGTGCCACCAACCAGAACCAAAGACCCTCCTGACTGGGCTCCGCGCACATACCACGTGGAGGCCCATCTGTTCCGGTTCTAGGTTGAACCGGGACTAAAGGGCTAGGGCATTAGTACTAACCCTTTAGTCCCGGTTCCTAAACCGGGACAAAAGACCCTTACGAATCGGGACAATAGGCCCGTTCTCTACTAATGGTAGTATATGAAATTTATAAACATGGCATTCAAAGGAATCAAATTAGAAGATTAAAGTTGTTCTACTGAGAACTACGACAGCTATAGGTACACCGACCCGTCTCAGGATCTTGGATACACTCTGAACATTTCATACTAGGACTAGCTTAGAACGATAAAAACGGTGGACATGTGTAGGCCCAAATCGTCGAACGACACATTCTCGTCGCCCATTTGCTGCATGGAGCCACCGGCCAAGCGCATGAGCCGGAACGGCCGCTCTTCCTCCGACCTGCAGAACGCGAAAAGCGCGGCGACTCCGCGTTCAGCAACGAACTGCTTCGTAACCGCCCGCCCGTCGGGCAACCGAACCCTCAGCTTGCAGAGCTTCTCCCCGGGCCCGGGTGTTGCCCACGCAGCCGCGGCGTTCTCGACTTGCTCCGTCGCCGTCGTCGTTAGCTTTCTCTCGCATGGTGCACTTTCAGATGGATTACTGCTGCTCGACGCCGTGCCCACCGGCGGTGCTTCTTGCTTGCCGCGCGGAGGAGCGGCTGACGATGCAGCACGATGATGCTTCGTTGCTTTGCCGGGCATGACCGGCCTCCTCTCCGCGAACTTCTCGGCCACGGCGATCATGTCGTTCGGGTCGGTGGCGGCGCGCATCCTGTGCATCAGCTCTCCGGTCACCGGGTCGACTACCAGCACGTGGGGCATCTTGTCGTCGGCAAGCTTGTAGTAGCAGGAAACCTTGCCGCCCTCGTCCAGGCCGTCCTCCCGCTCGTCCACGTCCACCTGCCAGAGCACGAAGTGCTCCCTCACGACCCGCGCCACCAGCTCGTTCGCCCACACGTCGCGGTTCTGCTGGTGGGACGCGAACTCGCCGCTCGCCTGCACGTTCACGAGCAGCCACCGGGACAGGCCCGCCGCGTGCGCCTTGGCGTCGTGGAACCGCCCCTTGTACGTCAGCTCCAGCGGCGGCCGGAACAGCTCCGCCAGGCTCTTCTTCTTCTTGCCCGGTGGCCCCGCGCCCGCCTGATCCGTGCTGTCGCCACCTGAGGTGCCCTCGTCGTCGCGGCGGCGGCGGCCACCGCGGCGGCGAGGGTGGCGCTCGGCTGCCGGTGCTGGTGCGTCGTCCTGTTCGCTCTCCCATCCGGTAGGTCTGACTCGACGAGCGGTCGAGGACGAGGGGCCGTAGATTGTCTCGGAGCGGTAAGGAAAGACCTATCTGTATACGGAACTCGATTTCCAGCAGCCCTTCCGTTTCCGAGAGTGGTTTTTTACGGCCAGCTTGGTCACCCTCACAAGAAAACATAACAAAATATTTTCAAAAAATATTCACTCATTTTACTTCGTATGTAGTCACTTGTTCAAATCTCTAAAAAGACCTATATTTTGGAACGGAGGAAGTATAACGTAATCATATACCGGCGTCGGTCCCAAGTGTCCCC
>LR738710.1:96666842-96684763 GCA_902687465.1 Secale cereale | reverse complement strand
CTTAGGCCCCATTTGGTTGGGAGAGATCCGTGCGGGATACCCGCCTTTTCCCCGGTTGGGTAAACCACGTGTTGAGTTCGCCCTGGGAAAGTAAACAACGCCGTTTGGTTTTGCGCGAGGGAGGAAAAACCCTAGACCTTTCCACGGCCCATCCTTGGGTAGATCTCCCCTTTATCGATTGGTCGGGGAGAAAACCCTCTACTCGTTCGCTCGCTCTCCCTCGCAACCCTTCAGCCTCAGTCTCCGTCCTTCACGCTTCTGAATTGAAAGCGATGCCCCCGCCCCGCCCCCGACCTCCCCTCTGGCATCTCGTCCAAACTGGGCTGGTGGTCTCCCCCGTGGTGGGAGAGGGGGATCCCCAAAACCATGTAAATCTCCCCGAGGTGGATTAGTGCCCTGGGAACCTTTCCAACCAAATTAGGCCTTAGTCTAGTGGAAATCCCCCATCAATCTTCTTTGATCTTCACGTGTAATATTTTTAGTACCACACTTCCAAGGGCAGATCTATGTGTGCATATATAAGGGGGGTCGTGCCCCTCCCCTAGCCGAGGACCAATCGCTTAAGGAAAAAAATGAAGGGACATTGTCAGAATAAAATATTTTCATTACCTACCCCCCCTCCCCCAAAAATCTTCATCCTTTGCCTTTTGCCTTTTGACATACCAGTCAAGCTCAAGCACTGTGCACTACACAATGGTGTTATTCTTCAGACATAGTGCTTTGTTGACTGACTTTGTACAAGCAATATTGGGGCCAATGTGCTGGCTGTAGATGCAATCTGCTGCAACTTTGACCCTATTTTAAAGATTACAATATGTATCAATCTAATCTTAAATTTGCGCGGCAGGAGCGGGACGACGGTCGTGGTGGTCGCCGGAGGCGACGAGGTGATCGGCAGCGGAAGAGACGAGTTGGGCGGCGGTGAAGACATGATCGAATCAAAGCTAGCTGATACCAAATTGTTATGGCGCTGCAGCCAGGGGCCTTTTGCCCACGGCCGAGCAAGAGGGAAGGGATTTCCTTCTTAATTCTTACTTGATTAGATTGATACATCTCCTCTCTTTATATGGAGAGGTTTACTTGACTCCCAAGCAAGGCTTACTTGACCCCTAAGCAAGTGATCATTATCTCTAATTAACCCTAAAACTAACAGGTTATACCACCAGTTCAGGCCCATTAGGCCCATGACGTACTCTAACAACATATGCTCCCTTTTTTAGACAAAAACCATGTGTTTTGCCCACTAAATTAAGAAAAAACATTTTACTATCTTGGGAGCTCCTTTGAGAAGATGTTCACCTTCAACCTGCATAGAGAATCACATATGCATTGTACATTCATGTTAATCTGCTTCGGTCTCTTTGATCTTCACGTGTAAATTTTGTAGTATTGTAGGGAGGAGCTATGTGTATATCCGAGGGGCACATGCCCCCTCCCTCCTCAACCCAGGACAAATCACTTAACGTAAGTTTTTAAAGGGACATAATTAAAAGCAAATATTCTCATTAGCTCCCTTCCCCAACATTTCTACTTTGTTCTTTGCCCCCCTTGCATCCCAGTCAAGCTCAGCCACTGCGCACATCATGTAATAGATTGCATCTATAAGCAGCACACTGGCCCCAACACTGGATGTACAAATTTTGTTCACAACAAGATTTGTACATCCAGTGTTGGCGCCAGTGTGGTGCTTATAGATGCAATCTATTGCTAGTTTGACCCCTATCTTTAAGATTAAGGTATGTAGATATGTGCTTCGTTTTTACTCAAAAACCATGTGTTATGCCAACGAAATTAAGAAGAAGAAAAATCTTTGCCTCTTTGAAGCTATTTGTTGTTGACGAAAGGACTATGTGTGTAATACAGAATCACACTTTGTTGTAGACCTTGTCTGTTTTTTTACAATAAACAAAAAGTGAACATATATGATGCAACTACTCAAAGACTAGATTTATACGTCCATAGGTTGTACTCCCGATGCGTTGGTGCCCACGTCAAGGATGCAGATGTTGATGACCATAACGAATCAGATTCTATCCGTAGGATGGTCATAATAGAGAGTGGCGATAGAGTGGACGAGCTCGCTTGTTCCTGGATTATGGACCAATAGCACAAGATCACGTGATGGCAGTAATTAGGGACGGTAGGAATACTGATTGATACTTTCTCCGTTCCAAAATAGATGACCCAACTTTGTACTAACTTAATATAAAGTTGGGTCATCTATTTTGAAACGGATGAAGTATATGGCAGCGGAAAGGCGCAGATACGTGTGTGGGTCACTATGTTCGTCATGACGGAGTCAGCTGATGCCGTGACCGCAACAGTTAACTAGCGATGATGTGACATTAATACAAGACGCGTGCACTCCCTGCACGGGCATGTGACCGACGGCGTCGCTGCAGGATAAAAATGGTCGCGAAAAAAAATCTGCCTCCCCGTCGGGCTGCAATTTGCTATGGTAAAAATGTTGTCGTGTTACAAACTCTATGTGCTTTTTTTTAAAGTTTGTTGTGCTACTAAAATTGCACAAGAATTTTTTTCATGCCCCAAAACTAGCCCTGGTACAGAACTTCAATTCACCACGTCTCGGATGCTGAATTTGCAAATTGATGTAAAACATGCCATGGACCAGGAAAGAGTAAATGGCCGTGACTGCAAAAATTAATTTGCCATGGTCCAGCCATGCAATTTTCCATGGTTAAAAAGTTGCCATGATACAAACTAGGAGCGCACTTTGTTAAAAAAATAAACTAGTGGAGCAAACCCTTCAGTATTGTTTTTTTTCTTTTTTTTGGCTTTCTTTACATTTTATTTCCTATTTTTATTCATTTGAGTAAAATACACATGCTAAATATAAAATATTCACGTACATGAAAGAAATTCGTGGGCACAAAAATTTCATGTGTATTTGAAAAATATTTTTTATACGTGTGCTAAAATAGTTACAATGTTAAAAAAATCATCCCTATTTTTTAATAGAATTGACCATGTATTTTAAAACATGTTTTTCATGCAATAAAAATTATATATAGTATAATTCAAACATGTAAATCATGTAATATAAAAATATTCCTCATGCGTTACCACTTTTTTATCGTTACAGCAACTTTTGTTTCAAATCCGTGAAAGTGTTCAACGTGTATACAAAAATGTTCGTTGGAAAATTGTAAAAAAATTGGTCGTCGTGTATTTAAAAAATCATTGTGTTTTGCAATATTGTTCATGGTATGTTTGACATGTCTTTTAAAACAAGTATGTTCAAAACATTTTCACAATGTATTTAAAAAATGTCGTTGTGTATCTTACGAAATGTCAACGCATTCAAAAATTATTCACCATATATTTAGAAAAATATCTTACATGTTTTCAAAAAATGTTTAACATATGTTTAAAATATACTCACGTATATTTGAAAAATATTCAACGTGCATTTGACAAATGTTCACCGATTCCATGAGCAGGAGTGCTCGACCGCTCTTATGTATATTTGTGCCATACATATGATAAAAAGGTATGTCCCAGCTAACTTCCCCCATGCATTTGTTTGTTCAACAGTGCATGCGATTGGTGTTCGACCGGCAGGCGAGCGAGAAGTACGAAAATAGGCAAGCAAAAATAGTAAGTTTCTCAAACATAAGTTGTTTCTGAAGTGCATGTTCAAACCTACTGTCATAGGCTGCACCATAATTTTTTCGATTGTACCATCCTCGGCAAACGCAGCTGATGACGAAGCTGAACTTCAGTCCCGTTTCTTGGCACAGGCAGAGTTAGAATTACCTTTTTTTTAAAGATTGGCAGAGTTAGAATTAAATGGATCAGCCGTGAGTGTAAGAGGCAGAGTTAAATGCAGTTGGTGGTATAGTGTCCAAACGCCGTCACTTCGCTTTAGACTGGTTGTAATGGGGAGTATATCATATTCTAGTATCATCCGTAATGCATAGTATCATATGTTGGTATCATAGAGTAGTACATTTATTGGCATGCATGACATAGAGTAACATATCATTTAATATGATACGGTATCATGATATGATACTCAAGCCTCTCTTTCTTCATTTAATTTCATGCAACCTCCCCAAAATTGCTTAGTTGGCATGCATGATACTACCTATGATACTCTCATTACGGGCAGCCTTACACGTCCGTCTACATGCACCGTATCAATGTCAGCTCTTCCATCTAGTGTACGCATTAAATGAACGGGGTATGCATTAATGGAACAGGAGCACGATCCTGCATCCTGCAAAGAGGGGACGCCTCGCGATAAAGTGAGCAGGCGAGGACGAGCACGCCACTGCATTTTCGGGTCATAATAGGAGTAATTTAGTAAATAGGAGTAACTTAGTAAGTAACATAACACACTCTAAGATAAATTTATTTCGAGCATGGTTAAGAGCATAGTTAATAGTATAGCCGGCAACTGGCTATATGATCTTGCCACGTCATATATAGCCAAGCTTATAGCTAGCAAATATAACAACTGAATATAAATATGTACTACTTTGTTGATACGTAGCCCATTTCTCTCTCTTACAAGGTATCTAAAACCGTGTGCTATAGCCAATTGTTAATGAGTAGCCTGTTTCTCTTCTCTCTCCTTTAACTCATGAAAATTATAATATTTAAAGTCTTACAGCCTGCCTACATTGTCATTCTATTGTTTGCTCTAATAATATAGAGTTATAATATGTTATCACGTCATTTATAGTCAATATAATAGCTAACACATATAATAGCTGGCTATAAAAAAAATATTATTTTGTCAAAATACAGCTTAGCTTTCACTCAAAGCTTCTTCAAACTCGTGCTATGACCGGCTGTAAATCTACAACCCGCCTACCTTCTCTTTTGACTCAGCAATAATATAATATTAAATTATATTACAACCTTATTATACTCGCTCTTACGTGAGAGCTATTTAATAAGGAGAGAGATGTTTGAAATATCATAATAATATTTTACCATCACATAACACTTCTCAAAATAAAATAATTCTACAAGTTAATAAATATAACCACATATGACACTACACATATGTTAATATTACTCTTCACTATAAAAATAGTAATGATAGTAACATATATACTCCCTCCGTTCCTAAATATAAGTCTTTGTAGACATTTTACTATGAATCACATATAGATGTATATACATGCATTTTAGAGTGTAGATTCACTCATTTTGCTCTGTATGTAGTCCATAGTTGAATCTCTACAAAGACTTATATTTAGGAACGGAGGGAGTACATCACACTAGGCTAATTCCCACAAGTTCATTTGATTCAGTATGACTAGCTTTGTTTTTGCATTGTTTTTCTGCAGAGATTTACATGACATACCTTTGATAAATTAGGAAATTTCTCTTATGCTACATTTATTTATTTATTTACGCTCTTCTCCTGCTTTGGTTTGTTTGTATTTATTTGTTTTCTAAAGTTCCTCCACATCTTGGTTTGCTCATGAAGGTTATAACGAGACATACCTTAACAATTTTTGCACACTATACTTCTCGTATGTGGCTTTGGCTAGAATTTTGTTCTGAATATCTTTGTTACATCTACGATTTAGTTCGATACCGTTCAGAAGAAAAGGTGATGATCGCTTCTTATTTGGTAGCAATCTTAGTGTCTTGATTGTTCTTTTCACCTTAATTTTTTTTTGAAACAAGGCAAAAGATTTGCCATTTTCATTGAATAAGAAGAAGTATCATGGGTCTTGGCCAAAGGCCAAATACAACATATCACTCTCGCGGCATGATATTACACAAATGTTTTGCACCGGCCAGACACCATATCACCGCCTCGTCTTTGATTCTAGCAACTAAAACTCCAACAGGCACTGCGCTGTTACGAAATACCCTAGCATTCCGCTCTTTTCAGATTTCCCATGAGACAAGTAGCATAAGGCAGGTAAGCGGTGATGGCTTCTCGCCCCTCGTTGTTTACCCCAAGTGGAAGGTTTGAGATGCAGTGTAGCGGAAGTTTTCCCTTAGCAAAGATACCAAGGATCGGTTTTCCCTGAGACTCCAAGGTTCAACAAGAAGGTGTCAACTGCTAACGGCGCCAGATACTTAGCAATCAACTTGGACCTGCACACAGATACAAATAAATTTGCTCCCAACGAGTACAGAGAGGTTGTCAATCCCTCCGGCCTTGTCGTTTACAAAGGATCAAACGCAAGAGATAATAGTGATATGTATTGCTGCAACTAGTAAGTAAAAACGGAAAGTAAATAGCGGATGTGATCAGTGATGGTAATATGGACCGGGGTCCCATGATGTTCACTAGTGATGTCTCTCGCCCAAAAGACGATAAAACAGCTATGTGAGGTAAACGAATTACAGCTGGGCAATTGACAGAATTATGTGCGCAAACCAATGCTAACTATGTTGCAAGAAAGGTAGAGGTTCAAAGCATGGGCGGTACGCCAAGGCAAGTAGACCGAAATCCATCTGCATCTACTACTAATCATCCACCTTGAGATATCTATCCAGAACATCTCGCTGGTATTAAGTTGCGAGTCCCACCCATAGTGTATTACACTCAAAGCAACAGACAACTGCATTAAAAGAACTTTGCGTAAAGTAAACAATCCTTGCACCCGCGAGTACAATCACCGTTGTTTTCTCCCTTGTGGCAACAGCACATCCCCTAGACTCATGTTTCTGTCACTCAAGCTAGTCATCGAGGGGCATGAACCCACAATCAAGCATAACGTTCCCTCTTGGGTCACTACCTACTACTTGGCCAAAGCAATAAATAGCAACGGAGAACATGCAAGAATTACTTAAGAACATAAATATAAAAGAGGTAAATCAAATATATTACTCAAACACAATCTGAACATAATCCCACAATCCATCGGATCCCAGCAAACTCATCATAGCAACAGCATAAGGATTACATATGTGCCTCGATCATGTAGGGCAGCTCACGAGGTCTAATTAGTGAAGCACAAGAAGGGGAGGAGAACATCACATAGCTACTGGTCATGGACCCATGGTCCAAGGGAGACTACTCACAACTCATCCGGGAGGCGTCCATGGTGGTGGAGAGGCTCCCGGTGGTGATCCTCCCCTCCGGCAGGGTGCCGGGAAGAGTTCTCCTGGTGCTCCCGATCTTGGAAGCGCGGCGGCGGTAGAACAGAGATGAGATCGCGAAAAAGGGTTCCGTCCTCGAGGGTTTCGGGACGCGTGTTAAATATATGCCAAAGGGGGGCATTAGTGGCGACCTGGGGGGCACAGGCGCCCCCCGGCGCGGCCAGGGGGGCGCCACCAGGGCGCCTGGAGCCCTGGTGGCCCCCCTCCGGCCCTACTTCGGCCGTGTGGAAGCTTTCGGAACGCTGATTTTTTATATAATTTTTCCGGGATTTTTCTGGCAATTTTCGTGACGGGAAAACCTGAAATACAAAAACAGCAGAAAACAGAAACTGGCACTGGGGTGCACTGAGTTAATAGGTTAGTCCAAATATGATCAAAAGTGTATGGAAGTGTATAAATATCATAGCAATATCACCCAAAAGAGGCATGGAGCAAGCAGAAATTATAGATACGTTTTGGACGTATCAAGCGGTCGTCGAGATTGCGTCGTGTTGGAGGCGTTGGCGCTCCACCAAGTCTTCACTGTGTCAACCATGGCCCAGTTTTGCGGGTAAATGTCATCAAGGCCAAGCCACACTTTAATCATGTTCCACACTCTAACCGTGTATCGGCATTTGAAAAGTAGATGAGCCGCCGATTCCTGAACTTGCTTACAAAGGGGGCACATGTTGCAATTAGGCCATCCCCACTTTTGAAGTCGGTCTGCCGTCCAGATTCTATTGATGATGACTAGCCAAGCGAAAAACTTGCATTTTGGGGGAGCCCAAGCTCTCCAAACAATTCGCGGTAAGTCCGTGTCGACTAAACCAAGAAATTGCGCACTGTAAGCTGTTGCCGTTGAGTAATGACCATCCTTGGTGAGCTTCCAAGTGATGGAATCAGGTGTGTCGGGTATTAGCTGAACATGAGATAGCTTCTCCCATAGGTTGACAAACTCATGAAGATGGTCAACCGTCATGCCCTGAGAGGTCTTCACCTGAGACACCCAAAAATTGTTGGAGAGCGCTTTCTGAACGGAGCAATTTCTTCTTTTTGACAGCTCAAAATTATTTGGTGCAATGTCCTTGGGTCGCAAACCATCAGGCCAAGCCGACTCCCAAAAAATGGCACGTATACCATCGCCCACAACGACTTTTGTGGAGGCCGCAAATATGTCTGTATCATTCCGGTCGCATGGTGTCCCTAATCCCACCCAAGGCTTGATCGGTGTAAGCCACTCACCCCACAGCCAACGAATGCGCAGTGCGGATGCAAACTTTTTCAGATTCAGGATGCCAAGGCCACCATGAAGTTTTGACTTGCACACTTGTTCCCAATTAATCTTGCATTTTCCTCCAGTGACTTTGTCACATCCAGCCCACAAGAATGCCCGTCAGAGAGCATCAATCTTGTTCATCACCTCAACCGGGAGGTTAAGCACCGTCATATAATAGATGGCAATGGTCGTAAGCACAGACTTGACCAAAACTACACGTCCCGGAGAGGCAACATGTTTGCCCATCCATGGTGGCAGTTGGGCAGCGATCTTGTCTTCGAGCGGTTGATAGTGGATTCTTTTCAAATTCTTGACCGAGAGAGGTAGGCCCAAATACTTCATCGGGAATGAGGTACGGTTGGCAGGGAAAGAGTGTAAGATATCCATCAGGTCCAGGTTCTCACAACAAATAGTAGCAACCAAGCTTTTCGCACAGTTCGTAACCAAGCCAGTGACATCCCCAAAACTCTTAAGATTGCGGGCAAAGAACTCAACATCTGACTTGATGGGGGCAAGGAAAACAGTTGCATCGTCCGCATAGAGGGAGGCCCGGATCGACATAGCCTGACCATCGAGGGGGTGCAGATTTCCTTGGGCGGTGGCTTTCTGGAGGATTAGGTGTAGCGGATCAATCGCGAGCACGAATAGGAGAGGGGAAAGCGGATCTCCTTGCCTCAAACCACATCCGTGTTTGATGGGGGCACCTGGAACCCCATTAAGGAGAATGCGCGAAGACGCCGAAGAAAGCAAAGTCGAGATCCAACCCCTGAACCTCGGAGGAAACCCAAGGTGGTTGAGCAAGTCTAGGAGGAAGTCCCACCTAACCGAGTCGAATGCTTTTTTGATATCGAGTTTGAATAGTAGTGCCGGAGTCTTTTTGCGGTGCAGGCGTTTCGCAAGGTTGCGGACATACATGAAATTATCATGAATGCATCGTTTTTTTATGAAAGCACTCTGAGCCTGCGAGACTAGGTAATTCATGTGTGGTGCAAGGCGGTTGGACATCACTTTGGAAATAATCTTGGCAATGGAATGGATAAGACTGATGGGGCGAAAATCTGTGATGTCATCGGCACCATCCTTCTCAGGGATCAAGGCAACATCTGCTGAGTTCAACCAGTGAAAATGGGACGCATGTAGATCAGAGAAATGATTGATGGCACACATAATATCCGCCTTGATGATGCTCCAACATGCCTTAAAGAATGCACCGGAGAATCCATCCGGTCCAGGGGCTTTGTCTCCCGGCATGGAGAACACAGCAGCCTTCACCTCCTCCTCCGTGATGGCGTTGTCCAGCTCATGAAGATCACAATCTGGGGTATGCAGCAGCCCCCAATTGAAGTCGATGTTACGTGAGGGGGCTTTTTTGGTAATGCTTTTGAAGTGTCGATACACGATGTCCTCTTTGTGTGCATGATCCGTAGCCCAGCCATTGTTGTTTTTCAGGCGTTGTATGAAGTTCTTTCTCCTTCTGCGGTTGACACGGAGATGGAAGAAGCGAGTGTTGGCATCTCCCGCCTTAAGATTGGTAATTCTGGAACTTTGATGCTTTCTAGACTTCTCCAGTACTGCCAAGCCAATGACCTTCCTCTTTAGTCTCTTTCTGAGGTCCCTCTCATCAGGGGAGAGTTCCCTATGATCTTGTGCCATATCCAGGCGTAGGATGATCTCCAGGGCCATATGAAGTTGAATTCTAGAAGCTGCAAACAGATGTTTGCTCCAAGCATGCAGCCTCATACTAGTTCTCTTCAGCTTATGGAAAAGCCG
The DNA here is from genome assembly GCA_902687465.1 of Secale cereale. Taxonomy (NCBI): domain Eukaryota; kingdom Viridiplantae; phylum Streptophyta; class Magnoliopsida; order Poales; family Poaceae; genus Secale; species Secale cereale. Next base: position 96,674,640 of record LR738710.1, on the reverse strand, counting down.
TTGGTAGGGCTCAACATGGGAAGAATCCTCATTCCAAGAGTTACTAACAATCTGTTGGAACCCAGGCATCTTGATCCAGTGGTTCTCGAAACGAAAAGATTTGGGCCTCTTCGGACCAGTGGCATTGGCAAGCAAAAGAGGGCAGTGATCAGAGAGCGAAGATGACAAGGCTTGGAGTATGTGGGTAGGGAAAACGAGATCCCACTCTTCGTTACAGAAGAAACCATCAAGCTTGCTCATCGTTGGATCATTTTGCTCATTGCTCCAAGTGAATTTTCTATTTTGCAAGGGGATTTCCTTTAGCTCGCAGGAGTTGAGTGCATTACGGAATCTCACAAGACGAGAACGATTCACATTTGCACGGTTTTTATCCCTAGCCCTATAGATTTGATTGAAATCACCATTAACAAGCCACTTGGTTCCTACGGGAGGCTTTTGAGAGATTAGCTCGAGGAAGAAAGCATCTTTGAGATTGCTGCGAGTAGGGCCGTAAACTGTAGTAAGCTTGAAGGATTGTGGTTCATTGCAGTTTTTCATAGAAACAGAGGCCGAAAGGTAGTAGGCACCAATCTGGACATTGGTAATGGACACATCGTTGTCATCCCAAAGGAGCAAGATACCCCCTCTTGTACCATCAGCAGGTCTCTGAGCAAAGGATTTTAGACGCTGGCCACCAAGGTACGCAGCCGTGAACTGGTCGATGGCCTGGAGTTTGGATTCTTGGATGCAAACTAGATGACAGGAGGAAGAAGCAATAGTCTCATGAACCGTCGCACGGCGATCAGGGCTGTTTAGACCACGAACATTCCAACATAGGATTGATAAGTTGGTGTCTAACATCTGGAAACAGGAACTACATCAGGTTGAAACTGAAACAAGCTTTGCCTTGCCAGGGCCAGCATCAGTGTAGCACACACTCCACCACAAACAGGCAAGCACACATCATAGCAGGTTGTAGCTAACATAATTAAACTAGGCTACAGCAGAACAGACTATCTCAACCCTCACGCCTCCTCCGCAACTGGAGTGCTCAGGTCAGGTCCTCCTTCCCCTCCATACTGGATCAGTGCCTCTTCAACCGCAACAGAGAGATCGCAATCCATCTTGAACAGAGCTCGAAGGGTAGCAACAGTGATATCCGACAGACACCCCTGGAACATCGATGCGAACTTATGAATGGCCTCTTCAGTGACATGTTCTCCTTCAGCGACTATGCCCATTCGATGACATAGGAGCTGCTCTGCAAGTTTGGCGATTGGCATACTCCTCTTCTTGGCCTGAAGATGTGGGCTACAACGCGGCAATAGGAAGCTGGTGACCCGCCTTGCCTTGGGAGGCCTTGGTGGAGTGGGGAGAGGAGATGGAGTAGGCAGAAGAGCCGGCATGCGTGGGATGAACAGAGCCATGTCTCCCTCCTCCGAGAGAGCAGTAGAGCCGTCGAGGGACGGGGTTGTCTCAGCATGGCTTGGTAGTGTTGGAGTGGTGACGACGAACTCAGGCGTAGGGGTGAGCGCGACCTCAAGGGTGTCATCAGGCTCAGCTTCCAGGCCAGGGGGAGTTGGAGGAGCTAGCCTTTCTGCAAACTGTGTACTGGGTATGTTCCCATTCTTGGCACGCAGACGCTGGCTACACCGGCCGAGGTTGAAGCTGGTGACTCCAGCAAGTGTCTTCCTCCTTGCCGTGGGTGGCTTGGGTGGTGTAGAGCCTGGAGCTGGAAGGAGGGGGCATCGCACCGGGACTAATAGCGGCGATTCAGGGGATGGCTCCCTAGGCGTCTCTGGTGCATGGCCCGCATCAAGGGACACCGTGGATGCAGCAGGGTGCGACACAAAGATAGGCGTGCGAGGCTCCTCATCGGAATCGTTGCAGTCGACCTGCTGGTGGAGCGGTGTGAGGAAGCATCGAGCCGGAGAGGTAGCACGCCGCACCACACAAGGCGGTGACCGAGTAGGCCAACCCGGAGGCGCGTCCTCTAGCGGCTCCGCACGACATAGCCAGACAGGGGCAGTCGAGGAAGGTTGCAGCTCAATGATGTCTTGATACGTAGTGCGAGGGGAAGGTGGTGCCGATCTTCCGTGGTTCTCAGGGGCAGTCAGGGAAGGACCCAGCACAATGATGTCACTGAATGTAGTGCGGGGGCAAGGTAGCGGCGATCGTTTCCGGTTCTCCTCGCGGCGCGGGCTAGCTGATCTTTCTTGAGTCGAGATGGCTGCATCATTGGGGAGGCGCTACACACCTCGGCTGTGAATGCTCCGGGCATCGCTGGTCAGGAGCTCCAGGCCACTGCTTCGGTCAGCATCATGGCGGCGACGGTTGCTGCTGTCTTCTCGGCGCCGATCATCAGCACGTCTTCTGGGCTCCATACCGTGGGAGTGAGGCTGATTCCTTTCATCAGTCGGAGCCGAAGGGGGTGGCCGTCGTGTCGATGGAGACAGGACGCGGTGATGCAAGGATGGTGGCGACATGTTAGTGCACTGGCGGGCACGGTGCCCACTCCGTCGACAGATTAAACACTTGTAGGGGTCGCGGCAGTCAATCTTGCAGTGTCCCTTCTCCAAGCAGCGATGACAGGTTCGACGACTGTGCTTGACAAAGCTTCTGCCTGATGGAGGGGAATAAGAGGACGGGGACCGTCGTCTTGGATGGCGGTGATTGGGAGACATGGCTCTCCACCAGGATGGAGCTCTAACCAGCTTCCAGCCCACCGCCGAACTGGCCTCTGTACTCGGTGGCTCGATTGAAGACGCGCGGCGCAACCCAGAGCTTGAGGGTGCAGCAGTCAGCGCAGCACGTTGGTCGGTCTTGAAAGCTGCAGACGACGCCGTCTTGAGGCATGGCTTGAGGGCGCCATGGATGAGCCTCTGAGGGGCTGGATGCAGCAGATCTTCGACAGCAGCAAAGCAGACTTTCTTGACTGAGCGAGACGCGTCGGGAGCAGCAATGGCCGGCAACTTATCAGCGTGGTTCTTGACTGAGCGAGACGTGTCGGGAGCAGCAGTGGCCGGCAACTTATCAGCGTGGAGGCCCGGGGCAGAGCCTCAGGAGGCTGGGCACCTCGCCGGAGGGGGCGGATCTGGATCTCCAGCCAGCTGCGGAAAGAGTGAGAGCACGAGGCCCTCGCGAGCATACCTTGGGACGGGGAAGCCAGGGGGAACCGCGGCGTTGCAGGGGAGAGGCACGGTTGGGATGGGTTGGCGCGCCGGCGGCCGTCGAGGAGGTTGCGGCCGCTGGGGCGGCGCGTCGCAGGAGCCTGGGCGGAGGGAGCGGCATCTGAAACTCTTTTACAAAGAGTAATTCTTTTCACCTTAATGTCTATTTTGATATTTTTGGTTTACAATATGCTGCAGAGCAAGTAAATCGTTCGTCTCAGATTGTGTACTACAATCAAGATTTTTTCTCTCTCATGCATTCTATCTCTAACCCCAAACACATGTTGGATAAATCTTATTGGCACGATTTGGAAACATAGAAAGAAAATGATATGTCACGTCCAGAAGATGGTCAATTTGATCATTGTAAATACAAAGAATTGTCTCAGCTTTCAGTGGGTGAAAGCAAACCATAGAGCAAGTAATTTCTTGGTGATCCTAAAGTAAAATAACCAGAGAGCAGATTTTTTTTCCAGAACACTATGAATTTGATTGTGCGACGCGGAACCAAACACTGGCCAGCAAAAAATCAGGGTGCAGAATTATTTTCCAGAGCACTGTGAAGGCTCTGGTAGCATAATAGTTTTGACTGTGCGAAGCGGAACCAAACACTGGCCAGCAAAAAATTCAGGGTGCAGCTACCAGCTGATTGGGAAACACACACGACGCGACATAGAGTAAAGACAAACTCGGTACTACCCAGAATTAAAACGTAACGGCAGTTCGTTACACCACTAGCTAACTTGCTTAGCTACGCACATGCAAGCGTGCTACGTTGGTGCTACTCGTCGGAACCGTCGATCCGGAGCGGCGGGTTGTGGCGGTCGCGGGGCAGCCTGAGGCGGCCGAGCGCGCCGGCGGGGACGAGCTCGAGGTTCTCGCAGTTGCAGATCTCGATCATGAAGCCGTCCGGGTCCTTGAAGAAGAGCTGGTCGATCGGCGAACCCTCCTCCTCGTTGATGGTCCTCTTCATGTACCGGATCCCCATCTCCTTCAGCCTCTTCTCCATCGCGCCCATGTCCTCACACTGCACACCAAGACGATCCAAAGCTTAATTAGGAGTACTATTCACCGCATGCTGTGCAACTGACGTGACTCTGAACCTTAGCAAAGTACGTAGCATAATTACCTGGAAGGAGATGTGGTTGTCCATGGGGTCGAGCTTGCCGGGGTTGACGTCGGCGGCTCGCCTCGCGTCGTCTCTCTGGACGAGATGGATCCCGATGCCGTAGTTGAACAGCCTGACCAAACACGTAGACATAGGTTGACGTCGCGCACAATGTTTCAAAGATGACGGCGCCATGCAAGAAGCCATTTTCTGTTACGTACTACTCCAAGGTGCACGTACCAGGCGCCGGAGAAGTCGAGCGCGGGAGGGCGGTGGATGAGGACGAAGCCGAGCGCCTTGACGTAGAAGCGGACGGAGGCGTCGACGGACTTACAGAGGCGGGAGATGTGGTTCAGCGCCATCAGTGGCATCGGCGGCACGTCCTCGTACAGCTTCTCGATTTCCGCCGGGTCGACGCCGGCGTTCACGTCCGCCCCCGCGCCCTTGCACTCCTCTCCCATCCTGCCTGCGAGTTCTCTACGATGTTTTAACCCGAGCGTCGGTGGATGAGGACGAAGTGAGCGACTATTGGGAGGCGCAGGGTGTGCGCGCGGCGTTTTAACCCGAGCTTCGGGCTCCCGCCGGTGAATCGGTGATGCATGGCGCCAGCCATACGCGTCGTGTTGAGGCGGCAGCACGTAGCTCCGTATGGTTTTGCGTGCGCGCATGGGTGCTCGGCACGAGTGCGGCTCGGGTGGATGTGTCGACGGCGGGGCTTGCCACGGTGGCCTCGGGACTCGTTTGTTGCGTCAGGTCGGCACCGTGCGACAGGCCGGGACCATGCCATGATGCCACTGCCCAATGGGGACTGGGGTGATGGAGTACGAAGTCCTTGGACCGTGTGAGCGGTGAGGTAGTAGTGACAACCGACCGTCTGAGAGGGCGGCTGGATAGACCGAGTTCTATACTCCCTTCGTTCCATAATGTAGTGCCTATAGATTTTTTGAAAAGTCAAACTTGGTAAACTTTGACCAAGTTTTTAAAAAATATATTTATATCTATAATAATAAAAATATATAATGTGAAAGTACATCTTATGATGAATCCAGTGAGATATGTTTCGCACTCTATATGTAAATATTTTTCTCCACAAAATTGGTCAAAATTTGTGATGTTTGACTTTTCAAAAAATCTATAGACACTACATTATGAAACGGAGAGAGTATTTTTCTTGAGCTAACAACATCTACAGCCGGACTTATTCGGTCCCCAAACGTCCGTGGACATGTCCGTTCACGGACAGTAACCGGACATCTTTTAAATATTGCGTCGCACATTCACATACCCGTAAATGTTTATTCTTAAATTCATGCAATTCATACACGTTGATTATATGGTACAAACTGTCTGAATGTCAACAAAGCAAAGCAAATGATAGTTCAATAAACCGGATAAGACAAAATAAAATCAATGTTCGAACTTAACGGATGGCCTCGTATCACTGGCTGGGGGCCTGCTCCGAGCGGAATGCATCCTGCTCCGCCTGTGTCCGGGCCGTCTCATCCGCCTGCATCCGAGCCGTAGCTGCCCTCGCCGCCTCGTAGTTCCTCCGGTCGGTGATCTCCTTCTTGTTTGTAAGCCACTTCTTCGCATGCCCATGCAAAAGGGTCTCGTTTGTCAACATGATCCTCGCATATTCCGCGTCCCATGCGACTTTCAACCTCTCCTTCTCAAGCTCTATGTCGTCAAATGTATTGGCCTTCTCGAGCTTCCATTTGATCGCCGCTTGTTGCTTCTTTAGCTCAATCTTCTTCCTCTTAATTTCCAGCTTCTTCTCCGCCCTCTTACGGTCTCACTCCACCATTTTCTTTTGCGCGTCCAACATTAGTTTGTACCTCTCCTTCTTGTTCTCCCTCAACGAAGAAATGCCCGTCCATGTTGACGACATTTTGGTAGCCATGGCATCACGGGCGGCATGTGCCTTCTCCCACTTGTTTCCCATGACTTGGCTGTCGTCCTTTGGCACGGTGGATTTTCCATTCTCCTCGACTACATCGTCCTCTTCATCGTCCAATCCAATTGATTGGTTGGAGCTTGAGCCATCATTCCTCTCTTTACCGGAGTTGAGGTTGGCCACAACTTTGTTCCACTTCGGCTTGCCATTCAATATGACCCAACAATGGCTAAAAGCAAATCGCTTCTTCTTCACCTCGTGATACAAAGTGGCCGCAACCGCCGTCTAGCAAACAACATATGTATGAGCACGAGAATACAAACACAAGAACCATATGCAATGGACGACAAGATGAACTAATTGAGCTTACGTGAGTTGCGACTCGCATCCCACTTTGAGGGTGTTTGGTCATTTGTGAGTAGTAGCCGACATACTTGTTCACTTCCTCTTGAATGATTCCCCAACGATGTTGGATAGATGCCACATTGCGAATGGTCACGATAGGATGCAGCTTCATGTACTCCTCTTGCTCGTGATACTCCTTCCAAATCTTCGTCCAATAGGTGTTCCCCTTTGCTCAGTACCGCATATTCGATTCGTCAATGTGGCCAATCAAGTTTTGACCAACAAGATGTCCTCAAATCTTGAGAATGTCAGACCTCTTGCCTTCGACGTCTTGGTCTTCTTCTTCTTGCTCGGATTGGGATCAGATGTTGTCCCAAATTCAAATACGGCGTGGCCTCTAATTCATGCTACATTTCGGTCGGTTTTTCATTGTCATTGATCATGAACGACAAGAACGCCTCCTACATGATTAAGATTTGCAAGCATTTATCATGAGCGAGGAACTAGTAGTCTATGCTAAAATCTGATCGGACAAGAGCAAAGGAAACGCACCGACTCTTGTTCGGTCATTCCGTCGAACATGTTGAAGGCAGCCCGGGCACTGCCCGAGCCCGTGCTCATCCGCGCCCAAACGAGCTGCGGCGAGTCACACACGTCGATCGCCGGCATATGCGTGGACGAAAAGCTATTCGAAATTGCCCAGCCGGCGCTCAGATCATCGTGTATCCCAAGGGGGTCGGACAGCATAATCCCCATAGGCACTCGGAAGGAAGGGGTGCGGGGATCCGGGTGCGGCAGAGGAGACAGCCGCTCCACCATGTTCGAACCTCCTTGCGACGCCCCGGCTGGCTCCCTCTCTCGTTGTCGGCGTCACCGCAACTTGCGGACGACATTCTCCGCCTTGCAAGTCGTGGCGGACGAAATCACGCCGCCGACAGACGAGACGGACTGTGTCTCCGTCAGCAGTGTGGGTCGGGCTGGACGACATCTCCGGCGGTGGATCGGGACCAGACTGACCGACCCATTGATACGTCCAAAACATATCTATAATTTCTGCTTGCTCCATGCCACTTTTGGGTGATATTGCTATGATATTCATACACTTCCATACACTTTTGATCATATTTGGACTAACCTACTAATCCAGTGCACCCCGGTGCCAGTTTCTGTTTTCGGCTGTTTTTGTATTTCAGGTTTTCATGTTACGAGAACTGCCAGGAAAAATCCAGAAAAAATATAAAAAAAATCAATGTTCCAGAACCTACCTTGCGCCCGAAGGACAGCCGGGGGGGGGGGGGGGCC
>LR738710.1:96619287-96654335 GCA_902687465.1 Secale cereale | reverse complement strand
GGGGGGGGGGGGGGGGCGCCTGGGCCCCCCGAAGCTCCCTCGATGCCCTCCTTTGGCATATATTTAATGGGTCCTCCGAAACCCTTAGAACAGGAACTCTTTTCGCGATCCCATCTCTGTTCCGCCGCCGCCGCCTCTTCCAAGATCGGGAGCACCAGGAGAACTCTTCCCGGCACCCTGTCGGAGGGGAGGATCACCACCGGGAGCTTCTCCACAACCATGGACGCCTCCCGGATGACTCGTGAGTAGTCTCCCTTGGACCATGGGTCCATGACCAGTAGCTATGTGATGTTCTCCTCCCGTTCTTGTGCTTCACTAATTAGTCCTCGTGAGCTGCCCTACATGATCGAGGCACCTATGTAATCCTTATGCTGTTGCTATGTTGAGTTTGCTGGGATCCGATGGATTATGAGATTATGTTCAGATTGATCTTGAGTAATATATTTGATCTACCTCTTTTATATTTTTGTTCATAAGTAATTCTTGCATGTTCTCCGTTGTTATATATTGCTTTGGCCGAGTAGTAGGTAGTGACTTCAAGAGGGAACGTTATGCTCGATTGTGGGTTCATGCCCCTCGATGACTAGCTTGAGTGACAGAAACATGAGTCTAGGGGATGTGCTGTTGCCACAAGGGGGAAAACAACGGTGCTTGTGCCCGCGGGTGCAAGGATTGTTTACTTTACGCAAAGTTCTTTTAATGCAGTTGTCTGTTGCATTGAGTTTACACTATGGGTGGGACTCGCAACTTAATACCAGCGAGATGTTCTGGATAGATATCTCAAGGTGGATGATTAGTAGTAGATATTGATGGATTTCAGTCTACTTACTTTGGCGTACCGCCCATGCTTTGAACCTCAACCCTTCTTGCAATGTAGTCAGCATTGGTTTGCGTTTGTGGTCCTATCAATTGCCCAGCTGTAATTTGTTTATCTCACATAGCTGTTTTATCGTCTTTTGGGAGAGAGACATCACTAGTGAACATCATGAGACTCCGTCCATATTAACATCATTGATCACACCCGCTATTTACTTTTCGCTTTTACTTACTATTGCAAAACACTATCTATCACTACTATCATTGCTTTTAATCCTTTGTGAACTACAAGGCCGGAGGGATTGACAACCTCTCTGTACTCGTTGGGAGCAAAGTTATTTGTATCTGTGTGCAGGTCCACGTTGATTGCGACTAATCTGGCGCCGCAGCAGTTGACACCTACTTGTTGAACCTAGGAGTCTCTGGGGATTCGATCCTTGGCATCTTTGCTAAGGGAAAACACTTCCACAACACTGCATCTTACACCTTCCACTTGGGGTAACCAACGAGGGGTTCGAGGCCCATCACCCGTGCACCCCCAAGAAATATTCAAGGAGACTCAAGCGTCTAAGCTTGGGGATGCCCCCGTGCATCCCCTTCTCCATCAACATTATCAGTTCGTCTTTCGTTCCGCTATATTTTTATCACTTCATGTGTTAAGTGCTATGCTTGGAGCGTCTTGCTTTTAGTTTTCTTTTTAGTTTTTCATAACGAGTCGGAACTCAGCTTTCTTTATGTGGGAGAGAAACACGCTCCACTTCTACCTAGAACATAACATAGAATTTTCATGTCTATCTTTGCTCTGTGTGTTCTTTGTCTTTTAATAGCTACTATCATGCTCTGCTCTTAGTATTCATGCTTATCTTTTCAAAGAGATTTTGTTTAGTTGGTTGCTTGAACTCTCTTTAATTATCATGCTTACCTTATTAAGAGAGTTTGCTTCCGTTGCATTGGTTAATATGTCTATGATAAAGATGCTACGTGCATAATGGTGCTTAGTAGTTCAGGTTTTCTTATGGTTAGTCTCAAATAGCTGGGGGATTCCCAATGTGTCGTTGGAGTACCAACTTGATTTGTTTGCCTATGATGTGGTATGGTTTAGTAATATCTTCCTTCGAGAATTTATTTTGATTGACTAGGCGTATGCTCACGCATATTTAGGACTGTAAAGAAAGTTTGTCAAGCCTTGATGATCTTTTATTTCTGAGTAGCGATATAACTACCATGCCTGATTCAATGTTTCTTTATCGCTCTGCATGATTATGACCGTCATTGCTCTCTTAGTTGGTCGCTTCCAGTCTTTTGCTAACCTCCACCTGTACTAAGCAGACTAACCTTGCAATACATAGCTCATGGGAAAGTAGCTTAAAAACTATTGTGGTAAAGAATATGTTGCTTATGTATCTTATTTCTTATAAGTTGCTTGCTGAGCGGTAACCATGTTTCTGGGGACGCCATCAACTGTCACACTTTTGTTGAATATCATGTGAGTTGCTATGCATGTTCGTCTTGTCTGAAGTAAGGGTGATTTGCCATGGGTTGAATGAATATGCATATTGTTAGAGAAGAACATTGGGCCGCCAACCAAAAACACTAAATGGGAGGAGTACACCCCTTCTTCCATTACCCCGATTACCACTGTCGGGATATACAAAAGTAATAAACCTTGTGATTATATTAGTCTTGACGGAGGGTTGTGCCCATGGCATGGTCTTCCAGGGAAAGAGTATGAGCCTCAGTTTAAAATTGCTCCTAAGCTTCCCCAAACTTGGGAAGATGTTCAAACTCTTATAATAGAGAGCAATTCAAACAAAGAGGATGACACTACAATTCTGCCCACTAATGATAAAATTGATTTTGATAATTGTAGTATTTCAGAAGTTGTCACCTTTCTACAAAGAATGGCCAAAGATCCCCGCACTAGCACGCTTAATCTTGCCTTCACAGAGCATGTCACTAATGCTCTTATCAAAGCTAGGGAGGAGAAACTTAGAGTCGAAGCCACCATACGTAGAAAGCTAGAAGATGGTTGGGATCCTATGATTAAAATTAAGATAAACAACTTCTCTTGCTATGCTTTATGTGATATTGTAGCTAGTACTTCTATTATGCCTAAAAGACTATATGATATGCTTAAATTGAAATCTTTTGATTCTTGTTCTTTTGGTGTTCGTCTCATTGATTCTTCCATAAAGAAACCTTTGGGGAGGATCGACGATGTTCTTATTATTGTTAATGATAATTATGTTCCCGTTGATTTCACTATTATGGATATTGAATGTGATCCTTCATGTCCAATTATTTCGGGACGTCCCTTTTTGCGCACCGTTGGTGCTATCATTGACATGAAAGAGGGTAATATAAAATTTCAGTTTCCTCTCAAGAAAGGGATGGAACACTTCCCTCGAAAGAAGATCAAGTTACCTTTTGAGTCCGTTGTACGGGCTAGTTATTCTTTTACTCTTGATAAAACTTGATCTATGCATTATGCCTAGTTTAAAGGCATAAAAGAAAGCGCTTTTGGGAGGCAGCCCACATGAATAAATTTTTGCTTTTGTTGTGTCTTGATGTTGTTTACTGTTGTAGCATCATCATTGCATCTTTGCTTTTCATATTTGTGCCAAGTATAGCCTCTGATTGCTAGAAAGTTCAAAAGTTGTGAGGTGCTGTCCAGGAAACAGATTCTGTCCTTGGATACAAAAATTCGTATAAAATCACCAGATCATCTTTTTGGTCTGATTTTTTTCGACAGCGTTCTCTATATAATTGTCTTTTGTGCATCTGTTCTGAGTTTTTTGATTTGAGTTGCAGAAGTATCCCGAACAGATCAATTACTACCTGATGTTCTGTTTTTCACAGATTCTGTCATGTTTTGCCTTTCCTTCACTTTGCAAATCAAGAACTTGCTTTTTCTTTGCAAAAACCTTTTGGCAATCTTGAGAAACAGTAGAACTTCAAGAATATCTTTATTTCCAGCAAGTTATAATTATTTTATTAAGGGTACTAACCTCGCTAATCAGATTATAATGAGTTATGTATGAAGGGAGTTTTCAAGTGTGCGAGGGAAGATGATAAAAAGATTCAGGAGTGTCAAGCGCTCGAGCTTGGGGATGCCCCCGTGCACCCCCAAGAAATATTCAAGGAGACTCAATCGTCTAAGCTTGGGGATGCCCCCGTGCATCCCCTTCTATATCAACATTATCAGTTCGTCTTTCGTTTCGCTATATTTTTATCACTTCATGTGTTATGTGCTATGCTTGGAGCGTCTTGCTTTTAGTTTTCTTTTTAGTTTTTCATAACGAGTCGGAACTCAGCATTCCTTTATGTGGGAGAGAAACACGCTCCACTTCTACCAAGAATATAACATAGAATTTTCATGTCTATCTATGCTGTGTGTGTTCTTTGTCTTTTAATAGCTACTATCATGTTCTGCTCTTAGTATTCATGCTTATCTTTTCAAAGAGCTTTTGTCTAGTTGGTTGCTTGAACTCTCTTTAATTACCATGCTCACCTTATTAAGAGAGTTTGCTTCCGTTGCATTGGTTAATGTGTCTATGATAAAGATGCTACTTGCATGATGGTGCTTAGTAGTTCAGGTTTTCTTATGGTTAATCTCAAATAGCTGGGGGGTTCCCAATGTGTTATTGGAGTACCAACATGATTTGTTTGCCTATGATGTGGTATGGTTTAGTAAAATCTTCCTTCGAGAATTTATTTTGATTGACTTGGCGTATGCTCACGCATATTTAAGACTGTAAAGAAAGTCTGTCAAGCCTTGATGATCTTTTGTTTCTGAGTCGCGATATAACTACCATGCCTGATTCAATATTGCTTTGTCGCTCTGCATGATTATGACCGTCATTTCTCTCTTAGTTGGTCGCTCCCAGTCTTTTGCTAACCTCCACCTGTACTAAACGAACTAACCATGCAATACATAGCTCATGGGAAAGTAGCCTAAAAACTATTGTGGTAAAGAATATGTTACCTATTTATTTATTTCTTATGAGTTGCTTGCTGAGTGGTAACCATGTTTCTGGGGACGCCATCAACTGTCACACTTTTGTTGAATATCATGTGAGTTGCTATGCATGTTCGTCTTGTCTGAAGTAAGGGTGATTTACCATGGGTTGAATGACTATGCATATTGTTAGAGAAGAACATTGGGCCGCCAACCAAAGCCATGTATCATGGTGGAAGTTTTAGCTTGGACCTTAATCCTCAATCTCTTATGAGAATATGCTTATGCATTGAAGAGGAGTCCATCATCTATTTTCTATGTTGTCCCGGTATGGATGTCCTCAAGTTGAGATCTATCAAAAACGAGAAATCAAATGCGATTTATCTCCTTGGACCTTTGTACAGGTGGCATAGAGGTACCCCTTTGTGACACTTGGTTGAAACATATGCAATGCAATGATAACCCATGGAGATCCGAGCTAATTAGGAGAAGGTGCGAGCACTATTGGTATTCGATGCATGAGGCTTGCAACTTATAGGATGTCTTATGCATGACACATATGAAGTACTACTACCGTTGACAAAATTGCTTTTATGTTTTCAAAATAAAAAGCTCTAGCACTTCAAGCACCAACTACTGAGAGCATGATTGTCATTCTGAGTGTAATGTGCATTGTCCCAAAGTAGCATTGTCTTTTGCATGATTGTGATATCGTTTATTCTGAAATCATTGTATCTAGTCATCACTTAAACCTTGAAGGTGCCCCTGCATTTATGTTTTGCATCACTAAAGGGGGCAAGCTAGATATCACTTGGTCATATTAGCACATCATGTTCATTGCAAATCTTTTTGATGTTTTAGTTTCATATTGTAAAACTTTCAGTCATTTGTGATTTTCTCATGAGGCAACTTAACTACTATAGAATCATTGTCTCAGTAAGCTTTTGTTATATGACTATGAAAAAGTCCTATATGGTTAATAGCATGTCACCACAGAAATTATTCTTGTTATCATTTACCTACTCAAGGACGAGCAGGAATTAAGCTTGGGGATGTTGATACGTCCAAAACGTATCTATAATTTCTGCTTGCTCCATGCCACTTTTGGGTGATATTGCTATGATATTCATACACTTCCATACACTTTTGATCATATTTGGACTAACTTACTAATCCAGTGCACCCCAGTGCCAGTTTCTGTTTTCGGCTATTTTTGTATTTCAGGTTTTCACGTTTCGAGAACTGCCCAGAAAAATCCAGAAAAATTATATAAAAAATTAGCGTTCCGGAAACAACTCTGCGTCCGAAGGGCAGCCTGGGGGGCCACCAGGGCTCCAGGCGCCCTGGCGGCGCCCCCCCGGGCCACGCCGGGGGGGGGGGGGGGGCGCCTGGGGCCCCCGAAGCTCCCCCGATGCCCTCCTTTGGCATATATTTAAGGGTCTTTTACATCTGTGTCCCTAACTCGAACCCACTACTCACATTTGCCCCTAATTTCAAAGCCTGCTCAAATTTGCCCCTCCGCCGTTATGTGCCCTTACAGAAATGCCCTTCTGTTCCGTTTCCGTCCGGTCAAAGGGCTTTGACCGTTTTCTGGATGTTAGTAGGACATTTTGCCCCTGCCTCCATGTGCCACTTACATCTGGGACACAGTCACAAAAAAATAAAAAGGAAAAACTCTCTCTCTCACCCTCTTTCTCACACACTTACATGTGGGCCCCAAACAAAATAGAAAATAAAAAATCCCTCCCACCTCTCTCCCCTACCTCACAACCTCTCTGTCTCACCGCCGGCGAGCACCAACGCTGGACGAAGTCGCAACTCCGGCGACCAACTTGGTGGCGGAGAGTATAGTTCAGACGAGTGCGCTCAGGCGCATCCAGTGGTACCAACAGAGCTTACAGGGGTGGTTAGAATCGACTGCACCGACGAGCTAGGCGGCGGCCAACGGCGGTGCTCGACGGAATCGAGAAGGCGGCCATGGATCCGGTGGTTTAGGGGGCTGGGCGGCATCTTAGGGGCACCACAAACACGACTGTGTCATTGATTTGTGGTTTAGTAGCGTAGGGGCGGCGAATCGACGATGGCGCTCCGGCGGCCGCAGACAAGGAAGACTGTCGATTCGGTCATGTTTGCGAGGTCTTGCTCGAGCTGCTCCTAGGAGTAGACAAAGTCGAGGCATGCACGTCTCCTAGATAGCTTTTCAGCCGTCTATGAGGACGATGGCCACGACAACGGTGAAGGTCACGACGACGGCCATCTTGGGATGCGGCTGAGGGGAGGAGAGCGAGCAGGGGAAGGGAGGGAAAGTTAGCTAGGGTTGTCCAAGGCCTGCAAGCGTCGCTATGTAGCCCTACTCGAGCTAGTACGGCGGCAGCTGTCGAATAGAGGGCGACGGTGGCGCGCGCCGGCGCGTGCAGCCGATGAGCTGAGGAAGATGACGACTAGGGGAGATGGGTGGGCCTGGCGCTATGCACATGGGCCGAAGTGCACACTGCAGTTGGGCCAAAAGTTAAGCGCTGTCTTTCTTCTCTTTAATTTCTGTTTATTTTCAGGGGTAAAAATGTCCAACAAATGCCTCATAGACGGTCAAACCTCTTTGACCGGACGGAAACGGAACGGAAGGTCATTTCTATAAGGTCACTTAACGGCAGAGGGGCAAATTTGAGCACGCTTTGGAATTAGGGGCATATCTGAGTAGGTGGTTCGAGTTAGGGACAGAAATGCAAATGGCCCTATATTTAATGGTTCCTCCGAAACCCTCAGAACAGGAACTCTTTTCGCGATCCCATCTCTGTTCCGCCGCCGCCGCCGCTTCCAAGATCGGGAGCACCAGGAGAACTCTTCCCGGCACCCTGCCGGAGGGGAGGATCACCACCGGGAGCTTCTCCACCACCATGGACGCCTCCCGGATGACTCATGAGTAGTCTCCCTTGGACCATGGGTCCATGACCAGTAGCTATGTGATGTTCTCCTCCCGTTCTTGTGCTTCACTAATTAGTCCTCATGAGCTGCCCTACATGATCGAGGCACCTATGTAATCCTTATGCTGTTGCTATGTTGAGTTTGCTGGGATCCGATGGATTATGAGATTATGTTCAGATTGATCTTGAGTAATATATTTGATCTACCTCTTTTATATTTTTGTTCATAAGTAATTCTTGCATGTTCTCCGTTGTTATTTATTGCTTTGGCTGAGTAGTAGGTAGTGACTCCAAGAGGGAACGTTATGCTCGATTGTGGGTTTATGCCCCTCGATGACTAGCTTGAGTGACAGAAACATGAGTCTAGGGGATGTGTTGTTGCCACAAGGGGGAAAACAACGGTGCTTGTGCCCGCGGGTGCAAGGATTGTTTACTTTACGCAAAGTTCTTTTAATGCAGTTGTCTGTTGCATTGAGTTTACACTATGGGTGGGGCTCGCAACTTAATACCAGCGAGATGTATAGGATAGATATCTCAAGGTGGATGATTAGTAGTAGATATTGATGGATTTCGGTCTACTTACTTTGGCGTACCGCCCATGCTTTGAACCTCAACCTTTCTTGCAATGTAGTCAGCATTGGTTTGCGTTCGTGGTCCTGTCAATTGCCCAGTTGTAATTTGTTTACCTCACATAGCTGTTTTATCGTCTTTTGGGAGAGAGACAGCACTAGTGAACATCATGAGACTCCGGTCCATATTACCATCATTGATCACACCCCGCTATTTACTTTTCGCTTTTACTTACTATTGCAAAACACTATCTATCACTACTATCATTGCTTTTAATCCTTTGTGAACTACAAGGCTGTAATGCCCAGGATGGGACTATACCTCCTACGTGTCGAGGCACGACTTAAAGGTATAAGCCCATCCTAGAATGATCTCAAGTTTGGTATCATTGCACGACTCATGTAAAAGAGGGATTAAAATGCAAAAGGAGATAGTTGGCTTACACTCGCCACTTCACACAATACATTACATAAGCAATACATCATTCAAAACATCACAACCCGACTACGGGTGAAGATCCAAAAGAAAGATACCAAAACAACACAAAGCCACAGGTCAGGATCGAATCCTAGTAGAAACCACTACTGAACGTCGAAACGCCACAAGCATACGGCCAAACTCTTCATCGAGCTCCCAGAAGTTCTGATCCATCTCCTGTATCAAACTCGGCTGAACCTGCAACTGGTGTGGTGAAGTAACTGTGAGCCACAGAGGACTCAGCAATCCCGTTCCCGGGTAACACGACTATTTAAGCCTTGGGTGTGGACAAGGCTGAAGAAAAGAATATGAGGTGAAGGAAAACAAGAGTCTGCAGCAGCAACTAGCACTAACTTACATAATAGAGAGCGAGAAGAGAAGTGCCTCGGTCGAAAGATGATCACGAAGTGATCCTAGCTAAAGCCGGTCAAACATAACCCCACCGTGTTCAACTCCCGAATCCCTATTCGGAAATTGACAGTCACGGTACACACGCTGGTAGTGTATTGTAACATTGTGTCAAGTTATCTACAACCGGATATTAACAAGCTCCCATCTGCCACATAACCGCGGGCACGGCTTTCGAAAGTTCAAACCCTGCAGGGGTGTTCCAACTTGACCCATTACAAGCCCACGATCCGCGGAGTCGCAACTCCATAGGTGGGAAGACCCGAGTATTCTCGGAATCCCGTGCTCAAGTTAAACCGAACTAAGGTAAGGCTAATCCAGCAAATCCTCCCGGCGTGTCGACACCCTGATAGTAGCCGCGCGTATCTAAGTCTCAGGACACGACCGGATGGGTGAAGCTACGGGTTTTTACCAGACCTTGAGTTTCCTCGAGGTGGCCCCGCAGGCTCCCCGTTTCGGACCAACACTCATGTGGAGCACTGGCCCGGGGTTGTTGAATTAAATAAAAGGGATAGCTAGTCCACATGCAAGTTTTTTTCATTAGTTTGTTATTAGGCAAATAGTACCAATGTTGGGACTTGCTGGAAAAGACTTAGCACTTAGCGGTTTATCAAGGGGGTCCCATACACCCCAACCGTGTTAGGAACGCAAAATCAAGGAACATAACACCGGTTTATACGGTTCCTAACGACATGAGTGGAACAAATCACCAAGCAAAAGGCTTAGCCTTCCACCCTTGCCAATATATAGATGACTTCATTTTTTAAGCATTTATATAGTGTGATATAACCCAACCAAACTTCAACATGAAGCAAGCATCTTCGATCTTCACCTGCAACTAACAATGCTATAAGAGGGGCTGAGCGAAGCGTACTTAGCCAAGCAACGGTTTGCATAGGTAGGTTCGTTAAACATGGCAATTGGTTACAAGTAGGAGGCTGACAGGAAAACATGGGCATCGAGGCAAAACTAAAGAACGATACTCTAGCAATAGGCAAAGATAGTAATGGTATCCGGGTTCGGTCATCTTGCCTGGAATCCCACAAGGGAGAAGAACGGATCCATGAAGAAGACGGAGCAACACAGTCGAGAGAAAATCACAACTCCGGAACGAAACCGAAGCTAACAAGAGAAGCAACCGGAAAGAAAGAACAACACGGTAAACACACAATCATAAACATGTCATGATGCACAAACAATTATGATGCATGTCCGGTTTAAATAAGCATGGCATGGCAAAGTGCACAAACAACACTACAAGTTAAGTGGAGCTCAATATGCAACGAGTTGCATATTGACAAAACACGACATGTTAATTATTTAGTTGACTCTCGTTATTTACAAGACAAGATTAAATGTTGGTTAACATGGCAAGAGGTGAAGCTTAATAAAACTACACTAACTAGGCAATTTAAATGAGGCCGGAGAATAACAACAACATATCCGGAAAATCCCCATAAGCATGTTTAGTGATTATAAAGCAACAACAATTCACACATATAACATGTTAATGTTGTTAACATGATGCGGATGACATGATCAAGTTTAATGCAAGTTTATTAAAAGGTTGACAATTAACAAGATATAAAGCATTTGTCACCGTGGGGGAAGAAAAGGTGCCACGGCAACGATTCCGAAAATGATGCCACGGCAACATATCGGTTCCGGTAACTCGTTGAGGGACCGGTGCAAAAGAAATAATCGACGTGAGCAAGTCGAACAAGATGAAAGGTGGGGCGATCCCGTTACCGGGTTCCCACGAGTCGGTGACGAGGCAACCGAGGAACATGACAAAAGATCGGAACGGGCATGATGCCACACACGGGAAACATTTCATACAACACAAAAAGCATTCACAAGCGTCATCCACGGGGTTATACCTTCGAAACACTCGTTTCGGGACGGTTCGAGTTCGTCGAGGAATGTAGGGGAAGTAGTGGTACACGAGTCGTGGTACACGGGGCGACGGTAGTGGTACATGCCGTAGAGGTACTTGAGGGTGCCGACGGATCCGGGCGTCGGTAGTGGTACTTGTCGCGGTCGTCGTCGACGTAGGGGTACACGTTCGTAGTGGGAAGTAGTTGTTCCGTTCATCTTGGCGGTTCCACGACGGCGGTAGTTGTTCACGGTCATCGGTAGTCGTTCGGGTCGTCGTGGTACTCGGTGTCTCGGTCTTGTCGATGGTAGACGAACTCGTTCGTAGATGTACTTGGCGCATCCGTCTTTTCCGGGCGACGGTAGACGAACTCGTTCGTAGATGTACTTATATCCGGAGGGGTACTTGGGGTCTCGGTCTCGAACACGGGTCTCCTGTCAAACTCCACAGCACAAGCAACACAAAAAAAACAACAGCGGCAGCACGGAGACGAGGCCACGACAGCAGCAGCCGGGCCGACGAGGCGGGAGACGGGGCTTGCAGGGGCGCTGCAGATGGAGGCGGGGCCGGACGGCCTCTGCGGTGCTGCTGCAGATCCTGGAGGTCGACGGGATGGAGCCCCGGGGCGCGCAGGAGGGTGCGAGCGCCGCGGCCAGAGGAGGAAGGGCCTGCGCGGCAGCACTTCGGCGGTGACGGCGGCGACCTTGGCGCGCGCTGGAGAGGAGCAGCCCGAGGCTGCGCGCTGGCTCGCTCGGGAGAAGAGGCGCGGCTGTCCTGGCGCAGAGGACAGGGGGAGGCGGAGAGGCGCTGGTGGCCGGGCGGGGAGGACGAGGCCGGGCGGAGCCGGCTGCAGACTGCGGCGTCCTCGCGGGTCCTGGCCGACCCGCGGCGAGGAGCCGATGGAGCTGCGGCCTGGCTGGCCTGCCTGGGCGCGAGGAGGAGGGGTGCGGGAATGGCGCTGCGGGGAAGAGGCGAACGGGCTGGAGGGAGTTTGGGCCGGCTGGGAGGCTGAGCAAGCCTGGCTGGGCCTGAGAGATGGCCTGGTGGCTGGGCTAAGAGGCTGCTGGACTTTCTCTGCTGCTGATTTCTCTTAGCAGAAAAAAATTAAAAAGAGAGGAGAAAAGAATGAGGAGGGAGGAGGTAGGGCAAAAGTTAGCACATGAGGTTATTTTTCTCGAGCATCATAAAATGAGCAAAGTCCGAGAAAAATAGAAAAGGCATGATCGGAAAAATAATTCAAACATATTTGAATTTAATTCAAATAGGTTTGAACTAAGACGTGATTATTGAGGTGTCCAAAAATGTTCGAATTTTCGGAGGAACCTCGAAACAACGGAAAAGAATATTGGCAAGATTTTTGTAGGAGAACTCGAAGTGGAAAAGACGTGGGGAAATATGCAAGTGTGTTACGGTGATTCCGAAGCAATGGAATATTTATTAATATAGCTCCCTAAATATTGAGAGGCTTTTATATGTTATAAAGAGAAGTCATTCTCCCTCGATTTAAATGGACCGAAGGTCCACACGATTTATTTGGTTGCAAAAAATTAATGAGATGATGGCATGATGACATGATGCAATGCAAAAATAAATAACACAAGCAGAACTGAAACACACGGGCAACCCGGAACATCTGGAATCTTCTGGAATCTTCTGGAATCTTCTGGGACGTCGGTCTCGGGCGTCACCAAGGCCGGAGGGATTGACAACCTCTCTGTACTCGTTGGGAGCAAAGTTATTTGTATCTATGTGCAGGTCCACGTTGATTGCTACTAATCTGGCGCCGTAGCAGTTGACACCTACTTGTTGATCCAAGGAGTCTGTGGGGATTCGATCCTTGGCATCTTTGCTAAGGGAAAACACTTCCACAACACTGCATCTTACACCTTCCACTTGGGGTAACCAACGAGGGGTTCGAGGCCCATCACCCGTGCACCCCCAAGAAATATTCAAGGAGACTCAAGCGTCTAAGCTTGGGGATGCCCCCGTGCATCCCCTTCTCCATCAACATTATCAGTTCGTCTTTCGTTCCGCTATATTTTTATCACTTCATGTGTTAAGTGCTATGCTTGGAGCGTCTTGCTTTTAGTTTTCTTTTTAGTTTTTCATAACGAGTCGGAACTCAGCTTTCTTTATGTGGGAGAGAAACACACTCCACTTCTACCTAGAACATAACATAGAATTTTCATGTCTATCTTTGCTGTGTGCGTTCTTTGTCTTTTAATAGCTACTATCATGCTCTGCTCTTAGTATTCATGCTTATCTTTTCAAAGAGCTTTTGTTTAGTTGGTTGCTTGAACTCTCTTTAATTATCATGCTTACCTTATTAAGAGAGTTTGCTTCCGTTGCATTGGTTAATATGTCTATGATAAAGATGCTACGTGCATAATGGTGCTTAGTAGTTCAGGTTTTCTTATGGTTAGTCTCAAATAGATGGGGGATTCCCAATGTGTCGTTGGAGTACCAACTTGATTTGTTTGCCTATGATGTGGTATGGTTTAGTAATATCTTCCTTCGAGAATTTATTTTGATTGTGTAGGATCGAAAGTAGGTCTAGAGGGGGGTGATTAGACTACTTGACAATATAAAAAATCTGCCTTTAGATCATGCAATGTTTTTGGCAGTTTCACAATTAAGATCAACACAAGTATCACCCTACACATGCAATTCTAGAGTATAAGCAGCGGAAAGTAAATTGCACATGTAAAATAGAGGTGGAGAAGATCAAACGCAGTTTGGTGACACGGAGATTTTTGTCGTGGTTCCGATAGGTGGTGCTATCGTACATCCACGTTGATGGAGACTTCAACCCACGGAGGGTAACGGCTGCGCGAGTCCACGGAGGGCTCCACCCACGAAGGGTCCACGAAGAAGCAACCTTGTCTATTCCATCACGGCCTACGCCCACGGAGGACTAGCCTTACTCGGGGTAGATCTTCACGAAGTAGGCGATCTCCTTGCCCTTACAAACTTCTTGGTTCAACTCCACATCTCAAGGACGGAGGCTCCCAAGCGACACCTAACCAATCTAGGAGGCACCACCCCCCAAAAGGTAATAGACGGTGTTGATGGTGATGAACTCCTTGCTCTTGTGCTTCAAATGATAATCTCCCCAACACTCAACTCTCCTCACTGATATGGCTGTGGTGGAAGAAAGATTTGAGTGGAAAGCAACTTGGGAAGGCTAGAGATCAAGTTTCATATGGTAGGAATGGAATGGCTTGATCTCAACACAAGGGTAGGTGGTTCACTTCTCAGAAAGTGTGTGGTAGAAGTGGTGGTACTTTCTGATGGCTCTCCTCACGAATGAAGAGGGGGTGGAGGGGTATATATAGCCTCCACACAAAATCCAACCGTTACACACACATTTGACCAATCTCGGTGAGACCGAAGTGAAAACTCGGTCAGACCGAAAGTTCAAATATAGTGAACGTTGGGATTTTCGGTGGGACCAAAAATACCATCTCGGTGTGTCCGAAGTGAGTCAAAGGTTAGGGTTTGCCATCTCGGTGTGACCGAAAACAACAACTCGGATATTCCGAAATGCTGTCAATTGGTTACAGAAGGTTGGCAGACCATTTTCGGTGAGACCGAAAATCAGAATCGGATGGACCGAGAAATTAGGGTTTGGGGAAATAACTGAAGTGGTTCATCTCGGTGGGACTGAGTTTGCAGAATCGGTTTGTCCGAGATTACTTATGAGTGTGTTGAATAGTGAAGAGTGCTGATAGTTGAGGAAGCTAGATCACCAAGCACTTGAGCAACAAGAACATTAACACAACCTCATCCCCTTTTAATAGTATTGGCTTTTCCTATGGACTCAATGTGATCTTTGATCACTAAACCAAAAATAGAGTCTTGAGCTTTTGCCAATGCTTGTCTTAGCATTTTGAGGGGTCCACTTCTTCAGACATTTCCATACCCATATCATCGAACTTTTCTGAAATGATTCTCAAGTGAATATTAGTTCAATGATATATATGTTGTTATTAATTACCAAAACCACCCGGGGATTAGTTGCACTTTCAATCTCCCCCTTTTTGGTAATTGATGACAACATATAGATCAAAGCTTCGACAAAGGATATAATCAAGGAATAATATCGTCGCTTTGAGAAGTATGTGATAAACAAGAGCTCCCCCTAAATTTGTGCATTATTTAAAATTTGCGTTTGAATGCAAATGCACAATCGATTAGGATTATGGGTCACTCTTCCATGTCACATACATCTTGGTGGAGCGCACAAAATGATAAGAATAAATAACATGCACTTAATCACCAAGACAAGAGTAAATAGCCATACAACAAGGAATAGCATAGGATAAGTAATAAGCACACATTAAGCATATTATGACTAAGCACTCATTAAGGTAGCATCAAACGTGGTAGCAAGCACACATAAAGTATCAGGAACCAAAAGAAACCAATGTATCACAAAGAAAAACCGGCAAAAGAACGAAAGACGAAAGAGCACTCCCTCTCTCGAAGCCCTATGATCTATAACAATTTCTCCCCCTTTGGCAACAAGTTACCAAAAAGTTCGAAAAGGTATAGAGCTAAGCGTCACTGCGGGCTCTGCTAGCGGCTCCCGTCTGGGTAGATGTCGGTGTAGAGATAGCTGCATCTGCGAAGACTTCTGCTGATGTCTGCGGTGGAGGAGTGGATGCTGGAGCTGGAGGAACTGCTGGAGCTGAAGTGGTAGCCCTGGAGTCTGTCACTGGGATAGCTGCATATCTGGATCCTCTGGGAATCTGAGCAGTCTGGCGATGAGAGTCCTGGACTAGATCATCCTGCATAAGCTGTGCTCTCTCCTGCCTAGTCTCCTCCATGTCTGCCTCAAGCTTGTTGACAGACACCTGAATCTCAGTCAGCTTCACGTCCAGAGCGTGGATCTTGTCCTCGACAATCCTCTCAAGGCTCTCCTGAGATTGCTCAATGCTGGCCAGGCGTTGTTCAATCCTCTGGGTAGCTTCAAGAATTTGTTCTCCAAAGCTCTTTGGCTTAGCTGCTGCTGCTGCTGCCTCTTTGTCAGCTTTAGCCTTCTTTGCAGCTTCGATTTTGGCTTGTCCTTCAACTGAGGTAGGATCCTCTTCATCCATCACAACTACGTTGTCCTCATGCTCTGGCTGCAGTGGCAAGTGCTTCCTATCCAACATGAATTTGCCCGTGCCAAACTTGGCGTTGATGAGCATCTGTATCTGCGGTGCAAACCCACACGACCTCTTCTGGTCAGCTGCAGTCCTCTTAATGGTCTCTACCATCAAGTCCATCACCTTAAAAGGTGCCTTCTCATCTAGAATGTGCAGCATGTTGATAGAATAGCCTCGTATCATCCGGTGGTCTCCTGACTTAGGCATCAATGTATGCCTCAGAATAGTGTTAGTGGTGGTCAGACCTGCCTGGAGATAATACACTGAGCCAAGCTTCCATCCTTCCAAATCAGCAGCTGGGATCTCCTTGTACATATTCTTCATGGAATCATGACTCTTCTTAGGAATCCCATAGACATCAATGTCGTCCTCTCTCTGCACTGGAGCGTTCAGAAGTTCTGCCCATTCTTCAACAGTCGAAGAAAACCTTTGACCTTCAGTCATCCAGGTGATCTTGCCATCAGGATAGAAGTGGGCAGTGGCATAGAACTGCATGATCATCTCGTCATTCCAGGCTGTCAGCTCTTGACCCACAAAGTCAGCAACTCCACATGCAGTAAAGCTCTCATGCACATGGGGAAAGAAGTCCCGGTGCTCTTCACTGTCAATATACTTCCAGTCAACATACCTGGTGTCAGCAACAATGGGCTTCTTATCCATTAGCACGGTCTCATAGAAATCCTGCTGCTCTCTGGTGTGGAATCTGGGGTCCACAGCAGTCCTTCTCCTTACAGCATATGGATCAGACTGTCTCCATAGCCTGAGACCTTTGTCCTTCCTTGCCTTCATGTCCTCAGCTTGAGGATGAGCATCATTGTGGAGTGGCAACTTGGGACGGAGCTTAAGCAACACATGCTCTTCATCTGATTCAGACGGTGGCATCTCACCTTTGTTCTTCTCAGAAGCTGGAATGCTTCTGGTTGTTCTCTTGGGCTTGGCTGGAGCTGCCTTGACAGGAGCAGGCTTCTTGGGCTTAGAGGAGGCTTGAGCCCGAATAGCATCACCCATGAACTTAGCTTTCTGAGGAGGAGGCTGGGGTGCTTCTTCTTCTTCTTCTTCTGCAGCATCAACTTGAGGTTCAGCATATACTACCCTCATCCTTTTGGAAGTCTTCTTCACCTTGCTTGGAGCAGGCTCTTCCAAGTTGAGCTTCTTTGCAATTGCTGACTGCTTCACTTTGATTGTGCCTTTCCTTGACTGCTGCCCTTGGTGCTCTTTAGCAACCACATTCCTCTTAGGCTTGGAGGTAACTTCCTCAGCAACAAAGTCAGAGTCCTCATCATCAGAAGTTCTCTTCTTCCTGGTTCTAGTGGCTGCAGGAGGCAAACCACTAGGGGTGCTCCTCTCACCATCATCACTGGAGCTGCTAGCAGGACTTGTATCTGCCTCTGGAATTTCAGCAAACGGTGATTCAGACCTGTTCTGGCTGTCACTGACATCTGACATGACTGAAAAACCTGTGAAAAGATAAGGTATAGGCAGAATAGAAGAGTTATCACAACTGCAGAGGTTTTTGCAAAAATAAATGAGTTCAAAACTTAGTTTTGAGTTTTCACAGAATGTATTTCGGTCAAACCGATTTCAAGTTTCGGTGCAACCGAAGTGCTCAACAGAAACCTACACACCACTTTCGGTCAGACCGAGATGGGTTTCGGTCCTACCGAAAACTTAGGGTTTCACTGAAACTATGCTTCGGTCATTCCGATTTGCACAACTCGGTTAAACCGAATGATGCAGTGCAATGGCCAGAGGCCAAATCGGTCATTCCGAGTTTCAAAAATCGGCTTCACCGAGATGCATTCCGTGGAAACCTAAACCTAAGAATTTTCCTCGAAACTAGAAGATCTGAACTATTGTATAGGGAATATCTCAAACATGGATTGAATCATGGCAAGCCTATCGTGCAAGAATCGGAAAGGGAGCACGAAAAGGGATCGGGACACACCCTAACTTGGTGGTGTCCCTCTACGGCGGCAACGGTGGAGATGATTACCGTTGACGGTGGCGGAGACCTGCGGCGAGGGCGCACAGGCGACGAAGGCGACAATCCGTAGACCAGGGCGACGGCAGCAGGGGTCTTGGGGGCGAACGGTTTGAAGAATGAAATCGCGCGCAGCCCCTCAGGTATATATAACCCCATGCTGTCGGTGGGACCGAGTTGAAAAACTCGGTGTCACCGAGATGTATAACCCCATGCTCTGATACCACTTGTAGGATCGAAAGTAGGTCTAGAGGGGGGGTGATTAGACTACTTGACAATATAAAAAATCTGCCTTTAGATCATGCAATGTTTTTGGCAGTTTCACAATTAAGATCAATTCAAGTATCACCCTACACATGCAATTCTAGAGTATAAGCAGCGGAAAGTAAATTGCACATGTAAAAGAGAGGTGGAGAAGATCAAACGTAGTTTGGTGACACGGAGATTTTTGTCGTGGTTCCGATAGGTGGTGCTATCGTACATCCACGTTGATGGAGACTTCAACCCACGGAGGGTAACGGCTGCGCGAGTCCACGGAGGGCTCCACCCACGAAGGGTCCACGAAGAAGCAACCTTGTCTATTCCATCACGGCCTACGCCCACGGAGGACTAGCCTTACTCGGGGTAGATCTTCACGAAGTAGGCGATCTCCTTGCCCTTACAAACTTCTTGGTTCAACTCCACATCTCAAGGACGGAGGCTCCCAAGCGACACCTAACCAATCTAGGAGGCACCACCCCCCAAAAGGTAATAGACGGTGTTGATGGTGATGAACTCCTTGCTCTTGTGCTTCAGATGATAATCTCCCCAACACTCAACTCTCCTCACTGATATGGCTGTGGTGGAAGAAAGATTTGAGTGGAAAGCAACTTGGGAAGGCTAGAGATCAAGTTTCATATGGTAGGAATGGAATGGCTTGATCTCAACACAAGGGTAGGTGGTTCACTTCTCAGAAAGTGTGTGGTAGAAGTGGTGGTACTTTCTGATGGCTCTCCTCACGAATGAAGAGGGGGTGGAGGGGTATATATAGCCTCCACACAAAATCCAACCGTTACACACACATTTGACCAATCTCGGTGAGACCGAAGTGAAAACTCGGTCAGACCGAAAGTTCAAATATAGTGAACGTTGGGATTTTCGGTGGGACCGAAAATACCATCTCGGTGTGTCCGAAGTTAGTCAAAGGTTAGGGTTTGCCATCCCGGTGTGACCGAAAACAACAACTCGGATATTCCGAAATGCTGTCAATTGGTTACAGAAGGTTGGCAGACCATTTTCGGTGAGACCGAAAATCAGAATCAGATGGACCGAGAAATTAGGGTTTGGGGAAATAACTGAAGTGGTTCATCTCGGTGGGACTGAGTTTGCAGAATCGGTTTGTCCGAGATTACTTATGAGTGTGTTGAATAGTGAAGAGTGCTGATAGTTGAGGGAGCTAGATCACCAAGCACTTGAGCAACAAGAACATTAACACAACCTCATCCCCTTTTAATAGTATTGGCTTTTCCTATGGACTCAATGTGATCTTTGATCACTAAACCAAAAATGGAGTCTTGAGCTTTTGCCAATGCTTGTCTTAGCATTTTGAGGGGTCCACTTCTTCAGACATTTCCATACCCATATCATCGAACTTTTCTGAAATGATTCTCAAGTGAATATTAGTTCAATGATATATATGTTGTTATTAATTACCAAAACCACCCGGGGATTAGTTGCACTTTCAGATTGACTAGGCGTATTCTCACGCATATTTAGGACTGTAAAGAAAGTTTGTCAAGCCTTGATGATCTTTTATTTCTGAGTAGCGATATAACTACCATGCCTGATTCAATGTTTCTTTATCGCTCTGCATGATTATGACCGTCATTGCTCTCTTAGTTGGTCGCTTCCAGTCTTTTGCTAACCTCCACCTGTACTAAGCAGACTAACCTTGCAATACATAGCTCATGGGAAAGTAGCTTAAAAACTATTGTGGTAAAGAATATGTTGCTTATGTATCTTATTTCTTATAAGTTGCTTGCTGAGCGGTAACCATGTTTCTGGGGACGCCATCAACTGTCACACTTTTGTTGAATATCATGTGAGTTGCTATGCATGTTCGTCTTGTGTGAAGTAAGGGTGATTTGCCATGGGTTGAATGACTATGCATATTGTTAGAGAAGAACATTGGGCCGCCAACCAAAGCCATGTATCATGGTGGAAGTTTTAGCTTGGACATTAATCCTCAATCTCTTATGAGAATATGCTTATGCATTAAAGAGGAGTCCATCATCTATTTTCTATGTTGTCCCGGTATGGATGTCCTCAAGTTGAGATCTATCAAAAATGAGAAATCAAATGCGATTTATCTCCTTGGACCTTTGTACAGGTGGCATAGAGGTACCCCTTTGTGACACTTGGTTGAAACATATGTAATGCAATGATAACCCATGGAAATCCGAGCTAATTAGGACAAGGTGCGAGCACTATTGGTATTCGATGCATGAGGCTTGCAACTTATAGGATGTCTTATGCATGACACATATGAAGTACTACTACCGTTGACAAAATTGCTTCTATGTTTTCAAAATAAAAAGCTCTAGCACATAACCATTCTTTTACTTTTATGTTGAGTCTCCACCTTGTTTTAAAAAGCACCAACTACTGAAAGCATGATTGTCATTCTGAGTGTAATGTGCATTGTCCCAAAGTAGCATTGTCTTTTGCATTATTGTGATATCATTTATTTTGAAATCATTGTATCTAGTCATCACTTAAACCTTGAAGGTGCCCCTGCATTTATGTTTTGCTTCACTAAAGGGGGCAAGCTAGATATCACTTTATCATATTTGCACATCATGTTCATTGTAAATCTTTTTGATGCTTCAATGTCATGTTGTAAAACTTTCAGTCATTTGTGATTTTCTCATGAGGCAACTTAATTACTATAGAATCATTGTCTCAGTAAGCTTTTGTCATATGACTATGAAAAAGTCCTATATGGTTAATAGCATGTCACCATAGAAATTATGCTTGTTATCATTTACCTACTCGAGGACGAGCAGGAATTAAGCTTGGGGATGTTGATACGTCCAAAACATATCTATAATTTCTGCTTGCTCCATGCCACTTTTGTGTGATATTGCTATGATATTCATACACTTCCATACACTTTTTATCATATTTGGACTAACCTACTAATCCAGTGCACCCCGGTGCCAGTTTCTGTTTTCGGCTGTTTTTGTATTTCAGGTTTTCACGTTACGAGAACTGCCAGGAAAAATCCAGAAAAATTATATAAAAAATCAGCGTTCCAGAACCTACCTTGCGCCCGAAGGACAACCGGGGGGGGGGGGGGCACCAGGGCTCCAGGCGCCCTGGCCGCGCGCCCCCCTCTGGGCCGTGCCGGGGCGGCGCCTGGGCCCCTCGAGCCCCGTCTGGTGCCCCTCTTGGGCATATATTTAGAGCGTCCTTCGAAACCCTCGGGACGGGAACTCTTTTTCGCGATCTCATCTCTGTTTCGCCGCCGCCGCCGCTTCCAAGATCGGGAGCACCAGGAGAACTCTTCCCGGCACCCTGCCGGAGGGGAGGATCACCATCGGGAGCTTCTCCACCACCATGGACGCCTCCCGGATGAGTTGTGAGTAGTCTCCCTTGGACCATGAGTCCATGACCAGTAGCTATGTGATGTTCTCCTCCCGTTCTTGTGCTTCACTAATTAGTCCTCGTGAGCTGCCCTACATGATCGAGGCACATATGTAATCCTTATGCTGTTGCTATGATGAGTTTGCTGGGATCCGATGGATTATGAGATTATGTTCAGATTATGATTGAGTAATATATTTGATCTACCTCTTTTATATTTATGTTCATAAGTAATTCTTGCATGTTCTCTGTTGTTATTTATTGCTTTGGCCAAGTAATACGTAGTGACTCCAAGAGGGAACGTTATGCTCGATTGTGGGTTCATGCCCCTCGATGACTAGCTTGAGTGACAGAAACATGAGTCTAGGGGATGTGCTGTTGCCACAAGGGGGAAACAACGGTGCTTGTGCCCGCGGGTGCAAGGATTGTTTACTTTACGCAAAGTTCTTTTAATGCAGTTGTCTGTTGCTTTGAGTTTACACTATGGGTGGGGCTCGCAACTTAATATCAATGAGATGTTCTGGATAGATATCTCAAGGTGGATGATTAGTAGTAGATATTGATGGATTTCGGTCTACTTACTTTGGCGTACCGCCCATGCTTTGAACCTCAACCTTTCTTGCAATGTAGTCAGCATTGGTTTGCGTTCGTGGTCCTGTCAATTGCCCAGCTGTAATTCGTTTACCTCACATAGCTGTTTTATCGTCTTTTGGGAGAGAGACATCACTAGTGAACATCATGAGACTCCGGTCCATATTACCATCATTGATCACATCCGCTATTTACTTTCCGCTTTTACTTACTATTGCAAAACATTATCTATCACTACTATCATTTGCGTTTAATCCTTTGTGAACTATAAGGCCGGAGGGATTGATAACTTCTCTGTACTCGTTGGGAGCAAAGTTATTTGTATCTGTGTGCAGGTCCACGTTGATTGCTAATCCGGCGTCGTTAGCAGTTGACACCTACTTGTTGAACCTAGGAGTCTCTGGGGATTCGATCCTTGGCATCTTTGCTAAGGGAAAAACTTCCACAACACTGCATCTTACACCTTCCACTTGGGGTAACCAACGAGGGGTTAGAGGCCCATCACCCATATCCGCCCCGGTCAGCCTGGTATTTCAAGGATCGTTTGAGTAATCCGTCTAGATCAAAAAATTATGAGCGGACAGCGATCGGGTGACCCGTCTAAACGTATGAGGCAGGCTTAAGAGATTCGGTTATAGATAGTCTAAAGATAGACCGAATAGGAGGCCATAGTCACCGATGCGAGTGCAACGCGGCCGTTTTCTAGGCTATTTTTCTGGCGAGACGACGCCGAACAAGAAGGCAGCAAGCCCATGAATGTTCGTCTTCAGCTTAGGGTTATCTATACTACTATTAAACAAGCGAACATTTTCTTCTCTAAACACACGCCACCTAATCTACACATAATAGTAAAAAATAATTACAACCTCACGATCAGATCCACTTATTTAGATCTAACCATCAAAATTAACAACTACTCCACCCACGTCCTGTGCGCTGGATACACTTATCAATTTACGGGAGCGGACGAAAACTATGTCGTCCACGCGCACCCACGCCCGTGCCCTTTGTCTACCACACATCAAAACAAAACCCATACATCACGATCTGGTCAAACCCACTTCCCTCCACCTCCCATTCTTCTCTCCCCATGAAGCGTCGTCGCCGCCGCCGCGGCGTCCCCTATCTCACCCGCAGGCCCGGCTCGCTGCCCTCCACAGGTCGCCGCCACACACATCACCTCGGTCACCGCCGGCCTCTCCCTCCACTACATCGTCTCGGCCCCAATGCCTGACGCTAGATGGTTGCCCTCCACTAGATCGACACCACCCATCTCCATTGCTCGCTCCTGCATTGGATCAACTCCGGCGACCACTGCTGCTCACCATGCTCGGATCTGGCCTCACCGGCCCCCTCTACACACCGATCCAGCATCTGCACGAGACCCGACCCTCTACCCGGCTTGCCGCGGAGGATCTATGCCTCACCGGGGATGCCGCGGGGAAGACGTTGGAACACGTACCATCCAGGGGTCACCGCTGTCGCCGTGCTACGTGGGAAGGGCGCGGCTGAGTTCGACGAGGAGGCACGGACCAAGGTTTATGACTGATACTTCACTCAACTATCGGATATAAATTGGTAATCTCACGGTCGCTGTGAGATTGAATTGGTGTTCCTTTCTCTGCACATGATTGTTCCACTTGTGATTTATCTTATATGAATTGCTACTTGGCACCTTTGATATGATGATTCGAGAGTGGATATCATGTATAAGACGCTCAAGAGAAATTTAAATAAGGTTGTTACGTTTTAGCATAATATACAAGCTTTCCCGTACAATGCTGCAATATTCTCATGTGATAACTTGTACTGATGTAAAGACGCTTTATCTTGAGTGCCATTCGGAGTAACAGTTAATGCCACAACACTTTGTTGAACCTGTTTTTGGCGTTTCTTCTGTCAGATATATGTATGATTTATTAAGTACATATAGAAGTTATTAATCACACGTTCATTATGGTCGACCGACTGTCTCTCTCTTCTACAATTGGAAATCTGTTATGTTCTGATGAGATGCTATTGTATGACTGTAATATGTAACTGGTGATGTTTTCTGTCTCACAGTTAAACTTTGTTTCATATTTCAGACTGTTGATTGTACATTTTTTCTGGACGGTAGATCTATATCGGGATTTATAGCATATGCTCTATGTGTCGCTGATGAGGCTTTGACAGATGCAAATTGGTTGCCTTCGGAAAATGAGAAGAAGGAAAGAATGGTACCAATTGCTTTTGGTGGAAGCTCTTTTCCTGTTTTGTGTTTTTGCAGCTCTTTTCCTATTTTGTGTTTTTGCCGAGTTGCTGGATCTGATTAAAGCTTTTATTAGGGTGTTTCAATTGGTAGGGGGGATCGGAAGCATATCAGACATTTTAGATGCAACAGAGCTGATTGCTGAAAATGTTCGTACCCACAGTCACTGCAATCTGTTTTATTCTCACTCTTTTGTTTTTTGTGAATGCAGATAAGATTGATGGTCTCTCATTCATGCATGTAGGAGCACATTACCTAATCTGTTGGGCTAAAATGCATCATACTGTACTGTTACAATGAGGCTCGCAGTTCCACAATTAAGGTGGAAGGTAACCAATTTCCTAAGGGTAAACTTCATACTTGAATTCTCTAAACTCACAGAATATACTTGCCGTAAGTGCTATGTTTGGGAGATAGAACATGGTTTACATGTGCCTTTGCCACAGAGTGCTGCTCTTGGGGCTAAAGATTTGCCAGGGACATGCTTAGCGATCATATAGAAGAATAACTCTTTAAACAGCTCTGTCAAGAAAGGCACAAACGGGCCATTCATGATGGGAAAAGGTTTGACGAGGTTAGTGTTGTCCCATCAATTTATGTCTCTTGGTTATGTCTTGGTTCCTCTTTCCTGAATATGAAATTAGTGCCTTGTGTACTTCTAGAAACAGAGACGCGCTGCTCCTTCTACAGATTTTTATTCTGTGTTTAAGAATTGGTTGTATTTAAATGTGTGTTCTGCTAGATCCTTGTTTCATGCACGTGCACTTTTTTTTTCCGATCAAGAGCTTTTCATTACTGAATAAGTACCAATTTATAGTCATGCTGAAGGCTGAAAACGAAGTTAGGATTCATATTTATCCAAGCACACCTTTGCCGCTCAGGCGAAGCATTTTTTTGCACGAAGTAATGAAAATCAGCATTACCTGGTCTGTGCAAACTTACATTGAAAACTAGTATATAATCTACTTAGCTCGTTCACTTCCTTCGGGATGGGGACAATCCCTGATCTCTCTTCAGCATCACTGGACCAAAATATATTGCTGGTTGATGTATTCTTTTAGTGAGCGTTTGGTTTATGAGTGTGTGCAGTATGTATAATACAAAGAGTATTGGATGGTTGTGATTCAGCAGTATGTATTTTGAATGATGTTTGTAGTATGTATAGGGGTGATAGGTTGGGTAGGAACTTCTGCTCTAGTTACTATGGTTGTAGTTAAATTACTTTTTGGTTGAATTATGTATTTGGCACCGGTCTTAATTTACTGGACAAATTATACAATAAAGTGGTTTGTGATTTCGTAGTTTCACACTTCCATCGTAATAAATGAACTTACTATTCATACTTCAGATATCATGTATATTTATAATCTCTGAACTTCCCGTGTTCTGTTAATCCAAATCAATTCGGAAATCCAATAAACTTCTACATTTTGTATAATTTTTAAGAACATGAGTGTTGACGGTTAATCAATTGATTTACATTAATTTCTTAAAAGGGACTGCACACATGTCCTGGTGCTTTTTTTTTAAAAGGTAGGGTTTGTGTAATTTTGGTAGTACAGAAAATGTAACCCAAGTTCTTTAGTACTCCATCATATGTGAGCACATTATTTTCATTTTTAGCTCATATGTGAGATCATGATACAATTTGGAACGTCATGTTGCTATAACGGAATCATTTGGGATAGTGAAGTCTGCACCGGAATATTTAACCAACCCCATGGGATGCAGTTTTGTTTTATTTGGAGATGGATTAAAAATCCGAGCTACAGTGACCTTGTACACAAGGTGTCCAAAAACGTGAGCAACATCTCCATGAAAATGAGTCTGAAAAACTATTGTACCATCTTTATTATACTGGGTATTATTCATTTTGTTCTTTTTTGGTACCACTCAGTACTTTGATGTTGCCATAGGGGACATCACTGATCAATGGATCCCACGATGAGATTACCGCCGGCACCATCTCGGATTCTATGGATGAGCACGTACATACACCACCGACAGCCACTTCCGCTGGGAATGATCAGTTGAAACATAATAATTTCAACCGGCCGTTTACAGACAATTTCACTAATGAAACAGAATAATCTTCACTTCAATTGTTTCTCCATTGAAATAGAATAACATTGTCATCAGTTCATAGAAACGCAATCTGACCTGAAGTTATAGAGTGGCCAAGGGTGATATACTGATGTCCATGATCATCTGACAAGTAGAAAGCAAGTATCTAAAAGCAACACATGTTCCGCTAGCAAGAGATAGTTGCGGCGGCCAGTGAGAATATCGATGGACCTATCTCAAAACCCCATTATTTTCTTTCTCCGTATATATTTTGCCTTCTAAAGGTTAGTTATTGCCAATGGAGAGTCAATAGAATGTCCATAAGCATGAGTATTCGATATCTGCCTTTGTTCTGATATATAGGAGTGGAAATAAAATTTGATTTATCATTCAATGAGAAATCACAAAAAATTCATTAAATCTCATATCTTCAACAATTTGCAAGCAGGAGAGCGATGACTATGGCAGCAAGCTCACTTGGGATGGTGGAACGCAGGAAGGGAACGTCAATGGGATTGGGCATTGGTATAGTGAGTGTGTCCGTTTCAATCAGGCTGCCCACCATGTGTGTTTCAGCTGAAACACCATAAAGCTGTTAAAATTTTCATATTTATTTATCTTCCATTTGATCAAATTAAAATGTTTAATCAAATTTCGCAATCACGTAGGTGGATTATATTATGGTTTATGGATGTTAAACTTCTGGATAGGAATATTTTATGGATGTATAATTCGCTCAGAAAATTGCAGCGTTGTTCTTTGTGGACTAATTCTAATTAATACTTGAGAAAACCATTTTAGACTATTATTTTATAATTAATTCCTATTACTATATTTTTGGTAATTCTGATTACTACTACGTATTTGGCAGGAGCACAAGCCACACTTCAGAACAAAACTATTTACCATTTTAGTGGTTTTAGAACTGAATGATGATATGGTGAGGTAGACACTATGAAAGTGATGAACACAACAGTGAGCTCTTATATCCTATGATTTGGGACAGTCATCCCAGAACAGGTCAAAAGAACATACTCATCCTGCAACACAAACGCCGGCTTAATAGACAAACTTTGCTACTTAGTGTCTATAAAATAGACGTGTGTTGCACGTGCACACTTACTAGTTATAACATAATGACATCTCATATTCCATGCAGTGCGCCTCGCAAAAGCGCCAAACATGCACCCCGCGCTCTTTTAGGCCGGCCAATTTGTGGGGCAGGACGCCGCATGTTTTTTCTTTTAGATTTATATGGTTTTGCTTTTTGCTTTCTTCTTTTCTGTTTTTGTTTTTATTTTGTTGAAAATAATTCTGGATGTCAAAATAGTTTTAACTTTTTTTAAATAAAAATGGAATTTTTATAAAAACGATCAAGAAATCACAAAATATCATGGATTCTAAAAATGTCAATTATTTTGGAAAGTGCTCGAGAAATCATAGAATGTTGTAGCTAAAAAAATCGATTTTGCGGGAAATGAAAAATTGTTCACAATTTTGCAAAAAATCACGTCTTCAGAAAAATCATGAATCTAAAAAAAATGTTCCAAATTCAAAAAATGATTATTGCTTCAAAAAAGTTTGGTCTTTCAAAATAAATCATAAACTCAATTTTTTTATGCATTTAGAAAAGTCATGAATTTGAAAATCAGTCCCAAATTTCAAAAAAATGTCAATTCAAAAAAAAATCACCTGTTTAAAAAAATCACAATTTTTAAAAAAATTGCTATTGTATTTTTTCCTATATTTTTGAAACCTATTCATGATTTTAAAAATTGTTTACGAATTCGAAAAAATGTTTATGAATTCAAAAAAAATTCATAATTTTATAAACTGTTCATGTTTTGAAAAATATTCATGAATTTGAAAGATTTTCACAAACAGAAAATAAAATGAAAAATAATTTTGAAAGAAAGAGAATGAAAAGAATAAATGAGACAAAGAGGAAAGTGCGAAAATAAAAAAACAGATAAAAAGGAACGAACAAAAAAAATGGAAAACAATGGTTTGGCAAGATTATAGAACTTGTACAACCTTGTATCACACAACCAGATAAAAATGGTTTGGCTAGATTAATGAAAAAAGTAAATTTCAGCAATTCTCCTTTGCGCCCTGTACAACCTTCTCGCGCTGGGGGTCTGATACGTCTCTGACGTATCTATAATATTTTATTGTTCCATTCCGCTCCCTCCGTCCCAAAATTCTTGCCTTGGATTTATCTAGATAGGGAAGTATCTAACACTAAAACGTGACTAGATACATCCGTATTTAGACAAATCGAAGGCGAGAATTTTGGAACGAAGGGAGTATTATATTATCTGCTTTGGATATTTTATATGCATTAGTATACTATTTTATATCATTTTGGGGACTAACCTATTAACCTAGTGCCTAGGGTCAGTTGTTGTTTTTCCTTATTTTTGTCTTTTACAGAAAATCAATACCAAACAGAGTTCAAATGGAACAAAACTTTTTGAGGATTTTTTTTGGACCAGAAGACACCCATGAAGCTTCGGGAAGAGGCCAGGGGAGCCACGAGGTGGCCACAAGCCGCTAGGGGGCGTCCCTACGGCTTGTGGGCCTCTCGTAGCCCCCTAACCCTAACCTCGGCTCTATAAATATCCAAACATTCCCCTTACGTCAGAGGGCACATCAAAAATACTTTACCGCTGCCGCAAGTTTCTATCTTTGTGAGATCCCATCTTGGGGTTCCGGTACTCCGCCGAAGGGGGATTCGATCACGGAGGGCTTCTACATCAACCTTGCTCCCGTTCCGATGATGTGTGAGTAGTTTACCATGGACCTAAGGGTCCATAGCTAGTAGCTAGATGACTTATTTTCTCTCTTTGATCTTCAATACAATGTTCTCCTCGATGTTTTTGGAGATCTATTCGATGTAATCTTCTTTTGCGATGCGTTTGTTGAGATCCGATGAATTGTGGATTTATGATCAGATTATCTATAAATGTTATTAGTTTTTTCTCTGAATTCTTATGTGCATGATTAAGATAGCTTTGTATTTCTCTCTGATATATCGGTTTGGTTTGGCCAACTAGATTGGTTTTCTTGCAATGGGAGAGGTTCTTTGTGATGGGTTCAATCTTGACGTGTCCTCACCCAGTGACAGAAAGGGTAGCGAGGCACATATTTTACTGTTGCCATTAAGAATAAAAAGATGGGGTTTATATCATATTGCTTGATTTTATCCATCTACATCATGTCATCTTGATTAAGGTGTTGCTCTGTTCTTATGAACTTAATACACTAGATGCACGCAGGAGTCGATCGATGTGTGGAGTAATAGTAGTAGATGCAGGCAGGAGTCGGTGTACTTTTCACGGATGTGATGCCTATATTCATGATCATTGCCTTAGATATCATCATAACTTTGCATTTTTCTATCAATTGCTCAATAGTAATTTTTTAGCCACAGTATGCTTTCTTCGAGAGAGAAGCCTCTAGTGAAACCTATGCCCCGGGTCTATTTTCTATCATATATTTTCAGATCTATAAAACCGAAAAATATCTTGCTGCAATTTATTTGTGTTTACTTTATTTTTGCCTTTTACTTATATTTTAAATGTATCTCTATTAGACCTCACTCTTGCTAGTGACCGTGAATGGATTGACAACCATTTTTCGCGTTGTGTGCAAATGTTTGTTAGTTTGTGCAGGCGTATCTATTGAGGACTTTTGTTGAGGATCGTTGCAAAAATCAAAAAAAAATATACGCATCACCAAGTTCAATCTATGGAGAAACTAGCAACGGGAGAGGGAAGTGCATCTTCATACCCTTGAAGATTGCACAGCGGAAGCGTTACTAGAACGTGGTTGGTGTAGTCGTACACGCAGCGATTCAGATTGCGGTCAATTTCGATCTAAGTGCCGAACAACGGCGCCTCTGCGTTCAACACACGTGCAGCCCGGGGACGTCTCCTCCTTCTTGATCCAGCAAGGGGGAGGAGAAGTTGAGGGAGAACTCTAGCAGCACGACGGCGTGGTGGTGGAGCAAGCGGGACTCCGGCAGGGCTTCGCCAAAACTACTGAGGAGGAGATGGTGTTGGAAGGGGGAGGGCTATGCTAGGCCAAAGGTGATGATGCCCTCTCCCCCTCCATTATATATGGGGGCAAGGGAGAGGGGCGGCCCCCTCAGATCCCATCTAAGGGGGGCGGCTGCCAGGGAGAGGGGGCTTGCCCCCAAGCTAAGGGGGCGCCCCCTTAGGGTTTCCCCTCAACCATAGGCGCATGGGCCCTAGGGGGGATGGCGCCCAGCCCACTTAGGGGCTAGTTCCCCTCCACATACAACCCATAGGGCCCTCCGGGCAGGTGGGCCCTCCCGATGGACCCCCGGAACCCTTTTAGTAGCCCCGGTACAATACCGGCAATCCCCCGAACACTTTCGATGATCGTATGAGGACTTCCCATATATAAATCTTCACCTCCGGACCATTCCGGAACTCCTCGTGACATCCGGGAACTCATCCGAGACTCCGAACAACCTTCGGTTAACCGCTTACTTTCTCATTACAACTCTAGCGTCACCGAACCTTTAGTGTGTATACCCTACAGGTTCGGGAGACATGTAGACATGATCGAGACATCTCTCCGGTAAATAACCAACATCGGGATCTGGATACCCATGTTGGCTCCCACATGTTCCACGAGGATCTTATCGGATGAACCACAATGTCGAGGATTCAATCAATCCCGTCACTACAGGAAACATATAATTGGCCATCAGGAGGCGTCTTTGTCGTCTGCTTTTCGTCGGGCCAGACGGCAAAGACAAGGTTTGCCGTTTGCTACAGATGGCAAAGAAATACTAATGGCAAAATAGACTTTGCCGTCTACCTAACGAAATACTAACGGCAAACAGCTCACTTTGCCGTCTGCCAAAAAAATAACAGACGGCGCACACTTTGCCGTCTGTTCTTTTGTTCTGCAGACGGTAAAGTGAGATGTTTGCCGTCTGTATTTTATTTGGTAGATGGCAAGGAGAAAACACACCACGCGGATTGATCATGCAGATCAATGATGTGGCAAGATCCAAAACGCATGTCCCCATCCACTGTAGGCATCGGACACACGCGCCCACCCACCCACCGACAAGTCAGGGCCCCACCCACGAAGCCTGCTCGACCCACGACCCCCACGCAGCCACGCTCCTCTCTCTCTCCTTATCCCCTCAGCGCCCTCCTCACTCCTCCCCGACCAGTCCCACGCCGCCGCCCAACTTCCTCTCTCCTGCTCCTCCTCTCCCCGTCTCCTCCCGAGCAGAACCACGCCATCGGCCAGCGCCCTCCACTCTCCTGCTTCGTCTAGTCTCCCAGCGTCCGCCCGCCTGTCCGGCGCCCCGAGCAGCCACACGCCGCAGGCCAGCACTCGCCTATCAACCCGTCCCCGAGCAGCCGGCTCTGCGCCCGTCGCTCGTCCGGCCGGCGCCGCGCCCGCCCGTCCCCGAGAAGACGCACTCCACGCCGCTCATCCGTCCGTCCAGCACCGTGCCCCTTGCCTGCCTGTCCATCGTGGTCAACGTGCAACTCCACCGTCGCCGCCGCGTGCAACTCCGTCGCCGCCGCGTGAAGCTCCTTTGTCTCTTCCACGTGAAGCTCCGCCACCTCGCCAGCGCTGCGTGAAGCTCCACCCCTCCTCTCTTCCGCGGCTCCTCGTCCCTCCTGCACGGCTGCCAAACAACAATAGGGCATGACTGAATGTTGACCATGACGACGCCCAACGCGTCCCTCTCGGCGCTGTTGGGCGAGCAACTCAGTTCCAGCGAGCTCCGACTCAATCTGACTTGGTTCGACGACGGCTGTTGGGCGACATGCTCTGCTCCGGCGTCTTTTTTTTAAGAAAAACAATCTTTGTCGTATGTAGTTTAATCTAACTGACGGCGAAACACACTTTTTGACTGGCGGCAAAGAATGTTCTTTGCCGCCTGCTATTTTTGTGGCAGACAACAATTCACAGTTTGGATGACGGCTAAATCTTTGAAGTCTGACGTTGCCGTCTATTTCCTGACAGAAAAATCTTTGTAATCTGGATTTAGCTCTTTGCCGTCTGTAATCCACAAACGGCAAATTACCTGTTTCCTATAGTGCGTATGCAATTCCCTTTGTCTACCGGTATGGTACTTACCCGAGATTCAATCGTTGGTATCCCTATACCTTGTTCAATCTCGTTACCAGCAAATCTATTTACTCGTTCTGTAACACATCATCCGGTGGCCAACTCCTTGGTCACATTGAGCTCATTATGATAATGTCTTACCGAGTGGGCCCAGAGATACCTCTCCGTCACACTGAGTGACAAATCCTAGTCTCGATTCGTGCCAACCCAACAGACACGTTTGGGGATACCCGTAGTGTACCTTTATAGCCACCCAGTTGCGTTGTGACATTTGGCACAACCAAAGCACTCCTACGGTATCCGGGAGTTGCACAATCTCATGGTCTAAGGAAATGATACTTGACATCAGAAAAGCTTTAGCAGATGAACTACACGATCTTGTGCTATGCTTAGGATTGGGTCTTGTCCATCACATCATTATCCTAATGATGTGATCCCGTTATCAATGACATCCAATGTCCATGGTCAGGAAACCGTAACCATCTATTGATCAATGAGCTAGTCAACTAGAGGCTCACTAGGGATAGGTTGTGGTCTATGTATTCACACATGTATTATAGTTTCCGGTTAATACAATTATAGCATGAACAATAGACAATTATCATGAACAAGGAAATATAATAATAACCATTTTATTATTGCCTCTAGGGCATATTTCCAACAGTCTCCCACTTGCACTAGAGTCAATAATCTAGTTACATTGTGATGAATCGAACACCCATAGAGTTCTGGTGTTGATCATGTTTTGCTCGTGGAAGAGGTTTAGTCAACGGATCTGTGATATTTAGATCTATATGTACTTTACAAATATCTATGTCTCCATCTTGAATATAACCATGAATGGAGTTGAAACGACGCTTGATGTGCTTGGTCTTCTTGTGAAATCTGGGCACCTTGGCAATGGTAATAGCTCCAGTGTTGTCACAAAAGAGAGTCATCGGGCCCGACGTGCTTGGAATAACTCCTAGGCCGGTGATGACCTCCTTCAACCAGACTCCTTCCTGTGCTGCTTCGGAAGCAGCTATCTACTCCGCTTCACATGTAGATGCCGCCACGACGCTTTGCTTGCAACTGCACCAGCTGACTGCCCCACCATTCAAAATATACATATATCCGGTTTGTGACTTGGAGTCATCCGGATCTGTGTCGAAGCTAGCATCGACGTAACCCTTTACGACGACCTCTTTGTGACCTCCATAAACGAGAAACATATCCTTAGTCCTTTTTAGGTACTTTAGGATGTTCTTAACCGCTGTCCAGTGTTTCATTCCGGGATCACTTAGGTACCTCGCCACCAAACTTATGGCAAGGTTCACATCGAGTCTGGTACACAACATGGCATACAAAATAGAACCTTTGGCTGAGGCATAGGGGATGACACTCATCTTTTCTCTATCTTCTGCCGACGTCGGGCATTGAGCTATGCTCAATCTCACACCTTGCAATACAGGCAAGAACACCTTCTTGGACTGATCCATATTGAACTTCTTTAATATCTTGTCAAGGTATGTGCTTTGTGAAAGACCAATGAGGCATCTTGATCTATCTCTATAGATCTTGAGGAGATAAATTCACAACGAAGCCGGGGAGCTGGCACGTATCATTTATTATCACTCGGGCAACAAGTATCAGCTGGGTTTTGGGCTGCCCCGTCTAGGCTTTCTTTTTTAACATGCGCAGCCCACGACCTCGGATGGGAGGTCCATAGGCCTGTTTGTATTTTCTTGAGGGCCGTCATGTATCGACCGGCCTATGGACCTCCCATCTGAGGTTTTATTTTTTCTGAAACATCGGCAGCCCAATTTATGTAAAATAATTTGAAGAAAACGCAAAGGTTTGTTCTATTTTTCTATATAAGAATAGGAACGCCTGGTCCAACTTATGTTTCCCTTCTAACTATATTATATATATTTAAATTATTTTGTATGTTATTATATATTATTGTTATTGTCATCATATATTTAACAGATACTTACATATGCAAGAAAACAATATCCCACATCTTGTTAACTTATAAAAATAATTTCTTAACAATAAAATCCTAGATTTTTTTGGGAACAAAAATCCTGGTGATTGTGTACAAAAGCTTGGTAAGATTTAAGGACCAATGTAATAATAAATCACTTATTATATATATATATATATATATATATATATATATATATATATATATATATATATATATATATATATATATATATATATATATATATATATATATATATATATATA